>JAVJGI010000060.1:15231544-15259213 GCA_035590275.1 Ibycter americanus
ACACATTTGTGAAAGAAAGAAAGAAGGAAAGAAGGAAAGAAAAGAAATAAACCCAAGGAAAACAAAAACAACTTTACAAAAGACTCGGAGCTTTGGCCTTTTCAGTACAAGTATACCAGCCAGAAAGAGACTGTGAGTGTGATATGGTGGTGCTCCTAAAAATCACAAATTACACAGAAGTACTCTTCAGTACTTGGCTGGGATTCAGAAATGGCATAGCTCTAGTTATTCCTAGTTTCCAATTTTGTTGCTGTGCCAGTTATCTCTAAATCTTTTCTTTTTGGTGCAGACTGCAGATCTGTACATACTTACATAAAATAAGAATTCTAGTTGATATTACAAGTCCTTTGGCAATATTTATAAAATTCTTAAATCTCTTTCTGTTAGAAAATTATAATGTTAACAAAGCAAAATTTTTTTACAAAATCTTATGGTGTAAGTGTGTACAAATATATCATCAAACAGGGCATAGTGATATAATATTTCTGTGAATTTCTCAAACATTTTTTCCCAATTAGAGCAATACCCTATTTCAAAATGTAATTCCAAATAGATATCCAGATTTTAAGCAAGATCTAGCCCCTACCAACCATCTGTGTATTTTTGAGCAGCATATCTGAGCAGACATCAAATAAACCTCCAAAACTCAGACACAGAACAGGGAGTTTGGACAGGGTGAAAGGCAACAGCATAATTCAGTAAACTAAATTCAAAGCTTCTCACAGCTTTGGCAGCAGTGCTAGTAAGTCTGTAATCTTGGGACTTTTTGAAAGACCCTTTCTGGAAGCGTGCAAGTAGGCAAAGCCTCCTCAAGCTTTCACTCGTAAGAAGAGTAACTTCAAAACTTTTGTACTAGTGAGAGAAATTTGACAGTACCAAACCTTCAAAATTAAAACATGAAAACAGAAATATCCAGAATGTATTGTAATTTATTTTTTATTATTAATATTTAAAGGCTATTGATTTTTTGATACCTGGGTGAGGGATATGAAAAATTACTTTGATTGTGGCCTTTGTTAAGTCTAAGGTAACGTAAACCTCACCTTTGTTCTGTCTCCTTTTAAGATAAACCTCTGAGGCGAAGCAGTACAAAGTCTGTCTTAAGAACAATAAATAAGAAAGCGCAAGGTTGTGAAAAGTCATCCAGTAAAACCAGTGCTGGAGTATCAAAAACAAGTGCCTCCAAACTTCTGAGTAACTTAGACTGTACTTGACTGGAAAACCTGACCTGCAAGTAAGGACACAAGGAAAAACTATCTCCAAGCAGTAGTATTTGTGCCCAGCTAAAAAGCATGTTGCTCACAAGAGCAGTAACATGCTAGCATGTGCAAACATTGCATTGCTAGCAGAAGCCTGAAACTTAGCAAGGCCCCTCAGCTGCTTTCCTAGCTCAGCCCTGCACTCATCGAAGAGAAGCTGTCCCAACAGAAAAGGGTTCTTGTAATTGTAGAATCACGGATTCATTTAGGTTGGAAAAGACTTTTGAGATCGTAGAGTCCAATCTTAGAGCTGTTCACAAAGTGGATCTTCAGGGGAATAGCACAATAACAAATGCTTGAATGCTTGCTTCTTTTTTTCCTAATGAAGTCTTAATTCAGCCAAGTAAAACTTCAGCACCATACGCCCAGGCCTGCTCTATCTACTGGGTATACTGATACTTTCTGTCATGCAACCCTGCTCGCATTGTATCAATCAGAACCCTTAGTAAATGGCTATCTTCACAGTAGAGAAGTATTAAAAATAATGGGAAGCATATTGGAAAGCTTGTGGGAGCAAAGCCAACCACCTACGCAGAGCAGCTAATGTTCTTTTATTATCAGATCTCTGGCAGCCTGTGCCAGAATGCTACATCTCATCTCCTAGATTAATTTTCACAACTGCTGCTTGCAATATGGGGAATTTAAAAATGTACTTACCTAATTCATTTCCCTGTTTTCTCTGTGTACAACAGACATAACATGAGGAAGTTGTACTCAAATACAAGCTCTGTGGGCTGTTTTCCAAGTTATGGCTAGCTATCATGAACACTGAACCAGGTGTATCCCAAGCACAGCGGAGTGGAGCATGATAGAACATATTCTCTGTCTGCCCAGGCTGGACCAGACTTGCAAGTCCCTTCTCTTAAACAGTATGTGATGTTCATCGTAATGTACACTTGTTCAACTTGGCACTGTACTGCAAAGGCTGCAGCTAGGGTTCGTGCTTACATGACAATTGCTTCAATATTTAGCCCAGGCATCTGTGGCTGCCAGTGCCAGCACGATTGCTGTGGAGAGCAATCCTTATGCCCGGCTCTGTGCACAGAATCCAAATGCACACTCTAAAACATGCATCTCCATGAGATGCACTGGAATTCAGTCTTAGTAGGTGCAACATTGAATTTCATAGGTAACATCTGTTGTCACTCTGCATTTGACAGCTTTGTCATTCTGAATGGATTTGCTGTGCAGTTCTATATACTACCAACATTCTCAAATGTGTTATTATTAAATAAATGTTTTTTTTCATATTTCTAAAGCTTTTCCTTGTGCCTAGTAGCACAAAGTAGCATTGACATTTTGTCAACTAATTTTGAACTGATAATTTTGAAAAGTTAAAATTGTGAAAAGGTAGGTCAAATTTCTTTTTTCACCTAAATTAATGATTTTTCTGTTCTTTAAATAAGGGCATTCCTTTTAAAGTAGCATAAGCCAAAAGTTATTATTAGAGGAGAAATGTGAAATTATATTATCCATACCTGGGTTACTGAAGGAACAAGTAATTGTAATTCTGTTATCTCACTTCTAGAAACAACATAATTGGTGGAAAGATCTCATAGCTTTTCCTCTGAAGGGTCTCCATGTTAGGCATTTTTCATTTGAACAGTGTCTCTCTGGTTTCTTTGGAATGTATTTCAAGAAATTACTTCTAGTCACTGATCAGGCTGGGGGCAAAATGCCGTTAGTATTTGCAATAAGATTACTTTACATTTTCATGAAAATCTAAGCAGGATATGATGAAGACTCCCTCTACTCTTTTCCCCCACTCAGTTACGCCACCACTCCTCCTCCACAGTAAGGTCATTAGAGGAAGTCTGAGGTGGGTGATGAGGCTGCAGTGTCATCAACATGCTGAAAACTGTTTTTCACCAAAATAAGTGACAATAGCATTACAGCTTTCTCATCACTGAGTTGACAAGCTGGCTGATGAAATAACGTGCTGCGGTTCTCAAAGAACTGCCTTCAAATCAGCCTCTGTGAGGCAAGGGACAGCTCTTTAACACAAGGATCCAGAACAGTGGTTTGGACTGCTGTCGACAGCAATTACCGAGATGGTCCTTCTGGTCTTGTCAAATTATTTTGTAGCCTGTGGACCTTCGTCCTCAGTTCCCAGATAGCAGACAGGTCTTATTATCATCTGGGGCAAACCTGAAAGTCAAGATTTTCTCTCTCCTGTGGTTTTTGTTATCTGCACTGTAAATGTCTCCAGCCAGTTTACCCTAGCAGGTGGAGAACAGCATTTAGCTTCCCATTGAAACACCAAAGTAAATTACCAAACTCATTTGGCAACAATACAGTTTCAGCTGTTGAATGGACAGAAGTCTGTTTGCACATCTCTTGGTGAATTACACCACTGCAAAGAGTATCTGTGAGGATGCCTTACAGTAAACAACAATACTCTGAGACATCCTGGATACAGGAGAGGTAGGGAGGATGATTTTGCATTAATCTTACTTATATCTTTGAAAAGTAAGAAGTGACAATGGAAAACTAACTGAACTAATGGAAAACTAATGGAAAACTAATGGAAAACTAGCTGACTAAAGTCAGCTTTGAATATCCATGGTACAGGCCAAATCTGCTAGTCTTCCTGGAGTAATTGATTTGAAGCTGATAGTGATGTTTAACTGTCCAGTAAGCAGGATTTATCACTTTGTCATATAGAATGAGAATAGCTGGCAGAAATCTGTGAAATAATTGGCATACAACTAAAATACATCAGATGATTATCCCAGCTGAGCTCTTCCCAAAATAATTGCCAAACTAATTTATATGTGTGGCAATATCAGTGCTACTGCAGACAGTTCTCAAATATTCCCTTTCTGTATTCCTCAATTTTAGGTCTAGAGTGTTTATTATGAGATGGCCCTTTACAGAAACAGAGTAAGACAAGGTTCCTGCACCAGAGATTTTACAGATAAGTCTGGAGAGTAGAAAAAAAATTGACTAAAAAGATAAATATATCCTCTGAAAAAACCCAAACACAACAACACAAAAAAAAACCCCAAACAGTACCACAGAAATTATTTTCTGAGTTGGTTTTTTTTAATGACAATGATTTTTGGAAACCTCTAAGTGCTTTAGAATGAGAAATTATTTTAGAATCATTTTCTAGAAAAGAAGAATTAGCCTACCTATGTTTTTGTGTGGGTAGATATGTAAAATCAGTACCTTTACTGAACAAAAATGGAAATAAACATTTCTTTCAAATAATTAAATACAAAATTAAGATGTTTCAGCCAAAATATTACTTCTTCCTCCAGTACAAGATAATATAATATTTGCCTATGACTGATTCTTTAACATTTCTGAAAAATAGATACCTAAAACGTGTCTTCTATCTCAACACTTATGAAACTAAAATGGACTATATTTTCCACAGTGCCAATGGGCTTTCCTTGAGATTTCCCATGGAAAAGAGACCAGAAAAAGTCTGCAACATAATTGAATTGTAATATATAGGTCAAGTATTTGCTGCATTACCTTTATGGCCACTGAAAGGGAAAGAGAGGAGGGAAAAAGAACACAGCTTGTAACTGAGAACTGTACAGCAAACGGAGCAGCAGCCAGCTGTGTGAAGGGATTTCTGCATTGCAGAGAGTCCTCTGGGAACTGGTTTTGCAGAGCTGCACTGCTTCAGCGATTGTTTCATGTTACCTTGTTTATTACCTACTTCTCAGAAAGATGAGGAGCATCACAAGTAACTTCCTATAACTGTACCTGCTGACATGGGGGTACCATGTATGTTCCTGTAACCGTCCTCGCACTGTGCTCTAGGAAAGTGTGAGAGCATGTACAGCAAACGGTGATTGCACCGTTGCCCATACATGAGACAGACATATGGGCAAACATCAACGAAGCTGAAAAACTAGCGAAATCAAAGTGAAATCCTAACCTGGGAGCTGTGCCGAGTTTTCATCAAAACACTGCTGAATGTTGGGTGAAAGGGAGAAACCAAATGGAAACATTTTTCTAAGTTTTTCAGCAGTACTCTGCATACACAGCTTTTCATGTGAACTTCCCAATCCTTACTTTTGCCATTTCATTGTTTTTTTATAAAACAACAACAACAACAAAAACCCAAACCAAAAAAAATCCAAGGTAAAACAAACTGTAATATGAAGCATTGGGTCTAGTCTCATCTTGTTAACCAAATGGAAAAAAAAAATATATGCTGCATTTTGTTGACGACCTTTGCACCCAATTTCTCATCATGCCATTTCTTCAATGAAAGAATTCAAGTTTGGTGTTAAAAAGATGGCATATAGCTACACTCATCAAAAATTCTTGTGGGTTTTTTTTGACTTTGCAACTCTTGATGCAGTATTTTCAATATAAATATGACTTCTTGATCATAACAACTCATATTAGGACTGAAATTCTAATTAACTATTTGATTATATAAAAAGTGATGAAATAAAATCTGGAATTCATAACTAAGTGAACTGTGCTGAAATTATGTTGGGCTGATGTATAGCAGCTGTCATCTTAAATAGAACCCTAAGATTTTTCAACATAGAAAATTTTCTTCTTGGAAAGAACAAAAACTGGGACTCAAAAGACATCTAACTCTCTGCTGTTGACTTGCCAATGGTGAAATAGTTTTCTAAATCTGCTTGGATTTAACTGATTCATCTAATCCTTTTGAACAGTTTCCTTCAAATTTCTGCTTTATTTGCATCAAGAACTGCTTAGACATCTAAACAACAAGCTTCTGACCCTATTTTAAGGGTCTTTTATGAGAAGTGCTTCTTAGTTGGTTAAACATTTCTTACACATATATTAGTTAGCTCAGCCTGTAGGAAGGTTTGATTCCTCTACTGCCTGAGTCTGCATAAGTGAACCAGATCTGCAGCTGGCAGGAACTGATGTACAAACTGCAATATTCAGTCAAACTTTCGGTCATGTTTTCTTGAGGGGTTTGATACATTTGATGGGTAACACCATCTGTGATTTCTTCCACCAGCCGAAGCTCCTTCCCCAGGCATGGTTTTTCTTAGGAAACCCATGTAAAAGCTCCTTTGTCAAAAAGCCCTTTTTACTTGTAATAGTACTTAATGGGAGCAAGTTTCACAGCAGATGTTCAAGACTGTGTTAGCAGCTCACAAACCATAAATGAGAGGAAAATCCCTGTTACGTGAGTACCTGCCACTAAGCAATATGAAATACTTCTAGATACGGGGATTGTGTTTATGCTGAGTTAAAGGGGAGCTAAGTTTTTATTAGTGCACTGCAAAAATACCCATGTGAGGTATGAGAACTGCATGCTGCATATGTGGGCAAAGCTACTACTGAGGACTGTAGGGTTTGTTACTGCCTCTTATTCCAGACCTCTGTGTAAGTTTGCTGACATACTGTCACCTCCATCAAATGAACACTAAAATTAGCATTTTTGTCATGTGGAGAAAGTCTAACAGAAAATAGGTTACAATTTCCTGCCTTTTTATGCAGTGACGCTTTCAAATTCAAGACCTGGTCTTACGACATTGCCTGACATCAGGATAAGGAAAGGTTTCTGCTTTTACTCAGGTCTCCTTCTTAGAAAATCCAGAAAATATGTGGTGTATATGTGGTTTTTTGTTCTTTTGCCTGGAGTGTGGTGGAAGGAAGTTTATGTTCCGGTTCAGGATCCAAACTGGAATTTCTAACAGAAATATATTCATAAATTTCTTAAAAGTCTTTTCACTGGGTACAAGTTCTCTGCTTCTTTTCACTGGGTACAAGTTCTCTGCTGTGCTTGCAATGTAAACATTTCAGCATTCTGCTAATGCATTATACCAGAACTTGAACCTAAATAATCTCCTCTCATTTTCACAGTTGAATTTAGTGCAAATAGTAAAATTGTACAAATGATGAAAAGCAATTAAGGCTATTATCTTAATAACATGTACACACATGAATAGTTCCATCAAACACAAAGGAGCTAATTTACTGCGTGAATGTCTTAGCTATTTAACATGCTTTCAGTGTTAATAACTTCAGATGGAATATTTTAAATAAATGTTTTAGGCTTTGCACAGTGTTTCTGACAGCACTCACAATGACACAGTGCTGTTATATCTTCTGACCTTGTTTGCAATGAGGTCTGAGTGAGTAGATTAACATACAGAAGCTCTTTGGATCTGCAAGGAACAACCACCTAAACTACAAGGAGTAGGGAAATCTGTACTATCCATGCAAAGAGTGGATAAAAAAAACTGAAGACCTACAAAGCTAAGTGAATATGGATAAGTAGCTAAAATGGCTGCCTTTTCATCTAGAATATGTTTTTTAAAAGTGGATGTGAACACCATTTTGGGAGCATATGATCGTTTTTTTCCTAAATACTCACCTCCTGTTACAGTATTTGTCTTTCTTCAAAAGAAGAGAGGAAAGAAAACAATTAAGCTGCTTGCTGAGTGAGTGTTCATTGTGTATTGCAGTTACACATTACACTAACAAGCCTCAAAGGATGTAAGAAAACAGTTTTTTAAAACGGCTGATTGTATATTTCAGTGTAAGAAAACAGACAACAGCCTCAAGGTTTTATTGCTAATATTTTCAGTCCTGCAAACAAAATAATTGATTAAAGAGGGCTTCTAAATCACAAAGAGTAGTTCCTCATATTTTCCTGTGTACTCAGATTCTTACTAGGGATCAATCTGTAACCTTCTGGTCCTAAGAAAATGCCTATGGTCAGGGTATATGTAAAAAACCTAGGAAGTATTGTTTTCCTTCTCATTTTTGGCTGAGTGGCACAGTAAAAATCAGAGGAAATAAGAATCTTTTCTCTTCATAAGATATTTTTTTTTATTTTGCTCTGCTTCCTTCATACTGCCTGCTCAGTCTGTCATGCGTAGGAGACAAACATGGTTCCTTCTGAATTATTTCTCACCACTTGCTTTCATAAGGGGACCTGATTTTCAGCACATAGAGTGGATCGTCTTCAACATTTATGCTGAGCAACTTGGGCAACAGCTATTCCATAAATGATATAGAGTCTTCATTTCTGTCTTTATGGGAATGATTCTAATCTACTGCAGGGACACACACAGTCTTCTGACACACCTGAGATAAGCCAGGAGTCCCTGGGGTATAAAAAAAAAAAAGCCTAGCTCAGATTCTCTCTCTCCCTGCAAAAGTGCTCAAAGGAAAGGCTGTAAGGTGGATAATTCAGAGAGGAGAAATTTCTGGAGGAAGAGACATGGATCTCAGGATTTCCAACACTAGGACCTTTTTTTACAGTGATCTTTTTCTGACTCAACTTCACAACTTGCAAGACATCTCCAGAGCAGACTACAGACTATGGCAAGTTAGCTCCATGGTGTACTGAGTTGAGTTGACTTGTCTTGAAAAATAAAAAATCACCGTTTGCACAATGAAAGACACATAAAAAGGTAAAATGAAAGACAGGAATTTCTACACAACCTTCTCTTATTGATATTGCCAACTAGGTGAATTTTAACATTGGGGTTTTTTTTCAAACAAGACTACAATCTCAATAGTTAGCAACAATTTTTCATGGCATTTTTGAAAAGCAATGTTGTAAAAGTCTTTGTAAAAGCAAAGTTAGAAATGAAGTTGTGTCTCTAATAGAGCAGAGCAAAGCTACTGTAACTTCATAGGGTCTTTCGGAGAGCATTGGCCAAGTTTATACAGTTGACTATTGCTTCTTTTCCCATTGCTATAAATATTATATTGAAGTTCCTTCTAAGGCGGCAAAATGTCTTCCATCGAGAACAGAACTCCATAGGAAAGGTCTTAGACCCTGGTGAAGCTATAAGAAAATGAGTTTATTCTACCTCTTTGTATCATTACAGATAGGTAGAGGCAAAGACTTAAATATCTGTCTAAATAAAAATGGTAATTTTTTTGCTAGCCAAATGAGAAATTTCTTTTGCACCACTGGAGAACAGATACTAAAACTAAACCATCATTTTATGAGATGGAGCAGAAACCAGCTGGTATTTAGGAATTTTCAAATCAGATTTCAGATCAGAAAAGTTAAGATGGGAAAGCAATGCAATTCCCACTGCCTAAAATAATCTAGACCTTCTGTTTCCAAACTATTTGTCCCTACTAGCTCTCTTTTTGAGTCACACATGTATCTCAAACTAAGCAAAAGCAAGTACTAAGGGAGCTATCGCCTTAACACCTTTGTATTTCACTGCAGGGACGGGTAAGAAAAGCAAAAGGAATGTTTTTAATTATTTGCACTTTTTCTAGATGTAAAGGCAAATTGAATGGAACTGGCATTTTACGCTCAGTATTTTAGTCAAAGACCATCCAGCATGGAAGGGAAATTTGTTCTAACAGGGACAGCACTTACCCACCAGACCTAAGGCAAAGTGCTTTCAGCTGGTGAAATTGGTTCCTACTGTACTTGTCAAAGAGTTCAGCTCGTGCAGATGTTGATTTGTGGTTAGAATATTGATACTCAAACCCATGCCTCTTTCCATGTCTGACCAACCCTTCCAGCTCCTGCTTATTTCTACTGGCATGAGGGACCCAGTACAGCTCAGGATGTGAGTTCAGCCTCATCAGCAAAAGAGTTAACAAGTTTTAATGACAGTCTGTATTACTGGTCATTACCAGTAATGGCATGAAAGCAAGAGGGAACAGGACTTGCGATTGTTTTTCAGGGCTGAAATCACTGAGGCACTGTAAGGTAAAACTATGAAGTACCGTTTTCACAGATACACTTCAGAGTACAACTGCTCTTTAATTCCCACAAAGATAACTCAGAGTTAATTAAATTACATTTTCTTCTAAAATATTCTTTTGTGCTATTGAATTAAAAAAAAGAAGAAAACGAGAGTTTACTGAAGTTATTGAAAGCTCTACTACCACTGAGATTCATAGCCTCCTGAGAGACTCCACAGTGCCTTGACACCAATAAAGGAAAGTATAGGTGAAATGCAGCTGTTTCAGGGAAAATTATCATGCACAGTTCAGGAAAGTTTTAGAAGAGTGAAGGAAACCCATTCTGCTCTGACGCCAGCAGGATCAAGAAGTTGTGATGTAACTGAGAGGGTTTCAGTGTTGAAACTAGTGCTGTCCTAAGCAGGGAAATTGCAAGAGAGTAGAAAAAAGAAAGCTAGAGCTGTGATTCTGCAACTGGAATTCATGTGAATGCTAGTCATCTACAGACTTTTGTTACCATCTATGTGTTGTTAGATACCATTATTAATAGGAGTATTTAATGTTTATTTATATACTGCTGTCAAAATACTATCTTAGAAGTTATCATAGAATTCTGTAGGAAGCATAAAGAAATCAGATGAGTATCTGTTATGAAAAATATTTCAAGACTGAGTTTTTGTACCATGACTTGATGAATGACTGAAGTGTTTTACTGAATTCTGAATTAAGTAGCAGAATGTCTGAAACTATTCACTGGGTAATGAAGTATTATTGAGATTATCTCAGTTATCTGTTCTCTGGTAATTTTACTTTTTAATTTAGTATATGGATTTTACAGCACTATGCATGTCATGCAACCCTGTAGATATAATACATATTATTTTATTTTCTATAAAGTTATATAGAATTAATGGTATATTCTAGATACAATATAGAATATACAAAGATACTAAGAAAGCCTCTAAATAACAACTTTTAAATTACTCAGATTTTGCTGCTTCAAAAAAGCAACATCCCCTCCAACCCTGTGATTTTATTGCAGGCAAAGTAACATGGTGCATCTATGTCACTAGAAAGGCTTAATGAGAAAAGGAACTGTAAGTTTGCTGCAGAATAGCTAGGAACATTGAGCAGTCTGAGAGCTGTTCTAAAGTAAGTCTCCAGTAAAATCCGTAGTGCTTCTACTCTGCAAGTTTGTATTCAAGTGTTGCTGACACATCAATTATCCTATGGTAAAAATTAAAAGCGGGTTACTCACATTCCCTTTCCACTGAAAACTGTCTAAGAGTCATATCACTGTGTGCTATAAATTATATGGGGAAAGAGAAATATATTTTAACATTCAATTCTATTGTAAATTTTATGCCAAAAAAAGCTCCTGTCAGAGGGATGCCTGTGAGACAGGCCTGTTAGTGGCTGCATATTTAGTTTCTACATGAATTTCTCTACTTTCACTGTAGACTCTCATCCCTTAAAGACAATCTGAAAGAGTTAAATGTCAATGCAAAATTTAATGTTGATCAGTGTCTCCCATTTCATTTAAGAGAGAGAATCTGAATCTAGCTCTCAGCTGAGCACAGAGAGGCTTACCCTAGTTTCTACAGGAGTAAGAAATTAAAATGATTTCAGACCAAATTCTCATACTTGCTTTAAATTTAGACAGCCAATAGAAATACATTTGACAGACTCCTAAAGCTTCTTTTCCCCCAGTAGCTCTTTTAGAAGTAACACTCCCTTGATGAAATGCGCACAGTTGGCCTATGGCTGTAAATGCTTTGAGGAGAAAGGAGGATTTTTCAGTACAGCTATAACACAATACGTTATTGTTCTGTGTGCATGAGTTAACAGCTTTGATTCAGATTAGCGTGTCAACCAGGGCTTCATGCCATCTGCTTAGTGATACCGCTTTGGAAGCTAAGGCTTGGTTAGGCTGAGACAATAACAGTTGTTCTCTGAAAATCATAAATCCTAGAATAGAGAAAAAGTGATCCTCTGTCTTTGGAAGACATTACAAATATTCATTAGCTAATGTATATGTTACTTGCTCTACTTACTACTAAAACATCTTCATTCAGGACCCTCAGGTCAGCACTGTCATAAATACAGTAATAATCAGGGAAAACAAACCTGGGGGCTTGTTTTCACAGAAAGAATGCAACAGGATGAGGCTGTGACAGTAACAGCGCATAGCACATGGGTTAGTCAAAGATTAGACAGTCACTGTGAACAGTTTTGCAGAGAATTGATACTGAGTTGTATGTTACTTGGCAATAGCAGTAGATAAATTCATAGTTGTTGGAAGGATTATGGAGAAATATAAAACCTGAATCTTTCATTGTGATCATATTGCCATTGTTGCAAGATAGTTTGCAATGTCTTACACAGTAGTGTCCATTACTCACATGTAATAGAGATGTCCTGTTGTGTTCTAGGGGACATGAGGATCCACCTGAAGGCCATTCCGGGACATGGGAATATCCACCCCCTCCAGGAATAAATTCCTAAAACCATGTTTGGGAATGAAACCCATCCTAGTGTCTTAGATTTATTCCTAAATAAGTCAAACTACTCCGATAGTGGAACACACTACGTAATGTAATTGGCTCCACTGCTAGAACTCAATCTACTGATGATTATCTTTCATTCCTTGGGAATATGTTCATCTAGCCTTCCATCTTATCTGCTGTTTGAGAACAGCTGTGACTCTACAGACTTTCAGAGCAGAGCCTGGTGTCATATATTGCTTTGAAATGTCATCATTTGGGCCTTCTATCCCAATGGAAAGTTGACTAGAGTTTTATTTTGGTACTTGGTTTATTGATTTGGCATATTTTGGTTAATACTGCTTTTTCTAGTTACATTTCAGGCTTCTTTTAGTAGAAATTGTGGGGATGTGACTGAGTTCCATTCTGGTAGCTGAAAGACTGGAAATACTGGGGGCATCTAGGGCAAAGGATCCTGAAGATCTTTGGGCTGTAGTCCTGGACTGGGAAGAAGTAGGAGAAGGAAGGATTAGAGCAGTATAGTAGAAAGAAGTGGGAGGAGAGTCTGAACTGAGATGAAGGAGATGCATTTTGGAAGAACTGAGAGAAACTGCAAAGCCCACAGTGTTGCTGAGGAACAGTCACTATTTTCCAGAGAGCTTGGAAGAATATCAAAATAGAAAGATCTGGGTAATGGAACATCTGGGTTAGTAAATATGGGAAGAGTGATCTATGGAAAACCCCTTTATTCTTTTAACCACTAAGATCATAGAATGCAAGACCTCTACTGAAGTTAGTGCTTTCTAGTTCAGTTTAATAATGTTCACTTTTGATAGAAGGTCAAGGTGAGGACACCCTAACCTCAGTTGCTGGGCAGGCAATAGAGCAAATAATCTTGGAAACCATTTCAAAACATATGAAAGATGAGAAAATGATGAGGAGTAGTCAGCATGAGTTTAGAATGGAGAATTCATGCCTGACCAACCTGACAGGCTGCCAAGAACTGATCAGTCTGTGGATGAAAAGAGCACTGTGGATGTTTATCTTGACTTTAGTAAGGCTTTCAAATCTCTGCCCCATAAGACCCTCATAGACAAACAGATGGAATATGGACTAGATAAATAGACAGTGAGGTGGACTGAAAACTGGCTGAAGTGTCAGGGTGAAAGGGTTACAATCAATGGCACAAAGTCCAGTTGAAGGCAAGTTGCTTGTGTTGTGTCCCAGGGTTTGATGCTGGGACCAATACTGTTTAGTATCTTTGTTAATTACCTGGATGATGGGACAAAGTGCACCCTCAGAAAGTTTGAAGTTGATGTTGACAGGTGCACCTTCAAATGTTGCAAAGCTTGGAGCTCTTGGTGCACCAGACAGTTGTGCTGCTGTGCAGAGGGACCTCAACAGGGTGGAGAAATGTGCTGACAGGAATGTTAAGAAGTTCAACAAAGGGAAATGCAGTCCTTCGTTTGGGGAGAAGTAAACCCATGCACCACTACATGCAAGGGGCCACCCAGCTGGAAAGCAGCTGTGCAGTGAAGGACCTGGGAGTCTTGATGGACAACAAGTTTACCAGGAGCTAGCAAAGTGCACTCATGGCAAAGAAACCAAACCACCTCCTGGGCTGCTTTAGGCAGAGCATTGCCAGCAGGTTGAGGGAGGTGATCTTTCCCCTCTACTTAGCCCTAGTGCAACACATCTGGAGTGCTGTATCTGGTTCTGAGTTCCCCAGTACGAGAGAAACATAGACATTCTGGACAAAGTCCACCACAGGGCCAAAAAAAATAGTTAAAGGACTAACTGTATTACCTGCTGTAATATAAGGAGAGACTGAGAGAGCTGGAACTACTCAACCTGGAGAAGAGAAGGCTCAGGTAAATCTTAATGTGTGTAAGTACTGGACGGGACAGAGTAGAGAAGATGGAGCCAAACTATTCTGAGTGGAACCCAGTGATGGTGCAAGAAGCAGTGGGCACGAACTGAAATGCAGGAGGTTCTGTCTGAACATAAGGAAAAACCTGTTTACTGTGGAGGGTGCTCAAACACTGACACAGGTTGCCCAGAGAGATTGTGCAGTTTCCATTCCTGGAGATACTCAAAATCCAACTGGACCTGGTCCTGAGCAACCTGCTTTAGCTGACCCTGCTTTGAGCGGAGGAGTGGAGTAGATGACCTCCAGAGGTACCTTCCAGCCTCAACCATTCTGTGATTCTGTGATCCTCCTGTGAGAGGAACTAGGAAATGCACTGGGGTCTCCTTTTTGTCTGTCAGTGACAAATCTTTATTACAGTTTTCAGTTCTAAGTTCCCAGATCCAATTTATAAATTTGGAATGTCTTTAGCTGGCACTGAAACACATAATTTTAAACTAAATGGCAAGAGTTTAATCTTCCTGGTGACATATAATTGTCAAATGCTTTTTACTTAATTCCAAAACATAATGTGTTAAGACAATGCACCATTAGACAACAACAACCTGACTGTTGGGATAATTAAAGATGCTGAAAATGCTCAAGATAAGAATTAGTGAAGCATTCAGTGACATTTTAGATCAAACAAATGATTTTTTTGTGATAATTTTATTATCTTCTAGAAATTCTTTTTCTGCAACAATCTGATCATAAACTTATTCTGCTCCTTGAGTTCTAAAATCTGTTGTACAGAAGAAGATTATCCTTTACAGGACGCGGATATTTACAAATATTATTTTATTCATCTTGGAATATGGAACCCTTATTCCACTTGTTTATAGATTTTCATATTAGATATTCAGTAGCTATTTGATGTACAAACTTAAGGTTTGCTTTTGGAAGTATAGTTAATAAAGTGACTTGTGCTAAACATCTGTTGCATTGCTATTGTCAATATGTCACTTTGTGCTTCTCAAAGTTTCGGACAAAAGGGCTGTGCTAATTAATGGCTGCTGTAGAGCAGTCCCTCGTTTCTGAAGACAATCCCCCCTTCAGCCCACCTGCTTAGCAGATCACAAGCACATGCCAAGATGAAACCATAGGCAGTGTTAGAGCTGGGAATCTTTTCTCAGTCCTTTTTGTTGTAGGTGGAAAGGTAGTGAGAGGCAGAATAACCGGATGAGTTCTCTGGCAGCCAGGAAACTTACTCTATTAGTAACACATTGGTTCTGTTCCTGCCTTGGCCACTTAGGTGCTGCCTGGCACTGGGGCTGCCACCTTATTTCCTTGTAAGTTGTAAAACTGTGATTCTGGCACAGAGGTGAACGTCACAGTCATTACAATAAAAGTGCTAGTAAACTTTGTTTTACCTGAAAAAGAAGTGGCTGTTTGAACTACTTTCCTTTTTCTAAAGGATGTTCCAGAACAGAGAGGGCATCTCCATTTGATAGAAGAGATGTTCTATTTTCATTTCTGAAAATCTAAAAATTCAAATTTTGAGATGTTTCTTTGGGGTTTTTTTATACTTCTCTATTTCTTTCTCCATTTTAATGCAGTAGAGTGAAAAGATAGCTCTTGGTTTGTATTTCTTCTTCCCTGTAGTTACTTTACAAAACATTTCCAGTGAGTCTCCCTCTCAATTGCCACAACTGTTTATAATGTTTATTTTTGTCATATGGGTGAAGCCAATAGGTTATGAGGTGAGTCATAACAAGAAGATTGATGATTAGCATTATGTAGGCAGTTGACAAAAACTCAGGAGATGCAGAAGCTGTTAGTTTAACACATTGGAAGAAGGACATAACTCTGGGCCTCAAATACTGTGAAAAGGGGCTAGGTATCCCAGTAAAAAAAAGGGCATACAGATTTTGATGAAGCAGGAGATGTCTAAATGCCGCCTTTAAAACAAACAAACAAATGAACAAACAAACAAACAAATCTTTTTCTGGTAAGCTTAAAGTTTCATGATATTGGTGACAGAAATGACACAAACACTGCATTGTTCTTGATGACTTTTATTGGTGCCACCAACTGCGTGTTCACTATCCTCCCTCCCTGTGTGTCTCCCAGCTCCACAGTCACACCGCTTTGCAGTACCTGGTTGTTTGATTTTCCTTTGCTCTTCCCGGTCCACAGCCCCAACCCAGCTGGCAAAATTTTCTTGTTGATCCCTCTGTCTCACTTATGTCTCTTTCCTAGGCTCAGCCTGTCAAGCAGGAATTGAGACCAACAGTCAGCATTTTGGACTGGTTTGGCATCCAAGAGTAGGTTTTGAGCTGTGTTTCCATATTTTTATTCTGTCACTGGACAGATCCCATCACCTTGTAAGCCACTCGTCCCCGCACCTTCTGTCAAATGCTACCTTCCACCATCACCACCGGCTGTTTGTTTTGCCACCTTCTCAAGTGGAGTACTATATATGGCAGAGAGGGAAGAGGGATTTAAACTGGATCATTTAATAGATATGGTTAAGAGCACAACCACATGAACTGTCAGAGTGATGTGGCACCAGCTGAGACAACCTTTTCAAGATACTTAAGAGGCAGTAACTTTGTAAGCTGGGTCTGCTGTTGCCAGTGTCATGCAGCCATAGGCAGCACACTGGTTCAGGAATATGCTGCAAATCAAGAGAAGGAATAAAGAAGGGTCTGAAAGAAGGAATCAGTAAGGAAGTGTTAGAGTGATCTGAAATGGGGCACAGTGCAAAGAAATTTTCAAAAAAGTGCTAAATGCCTCAGAAAGCATAACTGACTTTATACTACACATTTTAAGGTTGTTATTAAATGAAACTGGGAGGGAGTGTGCTGAGACACTGTGCCACTGCACAGGCCAGGTAACTTCTATTCCATCTTTCTGTTTCTGACTTTCTTAAGCCAATTTGGCTGGTTTTCTAGTGATCTAGCTCATTCCTCAAAAAGCTCATATAGTTGTGTCCTAGGGATGCCTACACCATGGGCTGAATGTGAGCAGCCTTTGATTTGAAAATGTAAAAGGAATAGGTTAGTATTAATTTGAAGCATAAAAGATTTTGTTGTTTCTGCCCCATGCTTTAATTAAAATTACTGTTACTCTAGCTGTCATACTGTCAGCACTTGAAATCGTGAATATTTTTTTTCCTCAGACTTTTCTCACATGTTTCTTTTTTCTGAACTGTCAATAAAATCTTTTTGGGAAAAACGATAAGGAGGAACAAATAGAGCTGAGGCAGCAAACATACAGAAGCAACTTCCGTGAAAACTGTTTCCGGATTTTTGAGGAGGGCATTGTTGCCTCAACATTAATGACACTTCTCCAGTGGCATTTGCCTTAAGAGAAATGAAGGTCGAATAATTGTTGTAATAGTTATTTCACTTGCTACACCTGCTCCTAAAAAATACTTTTGGCATAATGCAGGGCAAATTGAAAGCCTCATGTGATTTTTTTTTTTTTTTTTTGAGAAGAGGTAATGCATGGAACTGATTTTTTTCTGGTTTTCTGTTTGTTCTGTTTGTTTAATTTTCTATTGCTGAACCAGTGATTTTTAATCTTTCTTGATCTGTGAAATCCTAAAAAATGCAATAGCAGGCTCAGTAGTGCAAATTTACTGCTAGGAATAAACTGCCTTTATAGTTATCCTTTGCAGCTCCCTTGAAAATCTCTGTGGATTCTCAGATCGATCTATGGATAATAATTTGAAAGTCACAACAGCAAAGAGAATATAGCTTCTCTTGAAAGCAAGTATTTTAAATACAGTGCTTTCTTA
Organism: Ibycter americanus; assembly: GCA_035590275.1. Lineage (NCBI taxonomy): Eukaryota > Metazoa > Chordata > Aves > Falconiformes > Falconidae > Ibycter > Ibycter americanus. The sequence goes on from JAVJGI010000060.1 coordinate 15,249,557, forward strand.
AGAATACAGATTCTTGCCCTTTTTAGTGTCTGCATAGTCTTGTAGAATATTAACTTTAGGAGCCAAGATCTTAGTTTAAATCCTGTAAGCATTTTATCTTTGTTTCAACATCTGAGCTCAGTTGCATAATCACTTATAACAAATTGCCAACAAAATACCTTGGATTACTCTCTAGAGCTCTAATAGTCAAACCATGAAGTCATAAATTTTAACTTTTAGGAGTATTCCCCTGACAAACCTTACATAAAGGGAGGGGGTTTAGAAGCTTTAAATGAAAATTCATCATAAAAAATAAATACACAATAGTCCAAACCCCATTTCAGTGACTTCTTGCTGAAACATAAGACTGCATTGGGATGGACTAAAGCCAGTGTTTTAGGAAAGATATGTAAATATTTAGAGTACCAACTCAGAACTTCTATTTCTTGATAAGGTTGGATGGGGAGCACGGCTTCTGGAAAATGTTGCTTTGTGATTATTTCTTTGTTTATAATTTGGTTTTATTCTGTATCAGATCTGCCTCATCTGCTATGAGAATCCTAGTAAATTAGGAGTTTCAACCAACACTCAATACCCCACTTGTGCCTCCAACCTTTCAGATAAATGTTTGGGACCTGTGTTAGTATGTAGGTCTAGCATATACTGATATCTCACAAACAAGGGGACTTCTCCTGTTTTTCACCCTGTATTTGTTTCATCGAGCAAATGGGTGGGTTAAAACCAGTGATTCAGAATAGCTGAGTGATCACAGTGCAGTGGTGAAGGTGAGACCATGTGTGAGCAGATGGGCTCCCCACTTCTGTCAGTCCAGCACTATATGTGGATCCTAAACAGAGATCCTCATGTAGACTGCTTCCTGCCATGGAACTGTTGAGTAGCATTTGCTGGCTAGGGTGTGATCAGTATCTCATTTCACATATAACCGTTCTGGCAAAAAAGAAAAAATTACTTCCCCGCAGCTCTTTCTCTGACAGAAACTATTGCTCCTGCACAGAGAGTGTAGCTACCAGAAGTGTCCTGACATCTGTTTCTGATGAATTCACCACAGGAGCAGTAGTCCATTAAGGTGACCTGGGCAATCCTGGCTGCCATGTTAGTGGGCAGTGGGAAGCAGCAGGAGATAGTAATTTATTACATTATTAAACCTGAGTGATGTTATACGGCCATGTCCATAGAGCGCTTCAGTAATGCAATAAAAAAAAAGTCATTTCCAAAAGGACCAAATCTTATAAGTCCATGTGATTTGATAGTTCAAAGGGTGGGATTCATCAATTTCGATTATATTCCTCAACAATATTAAATCCTTCAGTATAATCACTGCAAAATTTATTTTTTTTTTTTTTTTTTTTACTTTCCTCTGTGGCCTCTCAGGTGAAACAACCGTACTTTTCCCTGCAGTCTGCCAACTTGTTCCCCATTTTCTCCATCAAGTTATTAATAAATTTTCTAATACTAGGTGCCTGGTGTCTGTACTCTCCATTAACCTCTCTCCCCTCTCTCCCCTCTGAGAGTAAACTATTCTCAAATCCTTTGTTTCCTATTACTTCATAAATATTTTTAAAATCTATTAAAACATCTAATCACTTTCCATCAGATATTTTAGAACAAAATAGAGGGTTTTTTTCTCATTAAGAGTGCAAGAATCAGTTTGTACTTTCTCTAGCAAAATCTGTGCAAACAGGTACCACGTGGGTGATTTTCCTGTCTGCAGCAGGAGCAGGTTAAGAGATCTGCTGCTCGTAGATGTACTCACTGGCTTGGTACAGAATCATCCTAAAAATTCCCTTAAGCACAGAAGTAGCTTCCCAGTAACATGATCAGTGTCTTTAAAGAAGAAGAGAAATCACCAGCCTCTATGAGGTGTGGTGGGTGTTATGCCCAAGGATCGAAGTAGGCTTGTGACAGCAGTTTCTGTGCCCTGGCACTCTCATGTGTCTGTACAAGCAGCCACAAGCCCCATCCACAAGAAGTCCAAAAGCTAGAGGCAATGCAGCAGCAACTCTGATCTCTTTGGCAAAATGTCTGCAGGCAGTCTGAATCTTGCCTGTGTTGATTTGGATTTTGTACTAGCTTTTTTTCCTCATCCTGTCTCCAAGGTGGCTACTGACTTTTGAAAGGTAACCTGAAAAAAAAACCACCTGAAAAATTTGCTGGGATGAAGAGCTGTTTTAGGGCAATTGGTCGGAGCAGCTGCAGCAATTTGGAAGATGAATAGGCTTTGTACAGCACAAAATTGTACACTGCCCCAGCAGAAGGGTTTTCAAGGGGGAACAAGTAGGACAGTGACTGAGGCAGAGGGACCTCCTTGGGGACAGGCTGAAGGCAGGCTGGGCCATGCACCCGCAGGCTGGGTCAGGATCAGCAGAGCACATATCCAGGCAAGAGCGATCTGAGAGCCATCCCCGGCTCAAGGCCAGCAGTGGAGTTGGGGCCAGAGATTGCTGGTGCTGAGGGGCCACTGTGGCCATGCCACGCTCAACCAGGGCAGCCTGGGCAGGGTCTCCAGGGACCTGCCTGAAAGGAGAACCCTGTATCCTGGTCTTGTGCTGGGTTGAGACACATCTAAGAAAACATCTGGACTGCTAGGTGATATGTCCTTTCTTCTGACTATTTTCTGCCATAAAACGTTTACTACTCTTCCTACATCTCCCAACGAGTATCCGTTACGTAGATTGGAAAATAAAAAATAAAAAGGGTTTTTTTGTAGATGTTTATAGTATACCATTGTAACAGCTTCAACCCTTCTTATTGCATTAATATGACTACTTTTTTTCAGGAGAAAAATCCACTGTTATTAGCGGAATTATTACACTGAGAGAGGCTTTGAAGCACTTGCTGTATACCAGGAGAAACCAAATGACAGTCCTGACCCATCACACTACTTCTGTCAAAACCACCATCACGCCCATGTCTCCATGTCAGTACACAGCTATATTCATAACAGCTGGATTCACAGAACCCATGTCTGGATTAATCAAACACCCTCTCCCTAACGAAGATCTATTTTGTTCTCTTATTCTCCTTTTCAAGAGTACAAATGCCTGCCCTTTCTCTGCTGCACCAGCCTCTCAGGGTTTGCAGGGCCCCACTGCCATTGTATGTACCTGTGCCCTGGAAAATACTGGGTCTGCAATGGCAAATACCTGAGACAAATGGCTAGAGTGGGGATGAAGATGCTTAGGTTTTGTCAACCTGAAATAGCTTTTTTCCTTGACAAATGGGTTATTATGGAATGAAGAACATCATTTTCCTCCTTTAAAAGCTGCCCATAAAACAGGATCAGGGAGGGACAGGAGAACAGAAACCTCCTTGAGGAAGGTGACAGAATGGGTGGATTTTTTGGTGTGGTGTTTTTTTTTTTTAAAAAAAAACTTTTTTTACTGTCATACCGTAAACACCAAAGCAAATAGTAGCAGAAGTCACCATAGCAACAAAACCTTGGTCAGTGAAAGACTTTCCAAGAAGTGGTGATTATGTCCTTCAGGGAGCGGAGTATAAGACCTCATTATATTCAACCTTTGAATACTTTAATTTGCACTTTGCTTTAAGGGAAAAGGCAAAATTAGGAAGGAAAACAATGAATAGAATTGCCTTTGTTCTCCTCTGGGGTGGATAGTGGAGTACAATAATACAATCAACAATAATCCTGTCACCATCCTTCTGCCCCAGAAAAAAAGCAAAAAAATAAACATTCCCTGATCCGTTTTCAAGGTTATAAAAGATGAATTACTCTTTAGTGACGGTGGTAACATTCTTTATTACTTCTAACACTCTAACCCCAAATTAAGCCCTTTTGAAAGCAGCAAAATATTGAAAAATATTTTAACCAAGAGGTGGATAAGCTTTCCCCCTTCCACATGTGTCAAAGAACAAGGGAGCACTTTTTCACTGAGCCTGGTGCTGGGAGTGTGTACCCCTGTCACCATATAGCAGAAGGTCCCGGCTCGAATATGCAGCACCTCGAGGCTTTGGGAAACTTGCTGAAAAGCTGGGGATGTGCTAGTTTTTTCAATATAACAGCACCTCAGGGTGACTTTTCTACCATCTTTGAGAGGCTGAGCTGTCCTCCAAAACAGCTGGACTTGGATGCTCTCAAAAAATGTGAAAAATGAGCCAATAACACACAACTCCATTGTTGCCTGATGATGCTCTGAAGAGTGGGGTAGCATATTTGGTGTGTTGAAAACCCAGAGCAGCAAGAAGCTTGGTCACAAGTGGTTTGTAATCAGCCTTTTAAAGATCTGAGGTATCTTTCTACATTCCCCTGTGGCAGAATAAAAGGCTGTTTGAATGGATTCCCAGAGAAGATTGGAAGACCTAGGAATAGTCATATTTAGCACCTACAAGGGAAACTGTTTTAAATTTCCTATTGGAAATATTCTTCATGAATGTTTGAGTTTTTGAGAGGAAAATGGATTTGTATTTTAAACTTTTCTTTTAGCTAGCTTGAGAAAAGAGGATTTGGGGCCTAACTACCAGGCACCAACTAACACGCCAAAAGCAAATAGTTTTAGGAAACCCATAAGACCCCAAAAACTAAAAGAGCTGACATTCTGTAACATTTTGACTTAAAATGATAGGTTTCAGTATTTGATGCAAGATTACAGTACTTTATGGATTTCTTCTCCTTTCTTCAGCTTTATTAATCACATTGAGACACAAGTATAAATTCAAAACAAAGAAAGGTTTAATCTTTTAAGAGACTAGACAAATGCTTAGAAAGAACATTGGTTTAATTGATTTTTCTTTTACTAAATACATTTTGAAATTCTCCTCTTTTGTGATATGACTTGTCCCATTGCTTTTTATATTAAGCAGTCTCTGAATAGTACTTTCATCTTCCTATAATTCAAAATCAAGATTTTCCTAGTGGGACTACAGCAATAAATTTTTCAGCCTGGAAGCACAGTGCTTGTTCTGATAAGAGGTTCCAAAAATGGTATCTTCTACCTCCATAGAATAATTCCCTTTTTTTCTTCGAATTCAGCGTTGGCTTTGTTTAATCCTGTTGGTGTCTCAGGACTAACACAGCTGAGCGCAGTTCCTAAATTATATGGCCTCATTTATACATATAATATCATTTGGGTTATACCTCTACAAAAAATGACTGATGTATAGTTGTTTTCACACATGGAAGCTCACTGAGCTCAAATAGGTCAGCTAGAGCCTTGCACAGACCCACAGGACTTCTGTTGCTCTTCTGTATGGAGTATGTGATAGATAAAATCTCTGTAGAGAGAAAGTGGTATGTTGGTGGGACGAGCTGTTATGAAGTTCCTCTCTTTGTTGGTAAACACAATGTGATTTTAACAGAAGTCAGAGAAGCCCTGTGAAGTCAGTACTTTGTTGTCATTTTCACAGATACCTTTTATACCATTTGTGGGAAAGTTACCAGAAATAACGCTGTTTGTATAGGAGTCCAGGGAGCTATGCAAATCTTTTGATTTTATCAACAAATAGAAAACTGTATTCCCCTGTGACTTGCAAAAGCATGAGCAGGAAGGAGTCAAATGTGGTGACATAGATAGCACTGTGAAAGCAGGTTGTTAATAATAATAATAACAACAACAACAACAATAATAATAACAATAATAATAATAATAATAATAAAGCAGCATTTTTGTTGACCTGTCTGCATATAAGGCTGGATACGTATTTTTACCTACTTTTACCCATTTTAATGAATAAAACGTATGGGTCACTGGCAGAACAAAACCAAAATGTTTAGGGGAACAGTAACTCCACAGCAAGAGAACAGCTGAGTAATGTAGTTTGGCACATTTTCTTACCTGCCCATCATATTTTTTGCCCTATGTTTACATAGCAGACCACAGCTGTCTCTACAACAGATATCTTAAAAAATAGATATATATCAGAAATATTTTTGGAAATTATTTGGCTTGACATTGTTGCAATGTCAAGGAAACTTGCACAGCTGTTGTGGAGGATGAAAATATGCAGAAGTGAGAATGAGCTGGTTGGAAAACTCCAAGGAAAAGAAAGCAGCCTGGGAAATGACAAGATGGGTTTGTGCTTATTTGTCATCTGTCAGGGCCATAATCTTGGTTTATGTATAGAATCTGTTAATTAGAGGTGTAATGAACTGTTCAGTTCACTTTGTTCATGCACTAGCTTGCAGACTTAGGGACAAAAGCCAGTGCCTGAAGACCCAGGGGACTAATTAAGTACACAATGTTTCAAGTAATTAACGTCCTAGTCAGATGTTTTCAGTGACAGTAAGTATATTGTGCTGTCATTGCCCTGCCCTAGAGCATTCTCAGGCCACGTTTTTTAAACACTTACTCTGTATTCTGTTTTACCTGTTAACCCACACAAATGTCAGGGATTCTTTAATAAATTTATAAAGTAAATCTTTACCAAAACTTGTTCTTTCCAAAGATGTCATTGTCATGATGAGATGACTCAAGCTGTGATCCTTAAAATCAATTATTTGTATATCAGTTTAAACTAAATAGACCTATAGTCAGAAAAGATTTTTGCAGAAGGTGATGCCAGAGTTTTGTACTACTGATTGGATTATGTTGTCTGTGTAGATTAAAGACCAGTTAGACATCTTATTGCATATTGACAATTGTCCTTTTGATCTTGCACCTTTGTGAGTGGTGTTTTTAATACTTCAACTGTCAAAGTGCCACTGATGAAGAATAATTAGCAAAAAATGCTAAAGCTGCTGCACTTTTGTCAGTCAAATAACAACTGTGATGGCACCTTTGGTTTTCCTTATCTTTTGACTGTCTTTATGCTTTAAGGCAACAATGGTGAAATTACCTGAGCTAGATGAAAACAAGGAGGAATACCACCATCTCAGTATATGCCGCTGCAGCAATGTCTGCCTACATTCCCATGCAGTATAACGGAATTATTAGCCTTGGTAAAATGTGGCAGCCTAAAGCCCAGTGACAGTAAAAAATATGCATTGGCTTTTTAAACAAGCAGCAGGTTATCAAAGGAATTTCTAACCTGGAGGAACAGATCAGATCAATCTTTGAGAAAGTGTCCAAAAGTAACAAAAGGTAAAATAATTCAGAGGCAGTAACAAGGTTTCATTTCTAGTGAGTCGGTTTCCTTAAGCATCATGAGATGGTATTAAGAAGACATTAGTTGAGGTCAGTTTATCTTTGTGTTCGCCTAACCTTCTGGACTAACTGTTCAGACTGGGATGCTGAGATCTCTGCATCTCCCCTTCCCTTTTTAGTCAGCAGTAGACTTTCTGATTTCAAAAGGCCTTCTGTGAAAGATTATGAGTAATTTTCATGATTTTGCAGCCTTGGAAAGGATGTATGTGACTATTTTTCACCTTGCATTCCCAGACTGAGTCTAGCCCTGCTTGCTCCTGGTACTTTCACTGGCTGTATTAATTGAATGATTCAGGATGTGTTACATTTGTTTTTTCCAGGTGTTATCAAAATTTACAACCAGCCCTTACTGGCTGTAGCTAGCAAGTAGCAGGCTTGTGCCTGACAGTGTAAATCCAGTTTTAGACATTCACCTGCACCCACTCACATGCAGATAATTATCAGCTGTCTGTCAGCATTCACAATTTATTTTTTTGTCTACCACAAAGGCCAAGTCCTGAGACAGCACAGTACTCCAGCATACAGAACTTGGCTCTGATCTCTCCTATATGTGACTTGTATCACCACAATTCAGACTTGCAGAGACTTACATTATAATATGACTGGGGCTGCTGTAAAGTGTACTCATCAAAGCTCTTAGTAATAACTCCTATGTGTGCTTCACTAAGATTGTCAAGACTCCTCAGAGCAAAGACGACTGGCAAGGAGCAGAGCCCATTGGATGGCACAGTCTCTGCCTGGTAGGCTTGTGGTGGTGGAGCGTATTTTTGTGAAAGTCTTCTTCAAATATTGCAGCATCGGCCTCTTTTTATGTTATCAAGCATTTGCCTATTTAATTTCTACAGAGAAGAGGTTCCCGAAGTATCTTTATTAACATTTGACCTCCACACAGTCTGAACCAGAATATAGGTATATTTTCTAATTTTCCTCCAGAATCAGTGAGTAATTAACTTTATTTTGGCGCAGTTTAAATGCATTGGCTGAAGCAGTAGTCCCTTCTATGTTCTTTTCCCAGACTGTCCCAGTTAGTTAGAAAAGAGTTCAACTGTATATTGTACCAAAAATACTACTCAGTCATAAGTTTTATTCCTTAGACATAATTTCACAACAAATAGGATTGTTGTGAAGTAATGTTCCTCACTATCTTCCTTTATATTTGCTTATTTATAGCAATCAATAACCTTCAGAAGGGAAGAACTGCTACACAAATAGAACAGTAGAGATTTGGAAGGGGTATCCCGAAAGTTTTATTTTCTTTTCCTTGCTGTTTAGGAGTGTTGGTGCATAGACATTTGTGCAAGCCACTAAGTATAAAATACGTGCGTACATGTGCATTTCTGAGATATACAGCCAATTTGGCTCATTGGAAATACTTTCACAGTTAAGATAACAGAGTTTAAATTTCTCTTGAGGTGTGAGACCTGCTGCTTCTCTGTAGCTCATAAGGATAAGCTTGACAGATGACCTTGTTTCTATGCAAATTAGTTACTTTAAATACACTGTATCTTTTATTTAGACTTACTGTACTGGGAAGGTAATGGCCAATAGAGAGCAAACACTTAAGTACATTTTAAACTGTTTAATCTTGCCACACCCAATAAATTAAACTAATCCTTATTAGAATATACTGTATCATTAGCATCTCTTCCAGTTTAAATTTATTATGGACAGAAGAAATAGAACTTGTATCCTAGTTTTTCTGTGATTCATTTTGGGAACTAATAATTTAAAAGAAAGACTTCTCAAAGCTTAAGCAGACGTAAATGGGCATGGGGACAGGGAGAGGGTGAAGGAAATGTGGCTAGGGAGTCCCTCCAACAGCTGGCAAAGTTGCATGGTTGAAATGTACAGCGTAAATAGAAGCTTTGTGAAAGTCAGAATAAATTTTCCATTCACTTTTGGGTCAGGATTTCACCCGTTGGTGTTCGAGTAACCACAAAAATTAAGAGCTGATACTGTACAGTTACTTACGTGTAGCTGTAATCAGCTAGCTAAAAAAATATTAGCACTCCTCATGTCTGCTCAAGGAGAGATACTATCACTGAAAAAAAATGCTGGAAGCATCTTCCTGTTCTTTCATGTTCAGGCAACCATATTTTAGAATCTCATCTTTACCTGAAATAAATGAGCTTTTTCCTTTCTTTTTTTCTCTTTTGGGTCCCACTGTTCTTAATAGATGATTATTCCTGAAGCTCTGTCCTCCAATATGGCAGGTTGCATTTCTACCAACAGGATAGTATCCTCAGAATCAGCAATTCTGCTTTTATAAAGGCACCAAAGATTTTTGAGGAAGTTTAAAATGCCCCAGAGATGTCTTTTCTGTACCTCAGTATTACTGCCAGACAAGATAGCAAGATCAGTCAGATCTTTCTTAGAGCCCTGGGGTGAAAAGTACTGAATGACAGCACGGGAGACAATCTCTGTTTGAGAAATGTCGGGAGAACACCTGCTACCAGATGACGGAGTGGGATACGGACCAGAGTAACGATTGAATCCCAATATGAGTATGGTCGTTCTCCTTTATTATCAGTTCAAACACAGCTTATATAGCAGAGCCACG
>JAVJGI010000060.1:15259313-15283780 GCA_035590275.1 Ibycter americanus
GCCTCCCCCTAAATCAAAAGCCTGGATTGCTCAGAGGCACCAACCCATGTCCTCTCTCAGCCAACCAGGTCTCCACAGAGAAACAGTTGAGTTCTTCTCCTCTTGGTTTCTTGCATACCTGAAAGTGAGAAATCTGCTTGTATGATGATTTATAGACAAGCATTGAACTGGATTGTTTTATTTTGAAATGGTAACTTGTAATTGTCATGTCAAAAAAATGCTCAGATGATGCTGAGAAATAATCCTGATTCAGGCTTCCTTCCCCCTGATAGACTTCTCCTGCAGCCTGAATGGATTTCATCAGATTCCTCCTTGCTTTTGGTGTGTTTGTATCACTTGCCATAATTTATTTTCCTCTTTAAAATAGCTTGTTCATCACTTTCTGATTTCTTCTGCTATTTTGCAATACTTTTACTGCCAAATCTGTTCCTTTTGCCTGTGTTAGAGATACAAAGATATTTACAGCAGCCACATTTTCAAATAGTCTTTCATTTAAAGCATTAATGAGTCTGAGGAAGGTCTCAACCCTTTACCTTTAACACGTTTGTCCTGTGGTGTCTAAATGCCAAGGAGATGAGCCCTATTACGTTAGGTTCTGTAAGAGGTAAAGTTAGTAGTCCCTTGATCCATCTGTAAGGCAAAGTAGGGAGAAGAGACAAGTCAGCAAGGTGGGTTTGGTAAAGGAAATAGTAGTAGAAACAGAATAACAAATACATATACCAATAATTTCAAAGTGGGAAATGCCAATGAAGTGAGAAACCTTCCCCAAAGTAGGAGATGATTTAAAGAACGCTTGATAGAGAATAGGTTTGCTTCTCCTGATCCAGAGACGTTCAGATTCGTAGTGGCTTGGCTATGATTCAAAACTATTTCTCACAGCTAGAAATATTATCAATAACCTCCAGGATAACACGGTTCTGTCAAGCCACGATTAGAAGATATTTTTTTTTCACAAGGTATGTACTGTTTTAAAGCTTTCTGTGCCATTCCAGCTTGAATTAAATAGCTCAGTTCAAGTATTGATTCTTTGCAGAGTAGTATCATAACTTAGTCACAGATTTCCTACAGAATTCGTGTTTGTTTTCTGGCTATAGCCTCCTCAGACCTGAGACTGCATACCAGCCAATGGTAAAACCAAGAGCTGGTCAAATGTGATACGAAAAATAGAAGATATTGTTCACCAGGGACAAATGCAAAGTGTTATACTTGGGCAGAAATGATGACCTGCAGAAATTTAGGTTGGGAAATTTCTGGTAAGAAACAGTTGTGTAAAAGAGGATCTGTGGGTTACAGTAGATCACAAGCAGGACTTACATCCATGAGATAAAGTTATTCAGAAGAGGGCAAATATGACCTGCTGTTGCAGGGAGAGAAGTGTGGCCTGCAAAATAGGTGAAGTCTTGTCTTGTGTTCAGTAGTAGGCAAGTTTCACATGAAGTAGTGCCTGGTTTTGGACATGACACTTCAAGAAAGATGTAGTTTGACTGAGGACAGTCTAGTATAGAGCAATATGATCAGTCAGGGGTTGGAAAGGATGACTTATGGAGAAAGTGAATGAGGTCAGGTAACCTGAAGAACAAAGGACTGGAGAAGGCTATGACTGAGTCTAAGATATGTAAGAGGCTGTTGTAAAGGAAAGAGAGTAAGTTTTCACTGTTTGCAGCAGCATAGGCAGGAAATAGTAGGCTTCAATTGCAAAACAGATGGCTTGGACTTGATATTAGAGCATACTAGTATTGCAAGAAGAGTAAGGGTTCTCAACTATTGAAATGAGTATAATACCTGAATAATCAGGACAGCTGGAAATTTCTCCTTGATGTCCTTTTTCTTCAAAGTCAGTAAATACTTTCAAAGTATAACACCTTATTTAGCCAGCAAGAGTACATAATAAAAAGAAACTGGATTTTCTTACCCAGAGTTTTAACTCACATTAATTACCCCACAGCACTTATTGCAGCCTGCATCAGTCTGAGGGAAGTGAAACCCTGAGACTGTAATCTGTCAACAGTGCACAGGCGATTGCACATGCACATACTATAGGGTAGCCATAAAGTAAACAGCAGGTTGGGCTTTAAAGCTGCCTCAGGAAAGAAAGTAACAAATTGATTCAAGAGTGAGCTCATCAAGGAGACATACTCCCTCGTGCTTTCCACCCGGCAGTCCGAACCACCAGGACTAGAGTCTTCATTAAGGGAACACCAAACACTCTGTGATCATTTCCTGAGTAATAACTGGCAATTTGTTTCACAGGCTCACAGACTAGCTGGAGTTGGAAGGGACCTCTGAGACTGTCTAGTTCATCTGTCCTGTTCAAGCAGGTCAGCTGGAGCAGTCTGCCTAGGACAGTATCTGATTTGACATTTTATGTAAATTGAAGTAAATTTTAGAGTGTATGTTTCTTTTAACTCAGAGAAAGAGTACCAGCTAGCTAATGGGAGACACAGTACATTCTCTGCTTTCATTGTAGTCACAGAAAATAAAGGCCATATTTAGGATGAGGCTTCATGTTAGGAGGGCATTGTGTGATGCAGACCATTATTTTTGCTTGAAGGTATTTTCAATGGGATGTACTGCGTGAAGAATTCCCTCTACTGCTATCTGTGTGTCCCCAGAGCAACTACTACGTGAGAAATAGGAATATTTCAAAAATTAAATTCTCAGTCATAGAGTTAACAATACTGAACTTCGAAGCAGCCAGAGTTTTGGTTTTATTAATGCGTTAGCTTGCACGAAAAGATGATTATCACAGTTTTTCAAATACCTTCTTAGAACTGTTTCTTGAGCAGCAATGTTTTCTACATTTGTTTTGCAGTTGAACCAAAGTTAGACCATTGGTCCTCAAAACTCTTGTGGCAGTTTTGTCTAAACTATGTCAGAAAGTGATGAGCAATTCCAGGAGAATTCTTCTGCTAACTGGAATACCATTTTTAGGGAAATAAAAATGCATTAGATTTATGACAGAGGAGAAAAAAATTGAATGACTGTGATAAGTATGAGTCTAATATATGCAGAAACTGCAATGAAACTGTCCAACAGACATGAGTGGAAATGTCACTGTTACATCATAAATATTTAACCTGTCACTCGAATAATCAGCAGACACTCTCAAGTTGTTATTTGGATCTATGTGTCTGCAGAGAGGAACCTGCTGTAAAGTTTTTTCGATTCTTTTTCAGATTTGTAATATTTTTACTTCCATCTCCAGAAGACCTCTCTTCTGATACTTGCTGGCACATTTCGCTAGCATGTTTATGCGCAAATTCATTCCTTTTTGAACCAAGTAGGGTTGTACCCTTCTAAGTCATCATGCCACACTTGCTGACTCGCCAACAGTTGTTCCCCATGTTAATTCAGAACGGTGTCTGCAGCCTCACCTACCCAGCATTTTACCCGTGCTGGAGCAGCAAAGTTGGCTGAGCTGGATGGAGCTGGCTTCTCCTCTCTCTTACAAATCACCAGTGCAAAAAAATACAGCTATCAATCTGTCTCTGCAGTGCAATGTAAGTTGTGAAGAGCAACCCAGATTGCTGTCGGGGGGTAAATTGGCAAAGTCAGTCAGTCACAGATATGAGTGGAAGCTGCATCAGATGAACACATTGGGGCTGTCTATACATTTGATATTAATAGAGATATCACCCAGCAGAAGACAAGAAAGAGATTGCAAAGGTGGTTTGCACAACTTTAAACTGTTAACTGATTAAGGTAAATGAGGAAATAGGACAGCTTGACTTGCAGATTCAAGCTGGATTTAGCAAGGCAGGTGGTAGTCAGTAAAAAGATACTTCTCTTCCAAACAGCACACACGAACTGGAGCCACAACAAAAATGGAAACCTGGGATGCCATTTTTATCAAGTCCATTGTCAGAACAGAACTGCATTTGTGCCTGATTAAATAACATGACTTTTCACGCTGAACTAACATCAAAGACAAATTTCAGTCAGATACTTGTTCTTAGTCCCTGTAAAAGTGTTGAACAGACCACTGAAGAGGGAAACCATTTCATCTTATTTTCTATAGTATCTTTCATACATATTTCTATTATTGATTTACTTTGTTCACTTCAATAAGGGCTTAGTGAAAACAGGACTCAGAGTCAGAAATACATTTTTCAGAGGGTAGGGAATAAAGAAACATGAAAGAGTAACAAAATTTCAGACAAAATGTTACCCTGGAGTCAATAACAGAGAACCATGTCAATATTGCTGAGAGGTGTCAAGCCAACAAGGGTGGATTTAAAAGAAAAGAATGAGAAAGAAGTCACTTACACTAAGTACAGAAAGGGTGCAAGACTAATACTTGCTGTCTCATACAGATGGCTAGGGAGAGGCAGTTATATTAGCTAAAAAAATCTTGAAATCAAGTGAAAATAACTTTTGTATAAATCAGCCAGAGTTTTTATTTTTAACATTGATCAGGACTGGATATAGAAGAGCGACCCATTTGACTTGGAAAGCCTTTCCCCAAGGGGTTCCCAGGGAAGAGTCAGGGGAATACCTAGTACTACATTACTCTAACATTACCACCCAGCCACACTAGCAAAGCTTTTCATATATAATCAATATATTCAAATTTCTAGGTGTCCAGTGCCAAGATAGTACATAAGACTTTCCCTTCAGTGGGTAGGTTCTGAGCACTTTCTAAAGATCACACGCCTTCACTGAATTGCGTTTGAGTATCTAATAACAGAAACACCTCAAATCACTAGCCATTTCTGAAAAGCTTAGCCTGTGCCATCACTGAAAACATAAGATGTGTGCATTACATTACCACATCTGTGCTTCAGTGAGTGAAGATCTGACCATACCTCTTCTGAGCTCCCTGAATTTCTTTCTTTAATGTCAGGACTTCTTCCTACATAGTATTCAACAGTCCTCCTGTCTCCCAGATGAGGCAGAGCACCAGCCCTGCAACAATTTGTGCCTCTGCCTGGCTTAGTCTGCTCAGTCAACTGAATTCTGGTCCTGGCAATTTTTTGTTTGTAAATCTGTGACTGGTCAGGTGTACCATGACTAAAGATCTTCCTTAAACCAAAGTACTGCTCATTGAGAGGTAGAAACAACTGTGTTAAAACAGCTTATTTTCAGATAACAAGTCCTAAATGATTGGGGGTTTTGTTCCCTGATGAATTATCACCCCAGAGATACATAGATTTTCTTCAGACAAACCTCTGTGTGTATGTGCCATAATTTCAATGTGGCTGACCTAAGCAACTGTCTTTCCCCTCTGAGACAGGATGAATTTTTAGGCAAATCAGACTCCTTTCATTTTCTTGTCCTCTTTAACATTTTCCTGTCCTAGAGTCCTTCATATCATCCTGAGTAAAGGAGGATAATAAAACAGTCATTGTCAGCTATCTTTACTGTTTCTTTTCCAACGTATGCCCAGTTACGTTGAACATAAGACACTGTACTGCAAAAAACTTTATAACAGATATTGATAAATACTACAAAGCACCTCCAGATCTGTCAGTTCTCTCAGCTTTGTTATCTACAAGCTACTGTGCAAATACAGCACATTTCTGCACTGAATTTTTGTTCAGAAAGTAGCTTCACTGTTATTACCAAAACAAAAACCAAAAAACATCTGGCATCCTAATTTGCCAGATGCTGTATCCTAAGGAGCCAACATCATCCTGATGATGATAGAATTTTGCAATACTAAAGATGTATAAATCTTGTTTGATGAGCAGTTTCAATTATTTTTAGCATATAAAAGCCAGCATATTATTAAACACCAAGATGCTCTAATTTATGCCACGTTTACATGCGTCACCTTACTGAAGTCCCCAGTTCTCATGTGTGGTGACACTGATTTCTGTATGTGTTTAGTTTCTTAATCTATGTTCTTTCTGATTCAATGTATCTTTGTTTTTCCTCCCCATTGGCCTTTAGATCTTCTTCTCTAGTTTCATTCCTGATGTTACAGTCTTGACTTGGATCTTAGTAAATCTGGTCAATTATCAGAAAAGTTTAATTCACATCATTTGATCAACCCAGTACCATTTAATCAAACAGATCTAGAAAGAATAATTTACTCAATTTTTTACCTGTGGCTGATTGAATTTGAGCAAGCCAACATGCTTAAAGTTCCTCTTTATGACCAATACTCACAACAAGATCTGAAAATGCTGAACAGTCCTCTGTTTGCAGCCTAGAAATAAATGCCCAAATGACTGGAATGTCAATAGCCATAATATCAGCTGGGCATGGGGAACTGTTGATGATGGAGAACTTGGTAGCATGCAAGGAGATGTTCATCCTGTTGGCCTAAGCCATGACCTAAATCTTCTAAAATCCTAGAGTAGCAGCCAGGGTCTGTGAGGACACTACCTTGGCCTTGCCTTCATCAACAGAACCATCATGAGAATTTTCCACAAAGCTGTTACTAACTCTGTTGCACACTTCAAGCCCTTTCCAAAACGCTTACAGCAGTTTTAACAGTAAAGCTACTGACCTTCTCTTGTGGTTTACAGCTAGAATAGTTTCACTGAAGAACTTGATGAAGTAGTTAGGAAAGGAGAAACCGGGGCAGGGAAGTTGTGAGCTGTTGTTGAAGCAATGCACATGCTCGTTACAAAACCTATTCTAAGCAGCTTTCTCAGGAGATAAATCTATTTCCAAATCAATAAAGGAAATGCTGATCAAAATACAGTCTATAATTATACGTATAAAATAGACCCTTTCACTAAGGAAGTCATCACAATTGGCAAAGTGTTGACTTATGTATGGATAGGGAAAGGAGAGGCCTAAGTGGAGCTCAAAGAGTGAATGTGACTCACAAGAGAAAGACCAAAACCAGGAATAACCATATGAAAATGTATCATCTGACTAGGACAAGTAGCATCATGACAGGCCTGGCTGTACTTTTAACTCTGAACAACAAAGAAATCCTCAGAATTACAGGGTGTTACCTGGTAAGAGATAACATGGATTATCAGACTGGATTATTAGTACTGCTCAGAGTGGGTTCTGACTTGTTTTATTTAATAATACATACCTGCTTTTGAAGGTATTCATCACTTGGGACAAATAGATCCTGACTGGTGAAGAGCAACCCACCATCTCCAATTCATACTTCTTCATCTGAAACACTGTTTTGTGTCCCCTTCACCTTAATGGGATAAGAGACTGGAATGCAGAAACCAGAGGTGAGACTAGGGAAAACAAGCTGAAGGTTTTGAGAGTTTTGATGAGGAAAAAGTGTGGAGCAGATGGACTAGGGAAAGCAGCCGAAAAGAAACAGCCCATAGCAGCAGGCTGTGAGGGTGTGGGAGCCTTCCTCCCAAGGCTGGCACACAACCCAGCCCTCCTGCTGCCTGCAGACCTCTGTTGTGAAGGCAACGAGAAGGGTCAGAGGCATCACCCTCCCATGGCCAGGCTGCGCATAGGGCAATGGCTGCTATTGGCACTGCTTGCTCTGCTGGTTCCAGCAACAAAGCTGTGCAATGCATGAGAGATTTCAGCCTTACAAAACCACGCAGGCGTCATTGTGGTCACATCAGAGGAATCCTGTACCCTGTATTTGTATTTTTAGGAAATGGGAATGTGCATAGACATTCAGGTTCTTATGAACAACAACAGTGCCAGCAAATGCAGTCCTGTGCGCCTCCCTTTAGTAATTTCTGACTTAACACTATCGGAGCGCTAACAGAAATGTCAAATCAGTTTTAATCTTAATGCAGATCTCCACTGAAAAGCTTTGCCATTTTAACTTTGCTGCCTTACACACTAGTATAAGAAGACTCCCCTCAGCATCTCAGACTCTTAGCAGATATCCTCCTCTGGGTTCAGATGTGCTGGTGGAAGTGAGAGCTCCCAGATGCTGGTTTTCGTCTCGCTCTTTGAGGCAGCCATCCCACGAATCTGCTGGCAAAGCAGACTGTGACTGCTCACTGAAGTGCTTTAGGGCACATTCAGCTGGCTTGCCTCAGTCAACAAGTCCAGATCTCACAAATAATACTTTGGTGTAAAGGAAGATGTTCTGTGGCAGTACAGTTCTGTAATTCAACTTTTATTTTGGGATTAGATGATCCACCTTCTCATGTTTTTGAACAACCAATAAATTTGGCTATTCACATGCAGAAGTAACTTTTTACAATTGCATTCTCCAAAATATCATACAAATCTGTACCTAGCCTTATCGAATATATGCAGATCTCTTATTTGTATGCATTTTTAGAGTTGTTATAGTAACTTTACTTTGTTCAGTATTAGTCAGAGTACTAGTGATATATCATTGTACTAGCAGATGGGGAGGGAACTAATAATGATCTAAAAAAATTAAATAATTTACATGAGAGCTGTGAGACTACTTCAAAATGCCATTATGAAAATACATTCTAATGAAATCAATTCAGTCTGGTAGTTGAAAGTTTATTTGCTCCCATGAATATTCATACAAGCTGCAATTTTTTTAGCGATAACTCATTAAAATTTTTAAAATTAATCATGCCAATATGCGTTTGCCCTGAAAGTATTGTGAATTCTCAGATGACTCTGTTTGCATGAATTTTCATTTCTATAAAACTTACTTGAGTCCTTTTTCTTATAACCATTATTGGGCGGTGGAGACAACCAAATGAATAACCTGGGATTTAAAATGGTAGCAGCACTGTATAAACAACAAATTATAAGTGAAGAATGCCAAAAGCAAGGCTGGCCTGAGACAGTTAATGAGCAAGCTATGGGCAAGAATATGACCACATAAAATCCTTTCTAAACAATGCCAGCCAGCATATTTTGTAGAAATTAAATCAAATGATTCCTGTGGCCAAGTAGCAAACACAGAAAGAAGGGGCTTATTGTAAATTCACTTTTCAGCCACCTATAACTAAAAGCTTAAATAGCACCCATTCTTCTTTTGCTAAAAGATTTTATCCCTGCCTGAGGATAATGAATTCTTTTGCTGTAACCTGTGTGGTATGAGCAACAGATTGTCTTAGCGCATTACTAACAGACATCAGGAAATGGCTTTTAATAAACTTAATACATTCATGACAAGCTGTTTATAACTCTGACAAAAATCCAGCATTGTATCCTAATATGTGATAAAGCCTTAATTCTTGCAAGCAGCATGCCTGAATCTAGTATCAATATTAGTTTACTCCCCTGTCTCAGGGTGACAATTCACACACATGTTGTTGCTGCCCTAGGAACTAAAATCAGAGCTGAACAAAACCACAATCAGGAAAGGATCTGGGATGCAGGCTTTGAAAAGATAAAACAGGGCTTGTTGGCTTATCATTTTCACGCACAGTCTTTTCCCTACTCCTTTTTTCGAGTTCAAATATAATCGAGTGGGTCTTCCTCTAACACTTTATTGTAAGTTACAGCCAAGATAGCCACATGATTGCCTGTATTGTTGTTAGGTGGCTCTCTGCAGCTTGTGTTATAAATGGTTTCCAGAAATGAATGCCAAAAAAGCCCATTCACCAGCAGGTGAAATGCTAACATTATTGTGTTGAAAAGCATGCAATTAGTGGAAGAAAAGGGAGGAGCAAAGAGGACGGGCCATATGTGCTAATGAGGAAATGCAAGTTAACTGAAGCGTCACCCACAGAAAAACCATGTGGCAAAGCAACATGGATAATTTGAACCCTTATCTCAGAAGAATGGAGCTAAGAAACTTTTGACCAAGGCAAAAAAATATGTTTATTTCACTAGAAATTAGTAGCTTAAAGAATATGTGTCATTCATTCGAATACAAGGAATTACTTGTTCAAAAGAAGTATTATCACTATGAACACCACAGAGAATGAAGTACCTTGGACCCTGGTGACCCACAAAAACAGGACTCAGCTTCAGTCCCCACCCTCCAGCATTACAACCAAAGCCAGACATGAAGCTTTAACAGGTGTAGACACTCGCAGGCAAGGTCTGCAAAAAGAAACTGTACTAGCAGCACACAGTGTATACCACAAAGAGAAACTATGAGTCCTCACAGTGCTTGGCTCTCTATTAAGGGTCACTGAGGCAACCATCTGCCAGCCTGACAGGGAGTCACAAGAGGTCTGCTGCCTTCCTGGAGCTAAGGTCTGAGATGTTGCTAAGAGGGTGCCACAACCTGTCAAGAGCACGGACTACTAGACATTGCTACTCTTTTATGTGGGCACGAATGACACCACCAGCTGCAACCTGAACACAATCAAGGAAGACTACAAAGCCCTCAGGGTGCAAGCAAAAAGTATTGATGCCCATTATCTTTTCTTTCATTTTACCAGCCAGAAATAGACATATAATGCAAATCAACTTCTGGCTTCGTGGCTGGTCCTGTCGTGAGGGTTTTGGCTTTTATGACAATGGGACATTCTTCGATGATTATAGCCTGTTAGGGAGGAATGGTATCCACCTGTGCAGAAAAGAAACTGAATCTTTGGCAGCAGGCTGGCCAGCTTGGGGAGGTGGACTTTAAACTGAAGGACTTGGGGGGAGGGGTCCAAAGTGGCAACACTCACACCATTGTAAACAGCTGGCGAATGAGTCCAGCCAACCAGAGCAGTGACAAATGTTCCTTAGATGCCTCTCAAGGTAAGAACTGGAAGACCAACTACCTCAAGTGTGTGTATACCGACGCACACAGCCTGAGGAACAAATAGGAGGAACTGGAGCTTCACATCCAGTCAGAAAGTTATGATATCATAGGAATAACTGAAACATGGTGGGACAACTCACACGACTGGAGGATCATGATGGATGGCTATAGGCTGTTTTGTAAAGACAGGCAGGGAAGCAGAGGAGGAGTAGTTGCACTCTATGTTAAGGAGAACCTTGAATGTATAGAAGTCAACTATGGCAATTGGGAAGCCCTGGTGATTGCCTGTAGGGAAAGATCAGAGGGGTCATCTCCAAGGAGTATCTTATAGTAGGCATTTGCTACTGACCTCCAAACCAAGACAATAAGGCCAATGAAGCAATATTTAGGTCACTTAAGCAAGCTTTGGGTCAACAGAACCTAATTTTTATGGGTGACTTCAACTACCTAGACATTTGTTGGAAAAACAATACAGTAGCTCACCTGACATCCACCAAGTTCCTGGAATACGTAGAGGACTGCTTCCTCATCCAAATATTAGATTTGTCAACCAGGAATGAGACACTGCTGGACTTGCTATTCCTATACCAAGAAGACTAGCTTTGTAATATCTTGGTTAGTGATAGCCTTAGCTGCAGTGATCACAATATTGTGGAGTTTGAGATCCTGCTGAGTATGCTGAAGGTTAGTACTAAGACAAAGCTTTTAGATTTTAGAAGAGCAAACTTCAGCTCACTCAGAGCTCTGTTGGGAGGAATTCCATGGGAAGCTTCCATGGAGAATAAAGGAGCTAGCGAGTGCCAGGAGTTTTTCAAGAACACTCTCCTGGAAGCACAAAAACAGCTTATCCCCTTTAAAGGTAAGGGAAGTAGGTGGAGCAAGAGACACCTTTAACTTAACTGCAAGCTTCTGATTCTGCTCAAAATCAAAAGAGAAATGTACCAGAGATGGAAAAGTGTATGAACACCTGTTGAGAACTACAGGGGCATTACCAAGGCATGCAGAGATGCAGTTAGGAAGGCAAAAGCTTGGCTTGAGTTGAAATTGGCTAGAGATGTCAAAAACTACAAGAAAGGGTTCTTCAGGTATGTAAATAACAAACAGAAACAGAAGGAAAATATTGGCCCTCTGTTAAATGAGAGAAGTGAATTAGTCACCAACAATGCTGAAAAGGCAGAGGTTCTCAACACTTTTTTTACCTCTGTCTTTACCAGCACTGCTGGGCCCCAGGCCTTGGGAATAAAAATCCAGGCTGATGCAAACACAGACCCACTGTCAGTGACAAAACAAATTGATGAGCCCTGACATTATTCATGCAAGGGTGTTAAGAGAGCTGGCTGACGTCATTGTGAGGCTCCTCTCTATACCTTTGAGAAGTCATGGAGATCAGGGGACATCCCAGAAGACTGGAAGAAGGCTAATGTCAACCCCATCTGCAAGAAGGGCTTAAAGGAGGATCCGGGAAATTACAGGCCCATCAGTTTTACGTCAGTCCCTGAGAAAGTTATGGAACGAATCCTCCTGGGGGCAATCACAAGTCCAATGAAGTACATGATTGGGAAAAGCCAGCACAAATTCACCAAGGGCAAATCATGCTTGACAAACCTGATAATCTTCTATGACAAAGTAACCTGCTCAGTTGATACGGGGCAAGTGGTGGACATTGTCTACCTGGATTTCTCCAAGGCTTTCAGTATATTTTCCCACAGCCTCCTCCTAGAGAAACTGATGCATTACGGTCTAGAGAGGCTGTGTGGTGCGTGGGGAGCTGGCTGACAGGCAGTGGTGAATACCTTCTTTTCAAACTGGCAATCTGTCACTAGTGGGGTGCCCCAGGGATCAATATTGGACCCAATGCTGTTTAATATCTTCATAAGTGATCTGGATGATGGGATCAAGTGTAGCCTAATGCATTTTGCTAATGATACCAAGTTGAGTGGGGAAGTGGACTCTTTGGAAGGGAGACTCACACTGCAGGAAGACCTAGATAGTCTGGAAGGGTGGGCTAACAAGAACATGATGAAGTTCAACAAAGACAAGTGTAAGGTCTTGTACCTGGGAAAACATAATCCAGGAGTGCAGCACAGACTGGGATCTACCTGGCTGGGGAGCAGCTCTGTGGAAAGGGACCCAGGGGTCCTGGTGGACAAGCTCAATAACGAGTGAACAGTGTGCTACAGTGCAAAGAAAGTCAACAGAACACTGGGTTGCATCAACAAGGGCGTCACCAGCAGAGATGAAGTCATTATCCCACTCTACCTAGTGCTTGTCAGGCCACACCTGGAATATTGTGTTCAGTTTTGGTCCCTGCTATGCAAAAAAGATGCGGACAGACTGGAGCTGGATGTGGACTGCCATATTAGAGAAGGCTGAAAGAGCTGGGTTTGTTCAGCCTTGAGAAAAGAAGGCTTAGAAGAGACCTTATCACCATGTTCCAGTATTGAAAGGGTGGCTACAAAGAAGACAGAGACTCCCTTCTTACAAGAGTCACATGGAAAAGATGAGGGGGTAATGGGTACAAGCTGCTCCTGGGGAGATTCCAACTGGACACAAAAGGAAAATTTTACACAATGAGAACAATCAGCCATTGGAATAATCTCCCAAGGGAAGTGGTGAATTCCCCAACATTGAACATTTTGAAGATTCAGCCAAAGAAGGTGCTGTGCCATCTTGTCTAGACTGTGCTTTTGCCAAGAAAGGTTGGACCAGATGATCCTTGAGGTCCCTTCCAACCCAGTATTCTATGATTCTATGATTTTTCAGGAAAATAATTGCTTTCTTGGCACAAAACGTATAATCCTGGAGGAGAGAGTAGTTCTAGCACAAAGGTTTTACTTACTCAGCCTCTTCTATAGCTTCAGAGTTTCACATACTCTTAAGTCAAACTTAAAGAGAAGCTCATACTGTCTTTGCTTTAAGGTGGATGTTTCCTAGTGTCACTGGTTGAGTTTGTCTCCTACCTGCTAGCCTTTTAAAAGAGCCATCTGCTCTCTGCGGCAGCTATCCCCTGGTGTAGAGGGTTAATCAACATTGATAATATACGGTTGTGGGCTTCCCTCTGAGGTGGTATGTTGGCTGATGTGGATAATGTACAGCTATGGCTTGTTCGGGCTAAGTAGCTAAATAGCACTGAGGAGGCCAGAAGAGAAGGAGTTCTGGTGGAAGAGAGCACCGGGTGAAGAGAGAGAGGAGACTGGAAGAAGAAGAGCCCCTGGATGTAGGAGAGGCCCTGGGAGAAGCTGAGAGAAGAAGGGGGCCTGAATGAGGAGAGGCTGGCTGGAGGAGAAGCCAGGAACCTGCACGCAGCAGAGGCAAGAAGCAGGATGGACTGGCCTGAAGAGGATGAAGAAACAGCATGGACTGTAGATGAACCTTTGGAGACTTGTGTGGGAAAGCCTTGTCGCAGCCAGCTAGTTTTGTAGTGCTGCAACGCCCAGGGTAGATTCTACCCACAGGTAGAGAGATATCATACCTGCCTGAGCCAGGCACTGACCAGTAACCAGATAACTAAGGCATTAGATACGTGTGGGAGCTGTGAAAATACCTAAGATACATGAAAAAAGATACATTAAACAACAGTAAATTACCTGCCAACCACTGAAAAAATTTTGTAGCAACTTCATTTTTTACTGTCAGAATCAAACTCTGCTGAATTCTCCCTTTTTGTGTATTTTTTCCCGTCTGATGCTGTTGACGGGCAAAAAGGAGCTATTCTCTCTAAATCTGTTTATGTATATAAAAACTAGCATTTAAAATCCTAATGAAAATGGTGATCATAAAAGATAGAAAATTACTAAATTTCTGGGATTAATTTAGTAACTTATGTGTTTTACTGAGCGCTCACTAGATGTGGTGGTAAAATATCAGTGGAGTCAGTGAGGAGAAGGAAGGAGCAGATATGTCAGTTTTTAACACCCGTGGTGTACGTTCTGTACTAATAGATTAGGAGGGCACAATCAGGTAAAAATATCAAGCAACTGACTTTCTTATTAATCGTCAGAAACCTGAAATACCAGGAAACACAAATTACTGTTTGCAGCTGGATCAAATTGTTTTTTGGTGTATGAGGCATCTTATGATCTTGAAATTGCTTTATTCAAAGCTTTCTTCTCTGGATAATATAGATGAATAATACTAGGAAAATCATGAGGACAGGTGAGCTCAAAACCATCCACTTAGTTTAGAGGAGGGAAGTACTGTATATTCCTGCCAGGGTTTTCAGTTAGATGGAGATTTATTATAATGAAGAAATTGAGTCATGTCCTCTGATACTGAACTGTAGGAAAGTGATATTTGAAATTATGCTTAGAAATGCCAAAAAAACATTCCCCTGGAACATGCTGAAAAAATAGAGCAAGTATGTTAAGGCAGAAAACCCCACTGAAGAAATGCCTCTCAACCACATCCATTAACTACTGAAGTGTGTTATGAAATAAGTCTTTTCCATTCCATGTAGTGCTCTGAATGTAAAAATAATTATGCAATAGCACTGAGTGCTGAGCAGGTAATGAAGGAGTTTGGACCCCCACGCTCCTGACTGACTTTCATCTGAAAGTCAACTGTATATCACACGTTCATGTAATGATGTGTCCATTTTAAGCACAGACAGGGCCTAAAAGCTCATGGACTTCCCACCCGGCTCTTTATTTTTCCAGATCCATTAATAAAGTCCCTGCCCAGCTATCAGAGTTGTAGTCTTCATTTAATTTAATTGGCACCAAAACCAAAGAAGACCCTCAGCTCAGGTGTTTCCTGTCAGTCTTCTCTTATGCAAGCAGACAAAAAGGACAGAGCATGGGTGATTTGAGATCGTTTGGTATATTCAAAAGACCATTTTCTGCCAGGTTTCATTTGTTTCTTAGCAAGTGGCAACCAGGAGTTTGACAAGCAGAAACAGGAACAAATATACATAGAGTAGTATCAGTAACATGCTTCAATGCTAAAAAAAAATGTCTTGTATAAGGTAGTGGAACACATTCAGAAATTATCAGAGGGTTGGGTGATGCCTGGCTCTAGTCTGGCAACTGATGGAATAGGAAAGAATTAAGCACTCTGGACATTGTTTTGCAGCTGGGGTGCTGTTTGATATTTTCTGCAAGCATACTCATAGGGATGGGAACAAATGAAGCACTGACATAAAGGAACCATCTGATTCAGAGGTAGGGAGACTGGCTGTCCTGGATGGGGCCACCGGAAAGGAAAAGCCCTTTGAAGCAAGGGAGAAGTAGGGAGTTTCCAAAAGGCAGAGTACAGTTCCCAGTTCTCTTATTCTGTTAAATCCTCTGCATTTAGCCAGATGTGAAGAAACCCTCTCACCTTTAACCTGCTCAGGCTGCTCACAGAAACTGGACTTAGTTTAGAGGTTTGGCTCAATTTATGATTCCTCTGAAAATATGCAAAAAATCTTGGTGTGGATGGTTCTGCTTTGCATTTTGACATTCAAACAAGTAGTATTTCAGTACGGCACTGCCGCTCGTATGGAGCACAATGTAAAGTGAGACCTTGCTTCACCAGCGAGCCAAATGATTTCAATATTCCCTTCCCACCAATCTGGAAAAACAGTAGCTTGGATGACTCCTTCTCTGGGAAAAGTAGTGTTACTCTATGTGGGAAGGGAGGGTGAAAACAGTATTTTGAGCCTGCAGAAGAAATTTCAAGAACAGTCTTGAGAGGATTTGCTTTATCCTTGGGAGGAGACACTTTGCTGCTCTAAAAACCTGTAAATTACAATGTGTGTCATATGGCCACATAAGCCTTTTGTACCTTCTTGTGGGTGACCTACTGAAGAACCACTAGTGAGATTCTTCCTGTGATGTTCTTTAAATATAAGCTTATTTTGCTATGTTTTGTACATAGAGTACCTTAATTTAGTCCCGAATGGGTGGGTTATCACAGCTTATTTAGACCTATGTCAGAAAGTCTCAGTATTTCCTCCATTTTTCACCCCAGCTTTCACCTCCTCAAGCAATCATTTAACACCCAGACCTGAATGCTTCAGTGATTTCTGACTGATCCATTGTAAGGCACTCAACCCACGTTCATGTAAAAATTCCTTAATAGAACCATGCCAGGAAAAAAAACCCCAAACCCCAAAGTTCTAGCAATGCCATGATGCACAAAGGAATTAATGTGTTAAGTTAAAAAACACCAATCCAAAACCACTTCTTGCAAGATAAAATTACTGAAGCTCTGAAAATTAATTTCCTGTTTAGCAGTGAAATAATTGAAAGACCGAGGTTGCTACTGAGATTAGAAGGCTGTCTGCAGGTTGTCTGTGAGCAGACTTTCATGGAAAACTCCCTGCAGAGCCAGGTTTTTTGTTACTTAGACAGTTTCCTACCAACAGAGATGTCGATTAATAACTGGAAAATGTACAATAAATAATAGAATGATTGGTATAATTGCCTGAAAGTGGATGACTATTCTTAAATGATCACAGTGTTACAAACCTCCAAGGTACAATATTTCTGTATCTCTATCTTTGTGTGTGTAGCTTTGAAAATACTTGTTTCCACACTTCCATGGTCATTGTCCACCATCTGCCAGCCATCTAGAGAATTCCCAAATGGCTAGGAGGCATTAGTATACATTGGAAGGATGCCCTGATTCTGCATCATTCTGTAGGAACAGGAACACAAGTACAGCAAGTAATAATTTCTACAAAGTTAGAAAGGAGAGACATCTTGTTTTTCAGAAATCTCTCCATTTGAAAATCTTCCTGTACTTAGGGCTAATGCATCTAGGATTGCACCAGATCCCTTAGACATGCCTGTCTGTCTTGCATCTTTGAAAACTGCAATTTTCTGCTTTGGTAGCCCCATTATTCATTATTTGTATTATTACAGGACATGAACCAGGCCTCAGTAAACACTGAGGACAGATAACACCAGCCAGTGGTTTCCTAGCAAAAGAGTTAGCAAGCCAAGCCAGACATACAGAATATATGCAAAGGAATCGTGGTTTCATCTCTTCTTCTCAGTTTTGGGATGGTGATTTTTTGCATTTATTATATTCTGAACACCTCAGTCTATGCACCTGGCTTAAATGCTGGCTTCATCAAGTAAAAATTTTCCTGTATAATCATTGAGAGAAGACAGAGGTTTCTTCAGTGACAATGCAAAGCAGGATCCTAACTTGAGTGCTTGTTTTGCCCTATGCAAGAAAGGCTGTTTCTCTGTGCTGAGTATTCAGGAAGACTAAGCAGACCAAACTACATCATACAAACACCTTTCCATTCCCTCTGGATCTTGGATTCCTAACTGTAAATTAGGAACAATACTCATTTTTCTCACAGAGTGATTGTGAGAATAGACTGGGAGGTGACTATAGGGTAGTCATGGTAGGACTACTGGTAGGACCTACATGGTAGGACCACTGAAATGCCTGATAAGCTCCTTTCTCTCTCTCACTGTGTGACTATTTTCTTTTCAGCATCTAAAATGAATTCTTAGTGGATATAAAGTGTGTTATGATATTAGAAACTGTTCTGATAAATTCAGACTGTGCTTTCTAGAGAAGAAAATATTGAAGGGTGAAATATTTCTTCGTGCAAAGTTGGAGGTTTTAGAAGCAAAAAGAAATGTAGAAGAAATAGCGTAACTGAATCACTTCAGGTTCCTGGATCATATTTTTTCTCTGTGCAAAGCAGACAAGAACTACAAGAATGGATGAGGAGTTCATCCATATAAGCCAGAAAGTGGAACTAACAATACATGTGAAAGAAACAGATTATGCTCACCAGACTGTTGAAGACAAGAAAGTGCAGACAGGGGTTGTTGAACAAGCGCATCCAAAGCCAAGTAAGAATGTGTCTTTAACTACAAAGTCAGGCAGAGGATAACCGTTTAGAGGTTAATCATGTGCCACCCCATTTTCTCTCTTCAAAATACTTAACTAGTAAAGAGAATGTGTCTTGTTACTTCTCATCTAGTCTTGAAACCTGCTGTACTTTTGCACATTCTTATGATTGTCTATAGCCTCATTATTTATAGTAAGTAGAGTTACATGCGGTATGGGGTTTTCACAAGATGAAGGCCTTCTTTGCCTAAGGAGTATCCTTTTCCTGTGGGTGTTAACACATCAGTTACAACACTGGCTAAATCCACTCTCCATAATTCAGTGTTTTGCCATTGACTTCGAGGGGATAGAGCTAGGGTGCAGGTTGGATATCTGTAGCAGCAGAGACTGAATGAAGATGCTCATGATCTTTGCAGATTCAGAACAGGCAGTATGGTATTGAGAACCATAAAGAAAATAGTCAGATTTACAGCAGGCAGACATTTAATACATCTGAATGTGCACAATCATTTATTTTGTAAAGGACCTGAGGTAGCTTCAGAAGAGCAGTGAAAACGTCTTTGAAGGACTACCGGAACATTGCAATTAAAAGAGATCTTATGGATGTTGTAAATATTACTTACTCCTATGTCTTCTTGCTAAGATCTTAGGTCAGATCCTTTCCTAGTGATAGCTGGTGTTCAGTAACTTCATTGTACTTACCTTGATGAGGATCTGGATACTCGTGGAAAAAACCCAACAATCTGAAATTACTTGGCATCGGTACTTCACTATTATTGAAGATAAGTGAAGTGGAGATAAGTTTCATATATTATAGACAGATATCAAATCAAATTCTGCTTAGTATTTTCAATACAGTGGATGAGCACAGCAAAGGACACAATGTGATCCTGCCATGCAGGGGTTTGCAATTTACACCTTTAATTTGTTTATGTGAATAAAATTATATACTGTGATCACAGCACATCTGTGAAACTCTTGCAAGTTCTTTAGAATATATGATGCATAATCTTCATGAAAGGTACAGCTGAACTTTTTAAAAACCCCTTTCTCATGCCACTAGAAATGTATAATATTTTTTGAACATGTGCATTTCAGTTTGGTATTGAAGTGACAAAAAAATTATTAGTTCATTTAAGAGATTAGGCCTATGCTAAAACAGGGGAGTGGTGATGATAAAAACAATGTCTTGCCTTTTGGCCACACAGTTTGTATTCAGTCCACACCTTCCTCAAATTTGCCTCGGTTCTCTACCCTTCCTGAAAAAGGAGTATTCAAGCATTCCCCCTTTAAATAGCCTCCATAGAAATAGCTTATCTCCACAATGAACTGCTTAGTCTGAGTGACAAGTTTTAAAGGTTGGGCACAGCACCTTTCCATTCCTTTGTCTAGCACAATCCTTTTTATCAGCATGGTCCAGGCTTCCTCCACTCTGTGCAGGGGAGATAACGAATAGAGCAAATTTTTATAAAGAATATTTTCTATTTAACAAACCATAGTATCTATCTGCTGTTAACCTCCTGAGCAATGAGTGAGACAGGATTACTCTATAGGTGGCAAAATAGCCATTAAGCTGATAAACAAAACTTTGCTAGGATGTTTCAAATTTTCTTTTTTCAGCTGCCCAGGTCAGAGGAGAGGCGGGCTGGATGTGAATTCTCTTATCTGCTACCCACCACTCCCTGTTTCAGCCATAGGTAAAATGAGATGTACGAGGTAGGCTTGAGTGTTTCAGAAAGTCGACTCATAAAGACATTCTTAATAATGTTTTTTGTGCGTTCTGAGAGAACTTAGGACTT
The DNA here is from genome assembly GCA_035590275.1 of Ibycter americanus. NCBI lineage: Eukaryota > Metazoa > Chordata > Aves > Falconiformes > Falconidae > Ibycter > Ibycter americanus. The sequence goes on from JAVJGI010000060.1 coordinate 15,279,441, forward strand.
CAATGTGTCAGTCTCTGACAATGATCTTCAACATCTCAAGGAAAAGTGAAGAAGCCCTCTGACTGAGAAATAAAGTCATAAAGCCCCATTTGTTTGTAGAAAGATTCTGTGAAAGACACTAAATATCATGTTGCAGAGGGATCCAACTACTGTTTTCATTTCAATATGCATATGCATTTATTTATATGCATAAATAAAATAAATAGCCTACTCAGTCAATTTAGGGACAGTACTTTCCGGTTGATGTGTTGTTTTCTGTACTGTTTTGAATGCCTGCAGGACTTGTTACTTGAACACTGAGAACTGTCTTCCTAGAGAAGACAGTTTTGGTCCTCATCTCCTCTGGGAGGTAATTCTTAATTCAAATCAGATTTCAAAAAATAGTAGCAACTTGCTGGAAAAAAAGAAAAGTAGCTATTAATCACTGGCAAGAAGAAGAGAGAATATCCTTTGAAGCCAATTTATGCTCTAAGTTACAGAGTGATGCACTTTTTATTTAGCTATAATGCGTTTGGGATCTTGAGTTTCTATCGGCGTGTCATAGCTGTATCACCTCCAGGCGTCAGGGACTGTGAATGGGGATTCAGCTCAATTTGTAGTTCAGGCAACTGCTGTCATAAATCACAACAAACAGCATAGGATGTCTGAAGCCAGTCAGCCTACGAAGTGCGATTTCTTCCTCCTTTCACACATAAACATCAATTGACATTAGATTAGTAAGTGCAGGGCTGAGTGAATAATTTATAATGAACAATTAGTCTAATTGTGTCTGCTTCCGTTATGAACTGATTATGAAGTGCTGAGATTGGATGTCTGAAATGATTTGTGTATTTCTTCAAAACAAGTTTTCCATGTGAATGTCTTGTGAGTAATTCATTGTTAATAGTTGAACTTCAGAAGTGATGATGGTTGCTAAGTTATATAAGTCACTGGGATTGTTTGTGTTTCCCTAATTAGATTATTTGCAAGTCCAGACAAAATAAGGTGAATTTAAATTATTAGAACGGAAAATATCATGGCAGTGGAATAAAAGCTGGAAAATATCTGAACATTTGAACTTAATATATTTGGAGTTAAAGCAAAACCATCCAAATAACTGGAAAATTAATACAAAAGGGCCATAGACATCATTATATTTACTTTTGTTTTCCAATGAGGTTATTTAATGAAAATCTTTTTATTCTCCCAGGCCTAACAGAACTTCCTTTTACCATCTGCATATAATTTCTGTGTTGTTCAGGGAGGTGTACTCCATTAATTAGCAGTTCACGTGTGGAGTTTGCCAAGGCCAGCCCCAGTCAGTGACATAAAATCCTGGCTGAAATGAAATTCAAATATTTCCATTGACTTCATCACCACTGTGATTTCATTCTTTGTTCAGAGTACCTTCATATCACAGGAGAATCACATCTGGATCTAGGTTTGAAGTTGCTATGTGAAGTATTAAGATTTCTGAAAATGGAGGAAAAAAGTAATAGGGCATGACTAAGGGCCAATGGAAGTGTTATTAGAGGTCCCTGCAGATCCCTAGTATCCTGCTATGTTAGTGCTCAGGGGGAGTGACTGGGTGGGTGATGATAGCACAAGCCTGTTTGAGACAGGCATCTTTTATCCCACCGAATACATCAACATTTTACATCTAAGCCTGCATGCCGCTTTACCGCCTTTACCTTTGCCTTGCATGGTTTTTCTGTGTGGCATTTTAAAAAGACCGTCTTTCCTCACTTTGTTGTTTCGGTGTTGGCCAGTGGGTCGCACTGTGTCAAATCTGCCCTCAGATTATTGATGAGGGACTTTTCCCAAGAATGCTTCTTTTCTGCACCGTTGTAACAATGACAAAGGCTCTTTCTCAGCATCTGGGCATCACCCTCCTGTGTCAAATCCGTGTCAGCAAGACTTGTACTCGAAGAGTTTTCATGAACCCGCAAAGCGTCATGTCAGCTATTTACTTTAACCACTGAGAGCAGATCACAATAAGGGAATTTTTCAGCTCCTTTTTTTTTCAGCTCTTAACCACCTGTGCTTTTTTTTTCCCCCCTGCATATAGAAATCAAAACCAATCATATTTTCTTACGTGACAGCTGTTTTGTAAAGATCAATTAACATTTGTGAATCCCAAAATACTGGTAATAAAGGGCATCGATATGCCCAGGAAGGAATGAATATTTCTGTCTTCAGAACCAAGTCTGACTTCCCTTTCAGTGCAAAAGGCTTGTACCAAACATTGCATCATGAGAATAAAATTAAAAATTGAACAGGTGCTCATCGAGTACTGCTCACTGTTGTACCAATAAAGCAAAGACATCCTTGAAAACATATCACATGGTCATGGAATTATAAGCAGTGTTGCAGGGCATGAACACCAAAGAAATTAATAGCTTTGCAACCTGAATAATGTTCCTTTGACATATGCACAGTTTGTGTAAAGGGTGTTGCCCTATCTCTCAAAAGGACTGCATCAGTATAATGAAGTGAAGAAGGGAGGTGGACTGGTCAAGTAAAAGCAACATTTTTATTTGACTGGTAAATATTTTATGGGGCTAAGAAGTGGCATGTGAGCAAGGGTTGCTGACACTCAGTATTTCACTTGGGAAAGAACACGCCAATTAACACTTTCAGACATGCCTTTCTTTGCTTTGGTCACAGCACTGTAGCAGTGGTATTTCTAAAAAGCTGTAAAATGCTAAGAGGGAAAGGAATGATAATCACAGCTCCTCACACATGGGAGTTTTGGAAAGAAACATAAAATTTCATGGCATTAGCTGTTCCATCTACACTACAGCTGACTGATATAACTTAGGTTTCCATGCTGTCTATATAATTGCTTTTTATGTGTATTCTGAAACAGTTACGTGAGGTTTGTTAGTCAGGTTTTTTTCCTATAGATTACTGCTCTGGTCACATGTGTCTCCCTAGCTGGTCTTTTAGAACTTTAAAGCAGAAATTTAGAAGAGGGAATACTGTACCAGACAGCTAAAAACACTAACTCTCCATGTGGTATCCAGAAGGTCTCTGAAATGAACCCTGTTATGTGATTCATATTCTACATTTTAGCTGTTTTGCTTTTTGTGCAGAGTTTCCAACCCCACCATTGCTGCCAGATAGCTAATATTCCAGGTTTGCCTTTACTGGTATGCCTTTCCAGTGTTGCCGGATTCCAAGATCATTAAACATTTGGAACTGAAGTAATTTACAGATAATCTGTGCTTAGTGCATACAAATATTTTTTCTTTCCTCATAGAATAAAAATGAAAAATCTTGTTTATTTATTACTATTGCTGAAGTCAGTCATAGACTGACTGTCAGTCAGTCATAGAGGCATCCAAATGAACTGTGGTAAAACAGATTTGCAGATCAGGAATCCCAGGGAGTTTCCACAAGATTTACAGGAGCATGGAATAATGGATTATGCCCTAAATGAATCCACCATTTTACTATTGAAATTTGGCTTAAGCTGGAATAATCTTGTACTCAGGGTGGAGGTAACTATGTCGTACGCCATTAGCACTGCTGGGGTGCAGTATGTGTTCATGTGAAATGAGACTAGCACCTCTCAGAGCCATTCCAGCCAGCTGTCCTCCAAACATTAGCTCTGGTATGGTATTAGTTCTCCCCATATTCTCTCTCTGGAAGTTTCTGTGGCCAAGAGGGAATCCCAGCTAGCAAAGAGCACTCTGCAGCTTTGGTGCAGCCTCTGAAGCCATAAAAACTGTAGCTTTGGCTAGACAACTACTGTTCTCAGCATCCTCTGTACGCTCTTCCGTGTTGTATATAAACTCAGTTATGCCAATATCCCATAAACCAGGAAGTGCTTGCAAGGTTCACTGCCACTCTGCATCATTTCCGTTTGTGCTGCACACATCAGTGCTTGGATGAGGTTCGCCTGAGGCTGGGAGCAAGTCTGAGGTTCTTCATCTAGTTGGGGTGGTCACATGGCAAGTTTAGTTGGCTTGGGCTTTCTCTGATGTTCAAGTATCTTAATCCAGAGAGACAGGTATTTCTCTTCCTCTTAACTCATTGGACAAGGGCCATAGTGTGTCTGTACATTTGCCCCAGACAGCTCGGTTAAATGCCTCATGCCTGTGGGTGTTTAATACATATGTGATAGGAAAAAAGATTACTGAACTCTAGTAAAGGCATGAAAACTCCATCATATGTACATTAGTAAACAATTTTTCTGTCTCAAATTTATATGAGAGAAACCGCAGACCACAATATTTTCTCATTTTACACAGCAAACTTCTCTGCTGTCATAGTGTAGAATGGGTGAAAAAGACATTGTTTACTAGACTGAACACTTCCACACATTCATATGCAACTGAAATGTTGACCTTTACAGT
>JAVJGI010000060.1:15283790-15429110 GCA_035590275.1 Ibycter americanus
ATTGTACATTTTGCTTATAAGTTTTTAATATTGAAAGTTGGAAAAAACACAGACATAAACATGGAGCTAAATCTCTTGTCTGGTTATGAACTAGTGTTGCCCAGCCCAGGCAAGAGAGTCACACCAACGTGTATGAGCTGAATGACTGACTTGGAGGGGTGGGGGTGGGTCTTGGCTTCATTATACCACCTTTCACTTTCTGCACTCATTTCTGATACATCTTTCTCATTTTAGCATGTTAGCCAGGCTGAGGTTAGCTTCTGCTATCAGCAGCTTTTCTACCTCTACGTCTTTCATAACGTTTGCAAGTGGAAAATAATTTTTTAAATTATTCAAGTTGACAGGCAGTGTTTTCTGCAAATCAAAATTGCATTAAAGTTCATTCCCTTGCACCTTTGGTGCTGGTGGCATTTCACATTGATAGGAGCTTTGCATACAAATAGGCTTCAAAGTTTAGACTCGAGGCGTAAAGGCAGTAGTGCTGGATTCTTCCAAGTGGGAACTGGATTTCACTGGCTTTTAAATGCATCCTTGCCGTTTTTGCTTGGATAATTTTTTTTTCTTAGAAATCTCAATTCAATTACATAGCTCAAATCCACAACACCTATCTGTCTGATCTCTGCATGTAGCTTTGTCCGTGAGCCTTCTTTGCAGGAGTGGATAATTTTTAACTGTGTCCCACATGTGCCTATGATTTGTTACAGCATTTCTTCAGTAGTTGTCTGGAGATGTAGTGAGCAGTGGATTACTCATATATGCCGATTCATATACAGTATTAATGAAGAGGCAGTATAAGGGATCATCACTGAGCCTCCTTTTCCTGTCCACTTCCTACCAAGCCCCTGTTGGGTAGGAATTCTTTAACACTGAATGAATATTATTTTAATAGTACATAATCTGTGAAAAGGCTCTTGGGTCTTGCTGAATGCTCATTTACATTGCTTTAATCAGCAGTACCTTAAAGACAAGGGCTTGCACCGGTGGAAGGATGACGTGAAAGAAGATTGATGAGATTACTCAAGAGCTGTGCTGGAGCAATGGATGTCCAGGGAGCAAGTGGCACAAGATTCAGCATTTTCAAATCTCCTTCTCCTCTGAGATTTGTGAAGGTGTTAGCTTTGAAGGTTTTACTTGACAGCAATATTTTGAAGCTAATAAAGGTCATATGACAGCAAATCAAGTGCAGGATTTCTAGCTTAAATTTACTAATCAGGGTTACTCCCTTTTGCTAGGCAAGATTTTTCTGGATGATAATTCAGCAGAATTTTTACTTCCACTTCTTTGATCTGAGATTGTTTCTTCAGAAATGGAAGGTCTTTTTAGGTTTTTTTTAGTTGTTTACTGGAGAGCTGCAATCCAGTGTAGGCAAGCACGAAGTCCTGAATAACGTGAGCAATCAACAGAAATCTCAGAGTTCTTGGTTTTCTTGATGCAAATATAAATCTCTACCTATGCCAAATGCATAGATATGAAATAGTTTTAAATCAGTTTCTTTATTCACCTGGCAAGGCCCTGAATTAGGATCTGTGCTCAGGTCCCACGCTGGGTGGAGGTGCAAGTTCAGGTCCCAGAGCAGCACAGCTGAATTAAAATGGTACACAGACTAATTAACCTTGACTCAAAGAGCATGCCCGTACTGTAGGTAGTGCAAAAATCCCTTAGCTAGCAATGACTTCTGTAGCTCTCCAGCTGGAGGCAGCCGTATCTTGCCTTTCTTCAGGGCTTTTTAACTAAGACACGGCACAGCCTAAATGTAGCCAGACTGCCTTTGTGGCAGATAGTGATACTTCATCATACAGAGGTGTGGCCCTGCACTGCCCCATGCAGAGGTGTTGGTACACTGTGTGGGGAGTGCCTCTGCCCTCCTGGCTCTGCAGAGCTGTGCCTTCAGCAGGGCTCATTAGCCTAAGGGCAGCACCTTGCTGCCACATCCTACAGGATGGGTTGCAGTTAGCCCAGTTCATGTGTATTTAGGAATTTCTCCCCTGGGTGGTGTCATTAAGGTGTCTCCCCATGAGGTGATCTGCACTTTGTCACCAACAGAGAGGTTTTCCTTGAGGTACCCAAGACCAGTTCCTCTGAAGCTGCTTCCTTGCATCAGGGGAACCAACACACACAGTTTGTGTGGATCTTGGCCCAGAACTTGCAGGTTCTTGTTCTGACTTTGGGCATTCATTTCATGTTCCTGGTTCAGCTCTGCCTGTTAGCCACAAGATCAGATTCCAAACCTGCACGTATCCATTAGTTCATCACACAAGGTGCTACCCAAGATGGTTGAATTTCATAAAAAACAAGCTCTGGTTTAACTCTGCTTCTGATTAGACCTACCAAACCAAATCCCATACTAAACATAACCTTCAGATGCATATCCAAGAAATTTCTGTAGCAATTGTTAATTGCTCAAGCTTATGATTTTACAAACCGGCAGGTAATTTCAAGCTGTCAGGAGTTCTCATCTGTCAGGAGTTCACTGTAACAGTAGCCGTTACAAAGCAAGTCAGAAAGTGAATGTTGCTTTGGAGAAATAATTACACCTTTTCAGCTCCCTTCATAAAATATTCAGGAGAGACTAACAAAGATTTAAATTAAAACGTATTTGAAAACATTTTAGTGGTGACCACCTGTGACTGTGTCACTGATGTAATGGTGTTTTGGTGTTCGGGGGGGATGCTATCCCCTGAGGCCGCTCTGTCGCTTGGCTTCTGCACCTTGTTCTGAACAGGTTTTCAGTGTTACTTGGGCAGATGCAGACTCCCTTGTTACACACTTGGGCTGATAGAGTTTGTAAGAAACACTGTCTTGTGAACTAGAGAGAGCAGGTCAGCATTGCTGCCCATTCCTCACTTCTGCCAGTGCAGCTGCTGCGCTGGCTTCCCCAGGCTTTGGTGATATCCTTGTCCCCACGAGTGCACGCTGAGAGGTGAGCAAAGGTGGGTAAGTGGCACCCAGGACAGTGTAACGGTTTGGCAGCCCCATCAATTCCTAAAGCATGCAAACTCATAGAAGGTATTTTAAAGAAATTCTTGCTTTAAAGTACATTTTAAAGAAATTCTTGCTTTAAAGTATATTTAAGTAGCAAATTTTTCAGACAAATGGGCAGAACAAACATACGTTTTCTGAGCAGCAAGAATCAGAAGTGTGTCAAAGGCAGCCTGTTTTGAAATTTACATGGGTCTTCTCATAAGAATACCTGAGTACTTCCCAATCCCTCCAGAAATAAATCTCAACAAAACCTACAGGAATTAGAAAGTGTAATTCCTTTTCTACAGATGGGGAACATTGTAGGTTGTGAATTCCCTACAGCAAATGACCTCAAAATCATGCAGTAATAGGTGTTATTTTCACTAATATCTTTATTACAGCTTATTTCCAAGCCCAGTGTACAACAGAAGTACCAGGAAAATAAGATAATGCATATGCAGACACAACACACATTTCTGCGTTTAGCTTTGCCTGTGTGCTTCAAACCCAAGTGGAGAGTGAAGACCATTCCTACTGAGGTTGCCAATGAAAGTGCCAGGGGGTATCTGCTGGCATTTTCTGATGTCACTGTCTGTTTACTGGGATCCACTGACATCATTTCATACTTTCATGCAGTTTTGTTGGTTTGTGTTTAGGCTGAAGTTGCAGAGCCGGAAATGAAGTCAGTGTTCCCATCTGACTGTAGCTTATTTCTTGGATAAAGTACATTTCTTTCACTTATTTGCTGGAAAGATAAAATAACCAAGGATCATTTGGGGATTTTTTTTTCAAGCTGCTTTTATAGCTATCAGGGCCTTTCTTGATGGTAAGATATAGATTTGTGTGACATGAAGTGATAGCCTGCTGCAAAGAAACAGCACCATTCTTTCAGTGTAAAAGCTAATTTAATATTGATCTTTGCCTTATAAAATGCAAAGATAATTCTTTTAGCAAAAACACCTTGCATCAAGGCTCCTGTGGCTTTCCCAATTCAATCTGAATTTCTAAGCACTAAAGAAATCTCATTATTGAGAAGTAAAATAGCAGCTCCCTCAGCAAAAAGGTCATAGAAGTGTGAAATAGCCTTTGTACTATATTCAGCAGCACTTCTTGAATATACGCATTACTCACCCATGAGGCTCATGATGTTTAAATGCCGTCTACAACAAGTGTTCCTTCTCTGACAGTCATTTTACTTTTTCCCCTTTTTGCCTTTAATAAAGCAAAGATTAAATGGTTTACAAGAGCTATTACATTGAAAGTCATGTTTTCTCCATGTGTCACTTGCAATTACATGGGGAATATGTCTTCTATTAGAATACTTAACTCAGTGGGTTTGGATATTTAGGTTTCAGCAAGCCCAAAAATGCTGAAACATGTCTCTGAACTTTGAGGTTTTCTCCCTGATACCATGCCAGTCATCTTAGCTTTCCATCCATCCCTACCTCCCTTTCAGCCCAACTCATTAATTTTTATTTTCTTTAGTTCTGTCATTTCTTTCCCTCAATTTCCCCTGATTTGCCTTTTGACCTGTCTTACTTGCCTCATACTGCAATTAGATCTTTCTTTTTTCCTCAATCCAGCAACATCCCACAGTTAGTTTGATCACTAAAATCAGAGGAGTTTAAAGATGCTTCTTTGATTTTTCTCTCAGTCTAATTTGGTTTAGGCTGGTTTTTAAATAAGGCTTTGTAGAAGGGGTATAAATGGTATTAAACAAGCTTCTTCTAAGGCTTTTAGGGGTGTCTTTTTCCCTTCAGAAAAAACGTTACATAAGCAGTCTAGCATAAGGAGAATCAGCAAGTAAATGGATGGGGAATTCCTGAAAACAGTAGAACAAATGTATTTAATAGGAGGTTACTTCAAAGGAAATCTGGGAAAAAGAGAAGAACCATGGGGATCTATATATCTAAGGAGGCATACCTCGCACAATTTATTCTTACATGCTTGCAGTTCTATACAAAAAGGATTTCACAATTGAAGTACGCACATGGGGAGAGCCCACTAGCTAGAGTTTATTCAGAGACTCCTGATGGGGAAGAGGAAGAAGCATGTTATTGGCATGGGTCAGTATTTGTGCACTCTGCAGAAATATATATTTAAAATATTGGAGAATATCTGTTGCATTGGAGGCAGGGCTCAGGAAGGGAGGTGGCATGGGTGAAATTGAAAGAAACTATGGAAGTAAAGATAGGGGTTTCACTGAGAATAAATGTGGTGAATGGACCTCAGAAATTATCATCAAAAATATAGGTGTTTTAGAGATGAAGGAGCTGTGTGAAAGCTTTGACCTTCAGAATGTGGCAGCCTTGTGTTCCTATTCACACTAGCTAAGTGTGAGGGGAAAAAAGCACTGAAAAATAACATGTAATCAATACAGAAAGTCTTTATTGAACCTGTAATAGTATCCACAGTGCAGAATATGAGTGCACCGTTGTGCAGAGCAATTCCACATGCTCTAGCTCTGTAACCAGACAAGTTGCATTTATTACAGGAAGAAAGTCCAAAGGTTCTTTCTTTGGCTTCTGGCTCCCAGAAAACATTTGCGCTTATTTTCGCTCTGATCTGTCTTTTAAGCCGTTCATCCTTCACCTGGTAAAATCCGCCCCTTACAGACATGTCCACAGCACTCACTGATGCCTGTGCCAACCCAGCCATCAGAACAGGCTGGAGCAGCAGCTGCCTCTAACTAGTACACACAGATCGTCCTTCTGTTGTGTGTGTCTTGCTCTTTGATGCTATGGAAATACATTAATTTATGCTTTGCAGCTACATCCCAGATGATCATGGTTGTATTTTTAGACAAACAAAATTAAAGGGGGAGGGAATGTACTCTTGGAGGATGCTGTAGTTCAGCAGCTGATAAGAGGAATTAGAAAATGCTTTTTGCTCTGAGCAGTTACAAGCGTAAAAGCTATAGTGATATACATATAATGGGAGCCTTATTCAGATCCTGCACACCAAATTCAGCTTCTGTTTCTGCCAGAGATGCCTGGGTGCTTTTCCCCACTCTCTACCTGCCCCCACCCATGTGAACACACACACAGAGACACACACTTACACATATATGTACTCACTCCTCTCATACACAGCCTCTCTTCCAGGCTCCCACAGATCTTTGCGGGCCTGTGCTTACCTATGGTGGACAAAGCCATCACACAGAACTGAAAGCAAACCAATTCTGCCACCTGCAAACATGTTCAGTATGGTGCCTTATAGTTTTTACCTTTTGCTGTTCACTGCTGTTTACTGAAGTGTGCACAAGCGCTTATCCTTCAGAAGGTGTATTTCTGCTAAGGATGCAGACGTGTTCAGGGGAAAACGGAGCTGTTAGTGATAGGTTTCCCCCTCTGTAAAGGGATTTATCTGGCAGACATGATGCAGTCACACCCATGTCCGCATAGTCCTTGCTGAATAATCTGTGCGGAGACTATGTCTTTGTGTTCAGGAAAAGTGTTGGCAGGCTTCGAAATCATGAATGAGGTCACAGCGGTTTTGCCTGTGGGTCAGTTAGGCTGAAATGGGAAATGACATGCAGATGCCTTCTAGAAAGAGAAGAAAAAAGTGTTTTGAGGATGATGTTTAAATCCAGTGTCTCCAAACAGCATCAAGGAACTAGTTTGGTCTCTGGCCTGATATGGAAAAAAAAAAAAATCATTTATGCCAAAAGGCTTTTTAGCTCTGCATAGAATTTGTCTCCTGTGTGTTGCTTTTCTGATTTATAGTGTCAGGCAAGGCCTTGTGTGATCTCCCATTAGTGGAGACATGAGCTAGACGATCTTGTAAAATTATATTTTTTAGCTCTATTTGGTTTCTGTTGTGAATACTGTATTTAGGATTTTACAGCAAAAGTGCTTATCCACAGAGAGAAAAAAATCTTTGCCTGTGTTCAGTTTTCTTCTTTTTACATGGTAGTGAAATCACAGATTTGGTCTTATGGCACAAAGAGGTGATTTATTAAGTAGCAATAGTAAAGTTTCTGGATGATACTTGTATTTTTCTCTAAAAAGGGTATAAATGTCTTTTGCCCTGTAGAGGAGCTAATAGGGAATACAGATGCCAAAGGCACTGCAAAACCCAAGTTGTGCGATTGTTGACATGATGTTCAAATCCCAGTTGACAAACTCCATTTCCTCATTCAGTGGCAATCTCTGACAGGTTTCACAAGCCAGACAGTGACAAAAAGGGGAAAAAAAGCCTGACAATTTCTTCCATAATTGCCACCTGCAATCCCAGAGAGCGGAGGAGGAATGAAGCCATAAATAGCAAGAAAGATTTGTGAAGCTGTGCAAGATCAGAACATTGATTCAGCCTTGATTGGACTCCCTACTGCTGTCCTTTCGTTATTTATGTCAGGTTAACCTCTCACTTTCAGCAGTGACATCTATTCCCCATCTACTCATTTCAGGGAACATACTGTGGTTTCCATTTTGTCAGCTGGTTTTCCTTCTGATTACTTTAGAGGAAAGACACTAGGGTGGTTTTTATTTAAATAATGCCTAATTCAAAATGAATGTGCTTGCTTTGAGGTAGGTAGGACGTGTGATAAGACACCGTACATTCCATAAAACCTACCAACAACGTTAAAGATGAAATGAAAACTATAAGGACCTAACAGAGAGGGTTACAGAAGGCAAAGGCAGAGGAAAGAATAGGCTGAGCACAAGCGTGGAAACTCCCAGACCTGTGGGCAGTTCTGTTTCATACAAAGAAAATGTAATCATCAAATACCCTGTAGCTGTACACAATAAGCAGGTGAAGTGTCACCAAAGAAAGCTCTTACCTCAGGTGTGTGAGCAGATGTGTATGTCCACTTGTTGCTAGAAGTCTGCTTCTATTCATCAATTAGTCCAATAAAGTCTGACAACTTTATTTCTGAATTAATATTGGTTGTTTTCAGTTTGAATGGGGTCTATTTTCAAAGGAAATTTTTGTTAGACAGTCGGGTAATTTTTCTTCTCTCCTCTCCTGTGCATGTTGCTTAGCTTTTGCTTGTATGCAGCAAATCCTGCACATACACACACACACACACACACACACCCCTACATACACACCCCCATTTCTTGAGCAATACTGTCAGGGAAGGATCCTTACTGTGTTGCGAACTGTGTTCACAGAAAAGCATTGTACATCATCTATTAGAGATGTTTCTTAACTTACTTCTATGCTTATTTACTAAACAAACTGCTCTGATGGGATAGCATAGAGGCATATCCTTGACGCAGATGCCTTCTTTTGCCTCTTTTGTCTCCGTAACTTTTTGTGTTCCTAAATTGTAATGACAGACTAGAGCTTCAAACAGAAGTTATAAGCCTGATTCAAGAGTCATTTTGTGAAAATCAATGATTCTGAATTATGCAGGAGTCTAGCTGATATCAGGTACTACATTTCTTTAAAAATGTTTGAATCTCCAGTTTTAATCTTGTATTTTTACACAGGGTTACTGGTTTCAAGGAGAAAAAAAAAAGTAGTAGTGCTTTAAATACTTTTTGACATACAATACTTGCAGTGCTGTAAATTTAATTCCAGTGTTGATTCTGGCTAAGGTCATTTTACCTCTTTATTCTGGCATCCCCCAGGGCACGTATTTCATTGCACTTTGTACATGATTTATGTAGTCTACCTATCCAAATTCCTAGCTGCATAGGACAGCGTGTCTCATCCCATGCCAAGTATATTGTTAGTACTTTAAGAACAATAATAGTGATTCTACCTTGAAGGAGAAAAGACCCATATGAGCAAGGTAAGAGACTTAATAATCAGGATAATCTTATCTCTGAAAAAATATGAAGCTTCTTCCTTGCCCAGAGAGATCCATAAAAAGCAAGAAAATCTAAAGTATGATCTCCATGTTTTACTGTTTTACCAATCTCTCCCTCCCTGCCCCATTTCTGCCCTGGGGGTGTTTGACTTTGCCTCTCTGTCCTATTCTAGATTTTCTACTGTTAGAAACCATGGCTGCTTAGGGAGATTAGCATTACAAAAGCAAAGACTAAGTAATTTTGTGGAATTTCCCAAATTCTTACCTTGAGACAGGAAAATATTTTAAACAGTTGCTGCTATACCATTTTATATGTTGTTACATCAAACAGGCCACATAAATAAATGGCAGACTGAAGGCTTTTAAAATAATCCCTACCATTTCATATGGAAGCTCATCTTCAAAGTATTCAAACTTTAACCACTCCTCACAACTTTCTCACAGAAGAATTTTAACTCTTGTTCAAAGACAGGGGGACTATGGTCCCAAGAAGCAATTTATTGAAAGTCAAAGAAAACAGTCGGAGTCAAAGCTATGTCCATGACCAGCAGTGCTGCTTTCTGTGGTTGGTCACTGGGGCACCTTTGCCAGCAGTTGATCTCAAAATGGACAAGGGTTTTAGGAGTGCCCCACTATCCCCCATTTCTGGGATTCTGTATTATCCTGAATGTCCTGAATCTTCAGCTTGGTCCCAGGTGCCCCTGGTTTCACTATTGATTTTGCACTGCTTTCCAAAATTAGAGAAAGCAAGACACACAGGTCTTGCAGAATTTTTTGAAAACTAATGTTATTAGATCAGTGCTAGTACTGCTGTAACCCAAATTAGCTTTAGCCCTGTATGGTACACCAATTAGCAAAGACAAAAAGGGAAGCAATAACTAGGTATGCCATTATTCTGTCAATCTTTACAATCTCTTTTATGTGGAATTCTACCTCAAAGCGCCTTTCTTGTTTGTTACAAGATCACTTACATAAGCATCTAGCAGACATGACTAAAAATAAGTATTTTGCTCTCCCTTTGTGTCTGTGTCCTCATCTACTGAGAATCTCTTATTCCTGTTGTCCCTGGCAGTTCTTCAGACTGACACTATACAGCTGTCTTCTCTATGTACACTTTCAGCTTCTTATTTTTAGAAATTTATTGATGCACTCTATTTTTTCAGTCACCTCCATCACCATTTTTAAGGGGTAAATGAGGATGTTGAGTTTAGGACTGGACAGGTAGGGGGACCAAGAAGTTGGGTTTAAACCACTTCTTTTATTCCTGGTGGTGCTGGTTTTAATTGCAAATTAGGATTACTTATGGTAACTCAGACCTAGCTGCTCAATCTACAGAGGTTGTTCTCGCAGACTGAGAACTTCATGCTGTAAAAACTATCACTCTGGGTAAGCTGCCTCCCACATTAACAAGGGACTGGGATTCTAGCTTTCTACTGCTACATAGGTAACTTGATTTTTCTTTATTTGCACCTGTGCAAATAAGTATTAAGTCCCTTGATGTAAACAGTATTTTGCTGGCATATGCTACTGTATATACTGATGGTAGAAGAGAACAAGCCCTTGTAATTCTCCTAGTATATGACCTCATTTTGCTAAAGTATTAGCTGCATTTGGTATGAAACATAGCACTAAAACAAAAGCAAAACATGTATTCTACTAAACCAGGTGTTTAGATTGCTGCCAAGACAGAACTTGAGAGAAATCAAACTGTACAAGTGTAGTTACACCTATGAAGTATACACACATATTCAAGTGTCATCTTGTCTTTAAGTGTATTACCTTGATACATTTGTTTGTCCTCAGGTACTGACATTGAGATACAAACCTAATAGAAAAAGGCAATTGCTAACAGAATGAACTACTGCAAGTACTGCACCTGTCCCTGTTTTCAGTACTCAGCCTTAATCTGGAACCTTTTAAAGTAGCCAGGTTATCTGGAAATACTGCACAGCTTAAGTTAATTGTCTACAAGTACCTCTTCTGTAAATACGTGTCAGGCGTGGTAAAGAACTCCCAAGGATTAGTCATGTCAGAGGTGTGAAATTCATTGGTGTACTTGCAGGAGGGCCCCACCAGAGCAGTTGTATCCACTTACAGCAACCTGTCATTGATTGGCACCAGCAACATTTTGCAAGAAAAGCAAGCCTGAGAAAAAGCAGCCTTTTGTAAGAAGACATTGCAATGGAACCGACGTTGTGAATAGCATTGCAGAACTCTGACACAAAAAATCATTCAACTTCTATGGATGAAAAAATTGAAACCTGAAAGTCTTTCAGTTGGAAATTAGCACCAGTTACAATTTCCAGCCGCATGGCCAGTCTCTGCCTGTCAGTTGCAGTACTGTATCTTTGCCTAGTGCCACATTTAAAAGCTTTTAGCTGAATGCTAATGACCGTGACTTGAATTAGCAGACAGAACAAACAAGGTTAACTCTGATAGTTCTTCCTAAGGCGTTTTTAAAGCTGGGTTCAGGAAGACTGTCTGCATGATGAACAAAGGCCATGATGTCAAAAACCACACGACCAAACTCATCATTTTCTTCTGTGAAGCCTAGTATCCCAAATGTAATCCAAGGTCCTGCTGGGTGAGGTACTCTACAGGAAAGAAGAGACTATCTCTGCCCTGAATAATAGTCAAGCTAGAAAGAAAAAGAAACAGAGGAGAGGGAGAAAGAAAAGGGATCAGGTGATTAATCCAGTGAAATCAGTAACAGAGCTACAACATGATTTTGGTCTTAATTTCCAGACCAGGTTTGCAAACTACTGAAAAGCCTGCTTTTATTATATTACTTGTAGTAGGTCCTAATTTATATTAGACACTTTTTTTTTTTTTGGAGTTGTAACTCTCATTTACTCTCATTATACAACCAAATGGCTCCAGACAAAAGCTTTCAAGTACATCTGAAATATGTGAGAAAATTTCCCAAGGGGGTGGCAGAGAGGTTAAGGTGTTAATTTAGGTAATGACTGAAAGCAAACCTAAAAGGAATTCTACTTGCTTTGTTTGCAAAATATTATTTTAGCTCTGTGGTTATGCCTAGGAACTCTGAAGAGTGTGATGACCCTTTACGAACTTTCCTGACATATACTTTTCACCACCACTATTGTCTTTGAGACTACACATATATTAATAGAATGGACAAAGTTGAAAGTAAATGAAAATATCTAGTGATGTTAAAGCTAGGAGATTTAACAGATCTACATGAGAAAGATGTGGGAGTACCCCTTTAACTTAATTCAGCAGAATGATAGATATTTCCTTTTGAACTGATGATTTCTATCTCTGCTCCAAAGTGCTTGATGCTTTGGGACTCAGAAATCCTTTTCCTTAGCTTGCCAGTGATATGCTCTGTGACCTTGGTCAAATAGTTTCAGTTTGCTTTATATATATGTGTTTTTAATGCTTTGACTTTGAAGGACAAAGGTACTATATTAAAGCAAGGTATTACTACTGCTAGCTAGTTGCACTTCACTACAGCAGATATAACTAAGAAGAGGAAAGTTAGAAAGAAATTCAGCAGGTTTGTCTTTTCTATATCTGCTGAGAACAACTGATCAAAATTCCTTCTGTAATGTCCAAAATAACTGTAACAAATCTAGGGTGCACTTAAGTATGAGTAGCAGCAAAACCAACAATTTGCAGTTGTTTATTGTGGGGTAACAGATTTCCCAACAAAGGAAAAAAATGGTCAGTGTAAACTTTGGAAGTATATTAGGAGAAAACTAGGAAAATTATATCCCCTCCCCAGCAAGACATATTGCAATTTAATTAGTGTTTCTCCAAAAATGGTTCAAATGTGGATGTAGTTTTCCAGGAACATCAGCTATTTACATTCCAGATAATTTCCAGCTACTCTGATTCCATCTAGATCAAGTCTGTAAGCTCATAAAAATATATAAACACTGGATTTTTAGCCTAATGCTAGAGAAGCATATGGGTCATTAACTGTAATTCAGGCCTTGCAAGCTATTTGCTGACTCTCCTGAATAAAAGCAAAAGTGTTTCTCCCTCTCAAAAAGAATCGCTCTATTTCGGTTTGCAAGTTTGGGAGCTGGGGGGCAGTCAGTCTTTTTTTAATGCTAATATGTGTGCCAAAGACAGAAACCAAAGAAATTCACCCAAAGCGATTTGGCTTTTCCTTGCTCAGTACACTTTTCAAAAAAGGAACTGGCAATGGAGATTAGAAACAGTAAAGTCATCATTTATTATTTGCTGTGCAGTAAACCTCAGGAGCCTGAATCAGGACCAGGTACACCATTGCACTCTTGGGATTTGCCATGTACCCTCCTAACCCTGCTGGGAAGAACATGCTTGGGTTGTTTTTTTTTCCCCTCATGTGACTTTCTTAAGGGTCTGTCAGTGATGTTCCCCAGGACTCTAGCAAATTTGGTAGGTGTCTCTAAAATCTCTTCTGATGATAAATAGGCTCAGAGATTACTTTTAAGGAGGAATGGCTCCGTATTTTATGATATTATGGTTTTCTTCAGGGAACGTTAGGAAATAAGAGCTGTCCTGTAGTTCGGGAAGTTGTGTTTGTCATTTTTATTTCCTGAGCAATCTTGGTTCTTCAGCTGCCTTTTAAAATATCGACAGCCCATGAGCCTGAGCCACCCTTCTGTTTTTAACAGGATTATGCTCCCAAGGCATGAATAACTTACAAAAATGACAAAAGTATTTCAGAATTATTTATGAGTAGGACATAATAAAACTCTCTCACATTCTGAAAGTATCTTCCCCCTGCCTCTGGGAAGGAAGCTGTCAACAGTGTTTAATGCCGCCGCAGTGTCCACGCAGACAGGAAGCCTCAAGGTACTTTGCTGTTGGTGGTTTAACACAGTGCCCAATTTATCGCAACGGGTTTTCTGATGGTCTGCAGGAGGCAGGTAATGGACTCCCTGTGAGAGGGGTGTGGGTCTGAGACTCTGCCTTGCCACCAGCTTAACCCTGCATCCACGGTGTAGGAATTTGTCAGACCTTTAACCTTCCTTTCCCTTGTAAGGTTTGGGAGAACTGATGTGCTACTGCTCAGTAGGTTGGAGAAATACAGTAGCTACTTTTTCCTGTTTCTTCTGTCTTTCTGAGCCTCTCCAGGTATGCAGAATGAGAACAGACTAAATGGAAGGAAGAGACACAGCAGGTCTAGGTGCTCAGGTCTTCAACAGTTCCTAACACCTGCAGGAGGAATTTTTCCTGCAAATCAATGCAGCCATTAGCTCAGAGCCTGCCATGAAATGATTAATCTGTGGCAGAAGCTTTGACAGTATGTTTACACTTTGCACTGTTAAAAATTAACTCCAGATGATGACTGTGCACCACACACTGGGGGAATGAAGTGATGAGTAGAACGACAGACTTGAATTATCAATTTCCTGGTTATTTTTAATTACTTTATTATTTTATTACTTGATTTAAATTACTTATTACTTTAATTATTTTAATTAATAAGAGAAAACCAAGCCAATGTTAGTATAATATTCTTTACCCTTTTTTTAGAGATTTATAATCTGTCAGCCAGGTAGGTCTGTACTGGAGTCATGTTGTCTTTCCAGCTTAATTGTTTTATTAATGTTAATATTATTTGTAAGGGTAATCACACATCCTTGGGAAATCATTTGCATCAGCTGAAAAATTAATTTTGGTCAAACTGCTTTCCAAATTACAGAAGTCATAATAAGAGTGATCTGAAGCAGAGGCTTTGCTCACAGTTATGTCTTAAGTAATGTGGTGACACAAATACTGTTTTATACTTCATCAGCAGACAATTAATAATGCACAGTAGACATGGTGTCTCCTGTTGGAGTTCAGCTGTGAAATGAGGTGTTTCCTTTCATTTAGTTTGTCAGCTTTTGTGAAAACGTAAAGGATTACAACTCCTTCAAATTCTGGTGCTCTCACCTTTAAAAAAACTAGATGTCAGGTTTCATCGTGCATTGAAACACCATCCTCTATAGGTTTCTCTTTCAATACTTGGCTTTTTTCAATAGCAAACCCAGATTTTTCGTCTCTTGACTGAATGCCATGATTCATCTTTTTTAATCAAAGGGCAGAACTATCTGCCAGTGTGTGTCCCAGGGATTCTAGACCCCATACAGAATAGCCTTACAGCTGAACATGGAGTTAAAAAAACATACAAGAAAAATTTAGAATTTATGTATTCATGCAACAGGAGACAACTGCTAGCTACTCCTGCCTTTATGCACCAGCATAAGGTACAGATTAAATAAGATAAACATTTGTGCTTACATTTAAAATGCCTAAGGTTTTCAGGCAGTGTGCTGTTAGAATCAAGAGACAATTACACAATGATCGATAGATAGTAACCAGGTTATATACACAAAATGATGGGATTCTAGGGAAAAGAATGATTGTATCGCTCTTTATTAGTGGTATAAAAAAACACAAAGTCCCAAACTATTTCGTTCTTCCGTGTCAGAGTGTGGGAATGAAACTGGTTGCAGCAGAACCAGAGTGCTTTTTTCATTAACCCAGTGCACATCTAATTTCAGTGAGAATAAAGCTGTCCAGGTTACCAGAAGGGTACAAAATCAGAAGTCAAGAGAAACTAATGTAGTAGCTTGCTTATTCTCTTTTCCTCTTCATTAAATTCTGAAATTACATATCTGTGGTACAGCTAAAGAACATATCGATAAGTGCATGTTTTGTGTATTTTTAAAAAGAAGATGAAACAGAAGAAGCCACTGTGTGGGAGACCTCATGCTGATATCAGAGCACATGTGAAATGTTTTTGATAAAGGTGGGGCTAACAGTCTAATATTAAGGGGACTCTTTTCATTAAGGTATTTTTTTCAGTTGCTTAAAAACTTGGAACATTTTGACTATTTGTGCCACAGTTGTGAGCCTGGACTAAATTTATGTGTGGGAAGGAAAGGATGAGGACCTAGAGTATTTCAACCAAAACTATTGATCTCTTTTGGAGGAAAATGTAGTTTCAGTCAAGGAATTAAGAGATTCCTTCTAGTCCTTCTAGGTTTTGGACTAAGCATTTAAAATTTTGGGGGGACAGATGGTTACAAGTAATGATATAGATGTGACTTTTTTCTTTGTGCAAACACTGTCCTAGTCAGCCAAATAATAAATCCTTAAGCAACTGTACTTTGTGCATGCTTGGTAAGGGACTTTGTTAATTTTAGGACCTCCATTTCTAAATATCAAAATTTCTGGCTTCTGCAAGTATGTTTAAGACGTGGGTGAGCTCTGCTTCGCTTGCACCATCCTCACAGACCAACGGCAAGGGACCAGCAGCATGTATCCAGACAGGTGACTCCAAACCAAGGAAAAGCCAAACACAAAAGCAGGACCCTGGCACCTGCTAAGTGCTCCTGAGGCATGAAAATCTGCAGTAAACTTACGCAAAGCTGCCTTGCTAGCATCTGTTGTTTGTGTGATTACAGTTACTGAGCAATATTGCATGGGAAAGGGCTAATTGTTTGTAAGTACCAGATAAACATGGGTAGCATCTGCACTTTTCCTCATCTGTCTGGTAGCAGGCAGCGAACTGAGCGGAGACGGTTGGTGATCGTCCAGCCAACAGAGGTGAGAGAGATGTTGCACTGGCACTCATGGATAGAGAGCTAGTTTTTTTCTTTTAAATAAAAGCAACAAACTATCTGCAATCTTTTGAGTAGAGGAGCGATTACACGGGGAATCAAACTTCTTGAGCAGGATGGTGGGTCACTGCCCAGACAGTAACAAGGGTCTCAGGTGCAGGGATCCCTACAGCAGATCTTCAGCTGGGCTTGGTGAGACCCCTGAACCACAGAGTACTTACACCTAGCTGTCCCACTGCCCTCTGTGGCCACCCCAGCACATGCATGGCCCGTGGCTACCCATCTTAAAATCCTGTCCTGCACAGCTGTTTCTGCTTTTGTTATGACTATGTGCAAGTATTTTATCTGTGTACACTGTGGTGAACATTGCAGCAGGAACCATCTGCGGGGAGGCAGGGGAGTTGACACTAGAACAGGACAAATCCTCCACCCAGCACGGGAACCAACAAATGGAGGCATGCAAACAGCCCTGATGGCTGCCCTGTACGCTGCAGGAACCACCTAGGGGAGCCTGCAGAAATACCTCAACCACCCACCTGGAAAATTAAACACTTCAGTGCATTTTGGTGCAAGGGCCCTATGGGCTTTAACTGATCTTAATGGCCTTAATAACCCTGACAAGCTTCACCTAGGACCTCTGCCCACACCCATGGGCCCATAAGCCCTATTTAAGCCCCACCCTGGGCCTTCTGCCCCAGTATGAGCTTTGTTGTAGGTGTGTTTGTTTGTGGTACTGTCCTGGATGGACCTTGTGCCTTTGTTCTGGGTGGTATGTCTCCTAGATGGAGTCCTCAAGTGGACTTGTCTCCAGTCTTGTTTCTGGACCCATCTCCTTTGCTCCTGGCTGGACTCCCTGGACCTGCTTCCTCCTCTTGCAGTGCTTGGGGCTGTTGGTGCACCCTGTTACCAGCACCCAGCTCTGGCTGCTGTCTTCAGCCTCTGGAGGACTGTGCCCATCAGTGAGGGCCCAGCCTGTGCTGGGACTGCCCTTGATTCCTGGCTTGCCTTCCCCTTACCTGCAAAAGTAAGCCTAAACCTGTGCCTGCTGGTCCTGAACTATGTGTTAGCAATGTGAAGCCCTATAGGTGCTCTTATGTTTTAGTGCTTTGGTAGTTGTTTGATAACTTAAAGTGGCTGATAAGTGTTTGTAAGGCTTCGCATGGCACAAAGACAGATGTGTGTCATGGAGTTTGTTGTCGATTCTCAGTGTCTCTGTCAGTGCAACTACGTTTGTGACTGCAAGATGAAAATGAGGATTTGTGGAGTAGAATACCATTAGACAAACCTCCGAGTTAGAAAGGGACAAGTTTCTCCTGCCATATTCTCATGCTACTGACTCCAGGAAGCAGCACAGGTTGCAAGCCTAGGTGAGGGCTTGAGTCTGGACTAGTACAAGGTGTGTCAGTGTACCTGAGTGACTCTGTCTCTGAACCTTGGCTGTCAGCGCAGGGGAGGAAGCCATGAGCTGGGTGCTGAGGAACACAGCTGGCATCTGGGGCAGAAGCTGTGGTTTGAGCTTCTGGAGAGCCAGTCAGAACTGAGATTACTGTGCGAAGAGGCAGGCGCAAGATCAAAGCCACAGAGCAGGCTGCTGGGACTTGTGAAAGTGGATCCTGCAATGAGGAAGTGCTGTGCAGGTAGGAAGGAGCCCAGACCAGTATGAGAAGGGCAATTGGGAAGATTGGGGATTGCTCAATAAAGCATGGAAGGTCAAAACTAGGACTAGGCAAGAAAGGTAAGAGCAGAAGAGCAAGTGTGTTTATAAAAGAAGGGAGAAGAGGTACAGGAGATTAACAGGCAAAATGGATAGGATGTGAAGTCACATAAGGACAGGATTTGATTCCTTGTTGTAGGAGTTCATGCAAGCTCTTTTATTTTTTTTTCTGAGGTGGCTTCTACTGAAAAAGTACTGTATCTCAGGTTGGTCTTCTAAATGTATCTGCTCCTCAGCTCTCTATATGAAGCCTGTAGTTAAAATTACTTTTGCAGGAGTTTTGTGAAGACAAACTAATAACTGCTGAGTCCTTGGAAGAGCTCATCAGGAAATCATTCAATCATCCAAATCCTGTGCAATAAATAAATCCTGACCTGTTAATTCAGTGCGGGGGAAAAAGGTTCTGGATGGCTGCTCACCTGTTAAACACCAGCCATCCACTCTGTTCAGAGTCTTGGGGATCCCCTGGAAGAAACAGTTCTTGCTGTGTCACAGATAACTGGGCACAAAGGAACCACATTAAATTTATGTGTGTAACTCCTGTTCCGAAGCTCTCCTTAACCTAGGTCCTTCTTCAAAGTATCCAATTCAAAAGGATATGAGCCTGGACGAAGCTCCTAGAGTCTGAATGTCTCAAAATTATTACCAGGTATAAATCCACCTTCAGCTGCTCCTTTTGATACACATTTCCCTACCTGCAATTCCCTCAAAATCTAAGCCTGAAGTATTGAGGTGGCACACTAATCCAATCAATACCTGGCCCAATTTTCTTGTTCACTGAACCTGCTGCAGCTTGGTGGGAAATGAAGACTTGAACATTTAGCTGTTCAGAGTACCCACATGTTACAGCACCCAGCTCTTCCACGCTGCTTCCCAGTGGAAGTAGCTGTGCCAGGTAGGTCCTAAGGCTTCTCCACAGGATCCTTGCCCCACAGCAAGGGGCCAAGCCACTTAACCTAACTGGGAAATAAATGCTAGGGGAGATGACTGTTGCCTCAGTGACATGCAGTAGGTCTTTGCATCTTCTTTTAGTCCTATGATTTTTCTGGAGTGATTCCTTGGCTGAAGATTAGCTATATATTGCCAACCTGTTGCTGACATGTCAGCTGGATGGAGGCTTATGGCATGGAACAGTTATGGTTGAGAACCTCTGGGGTAGGTGTCAAGGGCTGTTTCTGGGCATGCCCTCCATCTTCAGATTGTAAACACTGTCAGAATTAGGATCTGTCCCTTTCAGAATTACAGGAAATAAGTTGGGAGAAACACCAGAGTCTATCCCCTCACTTTTTCTATTTGAACTACCAAAGACACCTGCGATGGGTTCTTTTGGCTATAGGGCAAGCCAAGAGGACATGCAGCTTCTTGATACCATCTTCTGTTGATACATCTGATAAACCTACCATACCCTTAGACACTAAGCGGTACTTGGAGCTGAGTGGATTTCACAGCTGAAACAATACACACTGCACTTGAACAAGTAGAGCATCTACAGGCAACAAAATGTCAGTTGCAGAAGTCTGCTCACTGTCTAACAAGTAAACGAACATTTAGCTGGAAATCTTAATAAGAACAGTGTTGGCTTTTCTGGCTCCTATTTTCTGGCCTTTTCTCCTACCCCCCTGTTATATTTAGCGTGCTTTATTTGCAGCAGCTGTGTACATGTGAATGGTGGATCAAGCATCTTAGTTATTTTCAACTGCATACAGTTCAGCTTCCATAAAAGCAAACACAGTGGGAATGCCTGGCAAACTGTCATTTGGATATGTTGCCTTTAAATTTCACTTCTTTAACCTCCACCTATTAATTTATGATTATGTTAGGATATGCAATTTAGCTTCAGTTCTACTAAGCATCTAGCTTATGTGTGATATTCCAGAGAATTGCTTTTTCAAAGCAATGAGTTTGCGACTGCCTGTACAGTATCTCCTCAGCTGTACCTGCTATGTGGCTTTGGGTTTTTGGAAGTGGGAGTATCTCATGGCAGGATTGTTCATGGTGAATAGAGACCCACAGCACCAAAACCTTCAAAAATTAAGGGCAGTAAGAAACCCCCTGAGTATTTACTTAACTAAGGCAGTAAACAAAAAAAATCTGAAAACTAATTATTGTCTGAGGGCAAGCGCTTCGTTGCTTTAGGGAAATACAAGGACACCATACTCTGGTATTTGCATTTTCCTTTGAATGCCTTACTTTTAGGCACTGAGCAGATGTCAGCCCTTTCTTAAACTCAGGGAGGGAAGGGGAGAGTTGCACTTTTAAAACAGTATCTAGGTGAATACGGTGCTCAGTAAGGACATGGAAGCTGTGGACTCAGATGCAGCTGTAACCTTTGCCCGAGTGAAGTTACACCTGCATCTCTGAGGAGAAGACCTCCTCATCAGCACATTTGGTGTGCAGGACTGGCTGGGGACAGCTGTTCTTGTTCAAGTGGCTCTGCAGTGTCACACTGGCTTACCAGGTAGGCTGGGAGGAAGCAAGATAATGTGTAAACACCTTTTCTATGGCAAAGGAAGGGAATGAGAGGCTGGTGAGTTAAGCTTTTCAGGATGAGAAGCACCTTAAATCTGTATGACTTCTTCCTGGCAGTGGTGCCAATATGTAGGTGATTACTGCTGTGTTTTGGGGGGCAAATGAACCTTTGATCACCGAGTTACTTTAGAAACCTCCGCTTTAAATCTTAAATAGAGGAACTTATTGTCTCCTATTAGCATAAAATGCACTGGGTGGCTTAGGGTGCACAGGAGGGACCTTTGAGTCTAATCCGGTTGCTCTGAAGCACCTCCCTGGAGCCCGGGGGAGAGCTATGGGCACCCTGGTGGCTTAGCTTATTTGGTTGTTGGGTTTGGTTTTTTTTTTTCCTTCAGGTTTTCTGTTTGTCAGATTTCTTTGACTGTTTGCTATTTTAGTAAACTTATATTTCAGTGGTTTAAATTTCAGTGAAGTTGACTTCATATTAAAGCACTTGTTGCTTTATGTGTATGAAGTAAACCAAAATGTAAAAAGTAGGAATGTTAATTTGACTCCTGGCTAGATGGAAAGTGATTTTGATGTCTAAGTCCATTTGTTCCAGCTGCTAGTACACAGCATGTCATAACCTTTGAAAACACTGTTTAACCAACAGCTTTATAATGCCTATTCAAACAGGAGAAATCCCAGAAACTCAATATTAATTTTTCGTAGAAAAATATGTAGTTTGAAAAATGTTCATCCAAGGTACTGTAGTTGAAAATTAGTTAAGGTTCCTTAAAGTGTGGTGTCCAAGGAGGTTTTATTATGGGACGTGACAAGAATGTTTTTAATAAGTGATCTCCTGTGGTAATCTGAGTATTTTTCTGAAGTTACTGGCTTCTGATTAGAGGTTAAAGAATTTTCTTGCAAAGTATTCCTGTTGTGTCTAAGTTGAAACTTTGTGTGATTGTGACAATTGTGTCCAAATACCATTCTGGGAAAGGAAGAACCTAAACAAAACTACATCAATGCACTTAGGGAATTTCTGTGATTCATTAACTGCATTATTTCAAAATGCTGAAATAAAAACTTTCAGAACTTCCTGCTTTGTTTTATCTCCCTCTGGGATTCTGGATGCTTCCGAGTTTCCCTCAAAGCTGGAGAGGGAATCCATGCAGATCTACTTCTGATGTACCACAAACTGTTCCTGTAGATGTGAGGGTGAACTCTTGGCTCTGAAATCAGAGGATATTTCCCATTGGTCTGGATCAGACTAGCATGTAACTTCTAACCTTACTTCAAATGAAAGAGGGTATTTGAGGACTATCCTCTTGTAAAATATTGGCATTTTGAGTTGTCTGGTTGTGTTGATAGGCTTGACTATCACAGTTAACAGCCTGATTTCTCCAAAACTGGAGGGTGTTCAGTGACTGCACTTGACAAAGTTGGTATCAGCAATAATGTTTTGACATTTGTCTGTTTGTTTTTCTGGATCAGTTCCTTGACCCTGTTCTCAGTGTGGCTGCTCAAGCTAAGGCAGGTGCTGTGTCGTGCCAAGGGGTACGAGTAAGATGCATGGAGTGGGAATAACTTCAGTAAGCATTGCCACTGAATGCTTTTCTTGAATTAAAAACAGCCTTCAGTTTCACATGAATCTAGAGAACCATCTGGGGCTTGGATCTCCATCTCACATGGAATAATTACCAGCTCTCACCAACAATTGGATTTTCTCCATTTTGTCATTTTTAAGATATAAGACATAAGACTTGGTGACTTATAAATAGCATTTAATTCCTGTGCAATTTTGAGGATGCCTACAGTGTCCAATTTATTATAACTTTCATGTATTTGAATAATAATGCTTAATAATCGCATCATTATATTCACAGAATTTACTTTAAGGAGACAAAAGAGAATTTCTGCCTAATCCTATTTCTCCTGACTCTTGGTTTATTAATAATAGCAGGTGTACCCTTTCAAGATGAATTGCTGTTCTCCTGTCCTTTAAAAAAAAAACCCTGCCCCCTCTGCAGGCACAGCTGCTGAACTGCTGTAGTTTACAGCTGGTGTGCAGGTAGATTGGCTATGACTTCATTTTCCGCATGGCATGGTAACTTCTAACACTACAGCAGCTATTTCATCAGAAGATGAGGTCTCTCTGAAGCAGTGGGAGAAACTATTGAGAGCCAAATGGGAAAGGACAGTGGTGAAGTAATCCCCATCTGAAAGCCCTCTGATGGAAAGATCACACTACTTCATTTTCTAAACTGAAACCTATCTTCTTGGAAGATGTGGGTTGTCACTTTTGTGTTCCCTGATGGATTGTAATGAGGTGTCTGAATTTATGTGTGCAGCTACAGTCAGATTAACGTGCTCTGAGGGGAACAGGGGTGGATGTTCATGATCAGTAAGGGAAAGCTTCACAGGGAGGAGGCATGTATAATCTCCGTCACACTGCTAACACAAGGGATGTGACAGGCAGGTCTGAGTGATGTAAGAAGCAGTGGCTGCAGGTTTTCCCATCAACAGTTTGCCTAAAGTTAACTGTCCCAAACTGGGAGTAAAAGCAGATAGTGCCATGTTTCATCCACCTCATTCATAGCATGGTTTAGAACATTTCAAATAAATATTGCATCTATGCCCAGGACAAAACTGAGGCATGGGTGCACTCCCTCTTTGGCTGCCTGTTATTGGGGCAGAAGACGGCCATGTCTTCTCAGAGAGCCACTATGTGCCATAGTGTTCCTGCAAGTGTTATCTTAATATACATGCATCTCTGAAAACACCCCCAACCTGACAACATGGTCATCTGTATTTTGGTATTTAATCATCGTTGAAACTTTTCACTTATGTTTACCCAGCTAGCAGGAATAGTCATTCTCTGACCAGTTTAATGTGCAGTAATGGGGTCTTTGTTTCAAATTCTGAGCTGTTCTTTTTCATTGCAGCAAAGAAATGGGTAGTTTTCTGGGTTCCTTTTCTGAGCAGAGCACCTCACTCTTGCTGTTGATCATTATTCCTTTTAGACTATTTTCACTGGACTATTTTAGGTTATACTTTTATTTTAATACTATTTGTCTGTTTGCTGCTTCTGCTCTTAGCTTGCATGTCCTGCTAAGCTGTTTAGTTTCCTGCCACTTCTGATATTTTGGGGGTTTTACAATAGCGCACACCAAAGGAGTGTCTTTGTTTACTGCAATTACAACGTGGGGTTTTCATTCCCACTCGCTAGTATATGTAAAAACTGCATGTATCTACTATTACTAAATCCCTGGGCATTTTGTGGTCAAAAGTAGTGTCCGTGGCCTTGATTTGTAAATAGAAAACCTGCTAGTAAAGACTTATGCTAAATCCCCATTTTATTTATATCTCTGCAACAAGCTCAGCAAAGTGCCTTGCAGAGCACATTAGGTGATGATGGCTGCCATCTGTCATGTAGAGATTTTTCTGTCTGTAGCACCCAGTTCTGTTTCTAAAAACTGTCTACACATCAATAATCTCATAAATTGTATAAATGGTTACTTTTTTAATTTTGACTAATTCAAACCTAATCCTGGGAACTCTAACTCCAGATACAGAAGAACTATAAATGTGTTGCACTTTCAATTATTTGGAATACTGTGCCTGTTTTAGTATTCACATCCATGGAAATAAGCAGGTGATACATGCCGAAGGATCAAATGCAGTTTTTCCTGAACCTTGACCACCTGCTCACACTCCCTTTAAGAGTTGCGTCTCAAGACTATTTGCGGCACTTAAAACCTGTGAACTGTTTTAAAGCAGCTGCCATATTTGTCTGGTTAAAAAAAGCAGCTTCTAAAGTAACACTCCTTCTCTCCATATGTCTCTTTGCTACGATGCCTGAATATTGTGCTCAGTTTTCATGTACTTCCTGGGAATCCTCTAAAGCAAAAATGGAAACAGCCTATTAAGAAGGAATAGTGTCCTCAGCTGTGTTAAGATAGGGAAATAAATACAGACTACGTGCACACAGCTGTGCACTCATCCTAAACAACCTTAGGTGTGTATCTGCCCTGCCTTCTGAAGTACCATTGAAATCAAGTAAAGTTACTTCCTTGCAGATGTATTCGCAAAACTGCAGCTATAGGCAAGAGATTCTTTCTGCTGAGTTGTGCATTTCTGTGCATAAAGGTTTTTGTCAGCTGTCTTCTATAGACTCATGTATGCCTGAACTGCCAAAGGTGGAGACTTCCTTTTCAGTTTTGTGTGTATATATATGCTACAGTAAGATCATAAGGGACAGACATCACTTACACTCCTTTTGTTGTCTGCCTGTGTCGTAGGAGCTATTCACCAAACACTGATTGTTTCTGGGGCTTGCACGCATGCATCAACACCAGCTACATGGCATATTAACACTTGTGGTTGGGTTATATCATGCTAGAGGCTTACTAAGAAGTGACTGCCCTTTGGGTCAGAACTGAAAACAAACGCATGAACCCCTAAGGCTTTACTTCAAATAGTTGCCCTTTTCCCTTCTACGTAAAAACTGTAACTGTATCTAGCAGCTTGCTCTGACTCAGATGAATTGGCTATAAGCAATTCCCCTGCATGTGCATGGCCTTTTTTACTAAAAAAAAAGAATTGAAGCACCTTGCACTCTTAACTAGGTTCCAGATATAGAAGCAACTGAAGGCATTTGCATTTTGCTTCCTATCAATGCTGTGCTTCAGGCTGGCTTATTTCATTTCCTTCTCTAGGGTTACAGAAGGAGGTCTTATAGACAGATACTGCAGCATTAAGGTTTTAGGTAAACGAATTTAGTGGTACAACATTTCTGGCATCTATTGATTGCCTATCTGTATTCTTTTCATTAGCCTGTATTTGGTTTTACCTCTGCCCTTACTGAGGGACTGCTTTCTTTGCTGTTGCAGGCTCTGAATTGCCCTGAAAGGAATGCAGTTCCTACTCCTACCTCAGACGTCTAAGAGAGAAACGTGGAAAATCAGAATCTTTTTCCTCTGAAGCTTGCCTAAGAGGTTAAAAACGGGAGAGGATGGATAGATCTTAATCTCTGAATGCAGCAGGTAAAAATCTCAATGCTCAGCAGCACTAGAAGGAAAAGGCATAATTGTCTGGCTTGTGTTGTACTTGCCTGTTTACCTTCCCCTCCCCATGCTCCAAGGAAAAGCTCTAAGAATGGCACAGCTAGCAAAGGGACTTGCAGGGGAGGGAAAGCTGAAAGTCTCTTGCCCTTCTGTTTTTGTCAGCCCTAGTCCAAGGGATCCCTACTGTGTATGAATACTGTACCATCATACTGCAATTATCTCCTGCCTGCCACCTTTCTGCCCACAACAAACCCTGTGAGAACAAAGAATACCTGTCCTACCACAGCACTCAGTGGTCCAGTTCAAGGTCTGCTTTATGCCTATTTTACCAATTAGTTCCCTGAGCTAGTAAAGAACCTCAAAAGCTTGGAAGACCCCATTCACTGTTCTGCGGGGAAAAAGAATCCCTTGAATCTTTACAATTCCAGGCCCTTTCCAGACAAGTACTCAGTCTCTGAACATTAAGTGAAAGTAAGATTGACTAACTGTAATTATTGCCTGCAGTGGAAAGCAGAGGATGTTTGTACTGCTTTATACCCTGTGGATATTGGTATTGAAAAAACAAAACAATGCTCTTTCCCACCAATCACTTAAATGAAAGGAAGCAGAAAACATGTCTTACTCAACTAAATCTTTAATAATATATTAATATTTCATACTTGGTTTGATAGTAAATGCATAAGTTCTATTGCCACAGGGATCTGACAGAAGGGAAATATTGGCTAAATATATGTATAACAAGACAAGGAGAAAATTATTTCTGAAGCAGAAAGGTAGGGGGACTGGTGAGACAGCACAAGCGATTGTAGCTCTTTGTAGGTTTGTATAGTTTTACAGATCAGTGGTGAGAAACTTCTATTTGGAAGTTTGATCTTTGATTTATTATGCAAGGTTGAGTCTCTAAGTAAACAATATCTTCCCCTGTCAAGGTGTCTTCAGGCCAGAAACTGGACATGCAGCAGCAGAAGTGCAAATTAAGTGTAGGGTTAAGTTTTTGGCATCCATGACCTGCTGAAAGTCAGGTAGAGGTTTTACATGGACTTTTTTGTATATAGGATAAGGCAAGGCCAGCTAAAGCTAATAGCCTACATTACTACAAAACTGTGGCTTGGAGGGATTTTGGCTCCTTTAGAGATTGAACTAAGCCTCTGCTGATATATCAAGAGAAGAATAACTTCTGTACCTCTGGGATAAGAAACTTTATCCCGTGAGCCTTGAAATCTGCTAGGTGAGTGATGTCCGTCATGGATGCTACCATCCTGATAGATCTTTAGCTGAAAGAGTAGACAAAGCTCTTTTCCTTTTAAGTGGACAATGATGTGGTGTTCTCCATGAGATCATATGAAGAAAACCCCTCAATCATGACCAGAGCTATGGCTGGATATAGAATTGTAGCTTTGGTGTTACATTATTCTGCAAGCTTAATTGGCATCTTTAGAACCTCTTTTGATCTGAAGAGATATAAATTACATTTCAAGCCTAAATCTTTTCATTGCTGAGTTATTTTTATGGTGATTAAATGATGTTCTAAGTTATCTATGCCATCTATGTTATCTAAGCCCAGGAAAGTTCAGCAAGCCTGAAGAGTGTCCTTTATGAAGGAGGGTATAAGACTTAATTTTTCTGGAATGATTCACAGCCTTATAGACCAGGATAGTCAACAGACTTGGCAGGTAGCAATGGCAGGGTCTTGGCTCTGTTTAAATTAGGAGAAATAATTAATTCAGTGATGTAAAGGGAAGAGTGTGATGTGGATATTCTAGTGATTTATGCAAAGCTTTTGTGGGGATTACGTGAGAATGTTTAAGAATTGCTGTTGCAATTTTGAAAATCAAAAAATGTGAAGGACATTCTTTCCAAACTTTTTTAGTTTAGAAGTGTTTTAAAAATGGTCTCCACCTAAAGGCAAAGTTGCTCTGTGCCCTGAGAATTAGTGGGTTCTGGTTTCGATAGAGTGAGCAATTGACAGTGTAAATTTGAAACAGCTTTCGCAACAGGTATAATTGTTCAAGAAAAAGTTTGATCCACGTCCAAGTGGATCTTGCACAGCTTCTGCCATCCTTATCCCGTTGAGATGCTGGCAACTCAATTAATCTGACATAAAATGTGAAAGAAAGAGGCGTCTCAAGTGGAAAAGAAGGGTCCAGTGATTTCCTCTCTAACTCTTGGGAATGAATTGGAAAGCTTTGAGCATTGTAGCACCCAAGAAAAGCTTTTACATGATCCCAAAATAACTAAAGAACAAAACAGAGCAAAAAGGCATGTTTCAGTGATAGGAAAAGGAGTAATAGGTTCCTGTTCAAAATACTGTGGCAAAATAAGTTTTTATTAAAAAAACAGCTAGAAGGGAGAAAAGTCAGGGAAGAAAAAAGAACGATACGTTTGCTGAATGTTTATCAAAAGATTAGATACTTCCAAAAAAAGATAGCCTTTTTTTGTGTAGGCACAGCCCTACAGCAGGCACGGTAAAACCTTTCTCAACCCATCTTGACAGGTAACGTGTGCCAACCAGTTAAATACATCTTATTCTTGCTACTAACTCATGAAGCAACCATTACAAATAAAGCAGTATATCTCAGATGATAGATACCGTTAGTAGGAATACAGTAAATGTAGATGGCACACTGTCTTGTGGACACAGAAATAGAAATAACATCTTTACCAGTCCTGAGCACTGACAGGAGATAGTGACAATCGCAGCGTATACCACTTGCTTAATCTGAATTTTATGAAATTCTTGAATAAATTTCTACCGTACCTTAAGCCTGGTTATGAAAACTATCACCAGTTTTGATACAGGCAAGAATACTATGAGAATACAACCATGAGTGGTTTGATGCTGATCAAAAACTAAAACCAGCATACAGGCAAGCAAAGCTCCCTTCCAGTGGATAGAGGTGTAGAATAGAGCAGAGTAAGAGAAACTGCAGTGAGGTTTCACTGCTTATGTATAAATGTTAGAGCTATAAAGATAACACAGATAACACATTGATGGGGGAAGTAAACTCTTGACATCAGTACATATTAGGAACTTAGGAACTTATTAGGAGTAGTAATCAGGAAAAAATTTTACATATATTTCTGCCATGCTGAGGTTAATTTTGTTTCTCCACACACTTATGTCTGAAACTTGTACAAATGCCAGTCAAGGAGATAGTAAATGTAAAACACTTGGAGGTAGTCAGTTCAAGAAAACTCAAATGTTTGCTTCTCTCTCTCACCTTGTCTTTATGTCTAAGTCAGGATATTTGATGCGAGTCCTTGGTAAGACTAACTCGAAATACCTAGAGAAACAATACTATAGATAAAACTTACTTTTTGAGCTTGTTTGCAAGTATGTTTGTTTCCTTAGGGAAATGAAAAGCTGGAAAATGCCTCTGGGGTTGAACTTCATGTTTAATGTTTGGTGCTTGGGCATAAGGGAAGTGTTAGGTTTCACATTTGAGTGTCATTAACAAAGGGAAGTAAAACTGTGCTCCCATAGTCAGGAGGATGTCCCACATAGTGGGAGGGTTAAGTTCAGCTGTGTTCTCTGCCTTACTGGGAGCAGGGGGTTGAACAGAGGCATCCACTGGGCTGTAACACACGTCATGGTAGATCGTCCCTTGGTCTCCACTGAGGGAGTTGTCTTGACATGTAAAAAAATCTCTGAATATTTATTGAAACAAAGAATGTACCTAGTGTTTCTTCCCAGCCCGTGGGCTATGTGGGCTTATCTGTATAATGGCTTCCATCCCATTCCCTTATCGAACAGGGTCAGTCCTAGAATTGAGGCCTGAGGAACACTGCTAGTGACTGGTTGCCAGCTTGATGTAGCCCCGTTCACTACAACACTTTGAGCTTTGCCATTCAGCCAGTTCTGCACCCAGCACACCATGTACCTGCTCATCTCTCAGCTGGACAACTTGTCCAGAAGGGTACTGTGAGGGACAGTTATCAAAAGTTGTACTGAAATGCAGAAAACTACATCACTTCATCCACTAGGTGGGTGACCTTATCATAGAAGAATATCAAATTAATTAGGACTTTTCCTTTGTGAACCTGTTGGCTGTGCCTGATGATTGCATTGTCCTTTAAACGCCTTTCAGTAGCACCCAGTATGGTCTTCTCCATAATTTTTCCAGGAATTGAGGTTAGACTAACAGGTTTCTATTTTCCTGGATCTTCTCACACCCTTCTTGTAAATTGGAATAATACTGGCTAGCTTCCAGTCAGTGGAGACCTCTCCAAATCCCCAAGACCTTTGGTAGATGACTGAGAGGCATCCTGCTGTAACATCTGCTAGCTCCTTCAGTACTCCAGGGTGAATCCTGCCAGGCCCTGTGGACTTCTGAGCATTCAACTGATACAATACAGGAACATGCCAGAGGCTTGGTGTGTTGTAACCCAGAAGGTAAGGGATACAGGGCTGTGGCCTGTACTTCGTATGTATGGCTTCATGGATGTGTTAACTGGGCAGCTGGTGAGTGTAAGCAAAGGTTATATTAAAAATTTTACATTATGAGAACACTGGAAGCACTGAGCTTTTAATTTCCATGTTTGCTACAAGTGACTTTTGGTTTAGTCAAATGTACCATCTTTCTCATGGGCCTAGCAGCAGGCTGGCTGCTTCTCAGCAGGGCTGACATCTTCATGCCACTGTGCTACCAGCACAGGTCTTACCTGTGGCAACATGCCCTACCATATGAGTGAGGAGTCTTGGGGGTGTCAGACCCAGCTGCTGATTGTCCATCTTTCCTCACATCTGTCCTCTAGCTGTCAGATCAAACAGGCAAACTGGGGGTTCAGGCTCTGAAATCATTCCTAGGCTTGTGTATTACAAAAATGATCCCTGGACTTTGGGAATTAAATATCTGCCTGCCAATATGACAATAGACCCTCTCTGAAAACAGGTAATTCTCTTAACAGCATGCTCAAGTGACCCAACACCATGTGCCATTTAATGTAATGAAAATGGATGTTTTGAACATTTTGAATTATGTAAAACCCTAAAGCAACAAAAGGAAAGAGAAGCCTGTGAGACCTCTGGAAGAACAATGCCTGGCATGGGGTCAGTAGGCACACACAGGAGGAAGACGGGTGGGTTGACAGGAAAAGCGTCTCAGCGTCCCCTTTTCCCTCAGCTCACCAACAGTAGCCAATGTGATACACACCTCCCCGTCACAGGGTAGGGTTGTCTTCACTGCTTCACTAAAATGGGGACTAGATCTGTGTGTACTCTTCTTGCTTTGCTTCCTTCTACGTATTGACATCTCCAAACGACGTAATGTGGATGGACTACCTTAGCCTGCAGTTCATGAATGGTATTATTCTCTCATCTGCCCCTGTCAACAGAATAAACATGACAGTTAAACTGGATAGTATGAAATCCTTAGCTTGTTAGCTGTCTGTATTTTTGATGAGATATTCATGTTAATTTAGGAGAATTTTAATATGCTAGGTGGTTTTTTTTATAACAGATATTTCTACTTACAATTTCTACTTACATATTCAATAATGTATGTAGAATATAATAGAATCTGAAAAAGAAATTATTGCAAGTATCTAGTTTTAAACCAGTGTTATCTTCTAATATTTTATCCAGTATAACCAGAATACTGTGGGGATGATTCATGAGGTTGAGGATAATTTTGGTGGTAAAGAGCAGAACCGAAAATAAGACAACTTGGAGTTTTGTTCTCCTTTTTGGCAAGATTTTTATGAAAAATTAGGAATATAATTTCAGTATCTGAGTTCTACGATTTTCCTTTGCTGCAACCAATTGCTTTGGAGTCTTCAAATTGTCTTTAAATCTCAGTGCTGTGGATTAGTTCAATGTGGAAAACAAGCGCATTTTTGCATCAGATTTCTTGAGAGATGGCAAACAAACAATCCTGGAGCTCAGTACTTAGACCTGTAGGTCCTGGGTCCTGCTTTTCTTAATACTCCTGCAGTTTCTGTGGTGGAACTGCCTCACTGGGAAAAGAAACCCTCCCATCTTTCAGAGGCAACAGGCAACATGCTTTGCTTCCCCTTTCTTCTCCTGAGAAGGCAGTGAGGTTGTCTGGGGTGAGTGTCCTAACTATGAGGCTGATGGATGCAGGAAGGAGCTGTAACCTCCGGTGCCTCAAGCTGTGTTTAAAAATGTGTTTGTTTTGTAGCTAGAATTGGATGAAAAGGGATAAGAGGAAAGAAAATGGAAAGTGTTAGCTCAGCTGGCCCTGGGCACTTTAGTTATACTGCTGATCAACCTGTAACACTTCTATTGCTAAAGAGGGAGCAGGGTGTCTTGAAGTGGGATTAATACTGTGCACTTCATCCATTAGCAGTCTCATTTATCCTGATACCGTGATTGAAGAACCATTAGGAATATATATGCTGCAGAAAATCTGCTTGCTTAAGGGGGTGCTCGTAAACATAGGCTCTAATTTAACTTAATCACCTCCTGGTTTATGTTTCTAGGAAGCTTCTTTCTGATTAAATAGCTGGAAATGACAGCTGGGACAGTGTATTTAATTTGAAAGTGACTCTTAGAAGACATGCTGGTTGTTTACATACAGAAAGTGAGACTGTCAGTTTTACAGTATTAACTTCTAATGAAAACATCACAAATGGCACTGTGTGGAAACAAACTTGTGGTGTTTTTTCCCTTCCTATTGCATGCCATAAAAGAAAACTCTGAAGATATATTTGAAAGATTGGTTTGGTCTGAATTTTCATTTTGTGCATGCTTCTATGCTTCTGCTCAGTGCAAAAATGTTTCCAAAGGAATTAGAGTACTCATTTTAAGTCTGCACATAGACCCTGCCAACCCTCTGAGCATACAAAGCCAAAATACAAATTTGGAAGTATCACCTTTAAATGAATGGAAGGTTCATCAATTGCTATGCTTGCTTTAGACCAGAAAGGCCATGTCTCCCACACTTTATTTGCTTTTATTATTATAGCACCACAAAACTTTAAACAGAGTCCTGGAAGCTTTCACGGACGAAACAAGAGGACACATGAAGGGTGAATTCTATATGCCTTCCTATAAAGAACTGTGGTGAAGAAAACAATTTGCCCAAAGTCTAGCTGGGAGCTTGTAAAGAGTCAGAAAATGAACCTTGGTTGCCCAGGTCCCAGTACAGTACCTTTATCAGACCATCATTATCAGCTATCATTTAAGGTATATTTCCTGCAAGGTTATACAGTTTGTTTCCAAGGGAGATAAAATCCTATGTTTTTCTTGACAGGTATTCTTAAGTTAGTATAAAATGACTAAATCCTTATGATATGGAAGGGTGGGTTTAATGGTCCCTTCACAGGGACTCAGACTGAGTATGGTTTTGAAACTTGCTTTGAGTAGAAAGGGAAGTGATTTCCTGGCTGGTTCACCTGTTCTGGGCATGAATGGAAGTTCATTCCTTGGAAGACAAAATAAAAGGGGATCCTTGAAGTGGTGGTTTTGTTTTACTCTTCCACTGAAGGGGAATAGTGTACAACTGCATTTCAAGTAAGAGCAATTGTTTCTTATTGAAAGCTGCAAAGACACCACATTCTGAAACTCATTATTCTTTTTAATGAAAAGATCTTTTAAAAGAAGATTGCTGTCTGCAAGTGTCCTCCATAAAAATTAGATTTACCCTGCTTTGTTCTTCCTGACCATCTTGAATTATGTGGTCTGAGATAGAAAAAAAAATTGAGAATCCAACTTATCTGTGTATACCCACTGAAAACTGTCTAAACCAGGTTACATATTTTTCCAGAGAGTGTTAAAATTCTTGGTTATTGATAGAGGAGTTAGACCTGCTGTAGATAAAAGATAAGCTGCACTTAACAACTCTAACAGAATGGGTCCCCTTCTAGCTATTTCAACCTTGTCATCAAGCAAAGTCTTTAACATCTTCGTTTCTCTTAGATGTTGACACCAACAGATGGAGAGTTGATGGGCTTCCTAAAAGAAAAAGCAGGAATGAGTCTTGTTTTGTGTTAGACCAAGACAAAGGCAAACTAATGACACCTGAGTCTTGTTCTACCTGGTACTGAAAAGTTCCAGACTACAAGCTCTGATTCTGCTGTATGATATATTAAAATGACCAAAACTAGCTTTTTGATAGCAATGTTAATTCATTCATCTGAATTTTTTATTTGGAGGACTCTTCCCTGTTCCAAATTCCTATGTAGCACAGGTAATAGAACTTTTCCTAAGGATCTCTGACTCTATCAAGCCTAGTAAAATTGTGTCCATATTAGAGAATATAGCCTA
The DNA here is from genome assembly GCA_035590275.1 of Ibycter americanus. Classification (NCBI taxonomy): domain Eukaryota; kingdom Metazoa; phylum Chordata; class Aves; order Falconiformes; family Falconidae; genus Ibycter; species Ibycter americanus. The sequence continues at coordinate 15,317,539 of JAVJGI010000060.1, forward strand.
GAAAATCAGATCCAGCTTTAAGAGTCTTTTGAATGCTAGAGTAAGCTTCCTAGTTTAGCTGTTCTCCTGGCTAGTTAGTGGCTAAATCTAGCCAGGTTCTTCTGATTAGAAAAAAGGAGGTTTGGTCTAGAAGATACAAGGACAGTGCATGTATGCAAAGCACATAGAGAAGCTGGGGTGTGACCAATAGTCTTGTTTGCTGTGTTGGGAGGGGTAGAAGTGTAGCTCACAGTGGTAAGTGGCAGGAACCAAATGATTCCCTAAGGATTAGGGGGAAAAAAAGAATAGGGGCCATATGTTGTCACAGTTTGCCACCTGGCTTGCTATTCATTGTAAGTTGGTGTCTTCCAGGTGACCATGCAGAGGTGAGCTGTGATTGTATTCATGTTAGCTCAGAGCTCAAGTTTAAAACCACAGAGGGAAAAGTAACTACTAAAGTGAGTACTTACATATATGTGTGTATGATGTGACAGGACTTTTCACTTTTAAGAGAACACTTCTTAGTGACTTGTGTATATAGCCGGTACAGTCAGAGATTGTAGCCATTATAACTGTTTGTGAATAGAAGCAGTAGTTTCAGGAAAAGTATCCCTTATGAACTAAGACAGGCTTGCACTTGAAAATATTGTTTGGAGATACATATTCACTGATATCAAATCTGGGTTCTCTACATAGTCTGAAAGTATGCATTTGGTCTAGACCTAGCAACCTGAATGTCAGCTGAATCCACATCTCTTGCAACACTTATGCCAGGCATATGCTGGCTACAGATGAGCAGGCAACACTGGGTACAGCAAAAGGTTTTGGGGAACAAAAATACAGCCATCCAAAAATTTATGATCAGATTGGCCTTGGCAAACTGACTTTCTGTTGGTTTGCTTTAGCTGGTCCTGGCACTTTAGATTCAGGAATAGGTGCTGAAAATGGATTTATTGGCCTATGAACCAGCTGTGTGAATACCTAATATAGAGAAACTTGGCCAAAAGCAGTAGTTGGCTCAAACCTTTTATAGCAAGGGAAAAGATTTTCCATGTTATGTGTAGGTTACATAAAGCTATATACATACAGGAAGTTGTGTGTAGTTCTAGTGTGTTTTTCCTTGTATAGGCAAAACCTTGCCTTGGAGGCATAATTCTCAACTATATGTCCTCAGTATTGGTCTTATTTGATTCCTCACAGTTACAGATATTAGAGGAAGAGGACAGCAATGAGGTAGACCCTTGCTGTGGCTTTTTAAAATCATACCCAAAACTTCAACTTCCACTAACCAAGACATAAAAATGCATTCCTTATGAGGAAGGCAATCATAGTGTTTTATGACATAAAGGTTCACTTGCCAAGCAAAGTTTCACTCACTAGATTTAAGCTACCTAGATACTTCTAAGACATCTGCACTTAGAAGTGATTTTTTTATTTTTTAACTCTGTTCCCAGTATAAGTATTTCTGAAAAGCCTTTTCTTTCTTCCTTTTGTTCATGTCATTTACTTCAAATACTTTGGACACGTGTAAGCTGCAGAGTGGTTAGGTTAAACATAGGCTAGAATCCTTCCCCCCCCCCCCCCATCAGCTTTATCATCATTTACAATCTTGCCCTTTAACAATTCTAGCAGTGCTGGGATAAAATGAGGCTACCAGTTCTGTGATGCAGCTTGCAGGTGGGAGGAACCATCGAAACTAACAGGACCACACACTGTAAGATTATTGAGGATCCTCCACTTTCAGTTGGGAGCAGTTTCATTCGTCTGTGTGTTCATTTACACTGACCCTTAGGCTTTGAGAATAACAGCTTTTCCTCTTTCATGTTTAGCATCAGGCAATTTCATAAAATCTTCCCTCTGCTCTGCTCCTCCCTCTTCCTCTGCACACAGATACACATTCATATCACATCCTAATGTATTGTCCTTATAGCACTGCCAAAAGGCTTTTGCATAATCCTTTAACAGGATTTTAAAGCAATAGTTTGAATCACTGCAGTGGCAGTTTAATGGCTTGAAAATGACAGGGGAAAGGATTTCTACGCATGGTAGCATGTAGAAAATGAGATACTATACAAAAGTGACATGACTAGAGCCTAGACAGAAATTCCTATAGGGTTAGGAGAAAAGGAAATAAGAGCTGGAAGAATGGAGTACTTGCCATAGGTACGGCAATTGCCTTAAACTTAAACAATCTACGGTCACGTGGCTTCAAGCTTGGAAACACTGTGAAACAATATTTGCATCTAGCAAATATTGACAAAAATATTTCTTCATGTGAAGGGAACAATTCTGGAGATGCATTCCTTCCTGCATCTGCAACCTCCTGTTCAGGAAACCAGAGCAAGTCCTCTTCAACAGGAAGCATTGTCCTTTTCAATAACTCCAAGGTAAATGGCAATGGAAAAAGTGACCTTTGGTCTAGATTTATCTTAGTTTGATATGTGGGATCAGTTATGATAGTCTCCCATGGACTGCAGTGCAAAGCAGCCGCTTCCTGCAGGTGATTTGCAGGACCGATTGCAGTGCAGTTACACTACAGTGGCAGTTTCCCAAACGTAGCCTCTCCCACAAAATCTATTGAATCAGCCAACCATAAAGTTACTCCCCTTTAGCAGAGCTGTAGAGCAAAAGAGGTACTAAACTCCTGTACTTCCACTTATTTCTTACAAGGTACATTTTGCTAGTGAGTCTTCCCTTTTTTAACTGTCTTTTGGTTTAAGTTTTATTTTTAAGTGGGGTTATTCTGTCTAACGTGAAAGATTTTGCATATGTCTTTGTACTTCATGAGGTTTCTGCTACTCCAGCTTTTTAAGGTCCCTTTGAATGGCAGCCTTTCCCCCATTGCATCATTCATGCACCCAGTTATACCTCATCCCTGAACTTGCTGAGGGTGCCTTCCACCCCATTGTTCAGGACATCAATAAAAACATCGAACTACATCAAGCGCAGCATTGGCCTGAGGAACACCAAAGGTAACTAACTGTCTTCAAGTGCAACTTTGAACCTGCCAGTTCAGCTAAGTTTTATGCATCTTGTAGTGCATCCATCCCACCCAGTTTGGGTACAAGGTTGTAACAGGAGACAGCATTGGAGACTTGCTGAACTCAAGACTTACATGTTACTACTCTTTCCTGGTTCTGAGCCAGTCATCTCATCACAGGTTGGTCAGGTATGATTTCCCCTAATTAAATCCATGTTGGCTGTTCCAAATCACTGGCTAATTCTTGAGTGCCTGAAAATGGCTTCTAGGAGGATTTGTTCCAAAATCTTACCAGGGAGTGAAGTGAGACTGACTGGCCTGTAGTACCTTGGAGCCTCCTTCTTGGCTTGTTTAAGAAAGACATGGTATTTGTCTGTCTTCAGTCACTGGGAACATTCCCCATATGCCATGGCTTTTCAAAGATGACAGAGTGGCCTTACGATGTTGTTAGTCAGTTTTAGATGCATCCCTTCCTGTCCCATTGATCTAGGTGCATTCAGTTAATAAGTGGTTCCTAATTTGGTCATTCTCTACTGTGGGTAGCACTTTTCACCATGAAATTTTGCCACAAGCCTTTGTCCTTCACGTTCCTTGCTGGTTTCAGCTTCAGTCAAACTTCGTCTTCTCTAGCTACATCTTTGTCTGCCCAGGCAATGCTTCACTATGCTTGCCAGGTAGGCTGTCTCAGCTTCCAATTTCATATTTTCTTTTGTACTTGAGTTATCCAGCATTTTTCTATTAAGTCAAGCTGGAGCTGGCCTCCTGGCTTTGCTCACTCTTTAGCACACTGAAATAGACTGCTCCTGTGGTTTGATGAGGTTGTCCTTGAAGATCAGCCAGCTCTACTGGGCCTTTTTGCCTCCCAAGGCAGTGCTTCACAGGGCCCACCTACCTGTATAAACAGAAGTCCATTCTCCTGAAAGCCAGGGTCTCTGCTTCTTACCTGCCTCACTCCCTTAGGGTCTTAAACTCCAAGTCATGATCACTGTAGTGAAGGCTAGCACTGCCTGAACATCACCAGAAAGTTCTTTGGTCGTGAGCAAAACACTGCCTCTAGCTGCCTGTCCAGCATTTGCAGCATGATCTTTCCCAGACATGTTCTATAAATCTTCTGGATTGCTTGCATCTCACTATATTGCCCTTTCCACAAGCATTATGTGGTTGAAATTTCTCATGAGAACCAAGGTCTATGTTATGATGCCCCTTCTCTTTGAACAAAGGAGGGTTTGACCAGGGGTCTGTAGGAGACCTCCACCATGGCTACCCCTTTTGGCACCCTCTCTAATTTTAGTCCATAAGCTCCCAGCCCCCTGCCACCAATCCTGTAGCAAAGCTCTATGCACTGAGCATTTATGCTGAGCACAATCCCTTGTCTTCCCAGCCTGTTCTTCCTAAAGAGCCTGTTTCCAGCCATTATGGGGCTCTGTGTGAGCTATCCCATCTGTTTCATGTCATTCCAGTAACATCTCAGCTTTGCAGGTTCATGCAGATCTGACTCATCCTCTGTTTCGTGTTCTGCGTAGTCATGTACAGGCACTTCTGGTTGTATCACTTTTGCAGAAAGAGTGAGAGCTTCCCTTGCGATACTGTTGGGTGGGTACCACCCCCATTTCCTCAGTTTCTTCTTCTGTCTCTTTTGTTTCTGGTCTTCATCCACCAGTAAACCTAGTTTAAAGCCTTCCTCAACAAGTCAGCAAACCTGTTGCAGATGCTCTTGTCCCACTTCATTAAGTAGATCTCATTTCTCCTCAGCAAGCCTTGCTACCCAAAGAGCATCTTTTGGTTTTAGAAGCCAAAATCCTGCTGGTGTTCAAGGAGAGCAGCACCTGGCCTCCATGCCCTTTCCTCTTGCCCTCAGAGCTATAGATTGCTGTAAAAAGACATTCTGGCCTTCCAGGCGTTGGGCAATGAAGAATGCACTGTGTCCCTTGGTAAGGAAGTTCAATGTCTAACTTTCCTTACTGTAACTAAAACTAAAGAAAAACTACACCATATTTATACTCTGAATATACGTAGCTTCACCGTCTTCCACTGGATCTCAGGAAAAATTTATCTACTAATTAAAGAAATACAGGAGAGATTCTATAGTTAAAAGCTCGGATCAGACCTTCTGATGTATACCAGAGTGAACTAGGAGTTACAATGTGAAGGTAGGATATAAATCTGTCATGCTCCAGAACCACCTGTTTAGGCTTTTAAAAGTAGGCATTTTTTAACTGCCTCTTACATGTTTATGTTCATTATGTGCAGCCTTTCATGAAGTATACTTAGAGTTTATGCTTAAAATGCTCCTTTGTTTTGTATGCTCAGGAGAAGCTCTTCTGTTTTTGTAATTCCTGATTGGATGGATCATAAATATCCATGAGCTGATGAGCTGTGACCCATTTCTTATTTTAAAAAATAAGCACATCTCATACTCATCCACACTGGTGTTTAAAATTGCATGTAGTTTTAGACAACCCTTGGGTTGTTGAGTGATGTCATTGTGATGTACAGGCTCTCCCTTAGAGACATCACCTTCTGCTTGTTGTGCTCCAGGGTGATAGGTATGTTAAAGTTGCCTTTTCTATCTGTCCTAATGTTGTAAACCCAATATCCTTTTCTGCTGCCTATCTTTTCCTATCAGCAAGAAGGAGAAAGAAGCCTGCAACTCCCCCACACATCCACCTCCACAAATTCACAACTGGGCTTAGAGCTGTGTGAAGAAACTGACAGGCTGCAATTCTGAATTTTAAAATCTTCATAAACCTCTCCTGTAATTCCTGTGTAGAAAGGGATCGTGTGCTAAATATTAACCTTTTCAGACAACCTAAGAAGAGAAACAGGGTGCCTCGTGGTTAGGAAAAGAAAAACCCTATGAACTGATATTGTGATGGCAGATCACCAAATGCTTTCTAGTGGTTCAACCTGCATTTAAGACTTAATCAGGTTTTGAGCTGGAGTGGTGCTTTAGGTAACTCGGAGACAGGTGGCTTTAGAGGACATCTAACACTTCACTTTTGGCAGGGTGAGGACAGAGAAAGACCTTATTTTGGACTGTGTTACAGACTGGCATCCAAAGGAATTTGCTTCGGATGAAGTGACGCTCATTCAGATCTGCAGTTCATCTGAATGTATGTGGAGCTTGGAATAAGTTGATCAGTAGGCAGCCACTTTGAAACCCATTATTATTTGTTTCTCAGAGGCATCAGTGGTGACAACTGACTTGCTAACAGGTAATGTTATTTGTAGTCCTTCTTGTAAGTATAAAAAATTGCTTAACATTAATTTTGGTCTTAGTTAAGGTACTAATATTGCTTATTCTTAAATACTTGGCAACATGTTTTCCCTTTCAGTTCATCAGCAATTCTTTAATGTGTAATACTCTAGCTAATGCTCATTGCCAAAGAGCTGCCTTATGACAGAATTTTGGAATTTACATTAAAGCAAAATAGGTTTTTCTATTTTTTTTTCTATTGTTCTACTGGCTTTTCTTGAAAGCTTTAATACATAACAAAAAATAAAACTTATAAGAGATGCACAGAAAAGTTGCTGGTGTTAAATTAGATTTATTTTTTTTTTAATCTGACTAGTAAATTAGTCTAGATTTCTCTGTCAGGAAGCCATCTGCATGTTCTCAAATGACAAAGATTTTTTTTGAAAAGACAGCAAGTGCCATTTCCCTGGGATTTCTGCTGTAATGTATTTCTACTCCACATAATAATAATAATAATACTATGAATATTTAAGGAACTACTGCTAGTTTGTCTATGGCATACTCTTCAGAAAGCAACTGAAATCATGATAAGGGAGGTGAGAAATTTGTGAGCTGAAAAAAAATAAGCTGCTGGAAGGTTAGAGTTTGTAAAAGAAGGGTATTCAGCATAGCAGATGTGAGCTCCTGAAGAGCTTTAACTCCTAGAAGACCAGTATTATTTAGGCTGACAACAAAACGAATGCATTGACAAATGGAATTTACACTTCCCATCTTCACATATCTATACCATGGTGTCAGCCAGGAAGGTGACTTCCTGCTCCCCCTTGGCATGCTGAAAAGGAGAATGGGCAAGCTGTAGGCAAGGGATAATGGGTACCTATGCCATGTCACCATATAGTGTTTCATTGAAATCAGATCAATGTTTTCCCAGTTTTTGAAGGGAGTTGCCTTTGCAGATGACATACATATTTTGCATGATCTCTGTAAACTCACACAATTATTCCTATAAACATGTTTTGTCTTGGTTGATGGAAAAGATTCACTTAATGCTTTGGGACCTTGTTCGTCTTATGGTGTGTGGACGTATCTAAATATTAATTATGGTCTAAACAGATCCTTTGCCTAATCTACATACAAGTTATTTAAGGCAAAAGCATTATTTTTTATCCAAATTTCCTTGTGAAAGAGCAGATTATTTTATTAAAGTACTTAGGGCACCCAGGATTATTTCTGTGCCTAGGATGCAAATGTGATATGCTTTTCCTCTGCTGACCTTCTCCCCTAAACTGATGACAGCCAGAATCAATTGTAAGTAGGTTCTTCTAACTCAGTTAGAACTACCTGGCTCTGAAGATGAATAAAAGAAAAATCATTATTCTGACAGCTACTGTGGCAAACCACTCACAGTATGGATTCATTATGCTTGCTGTACTTCCCAGAGTATAAAGTTAAGGCATGGCTATTGTGAAAGTGTCTTTAGGCTCCAGACAATTCAAAATGTGGGGTGCATTAATCACGTGGCCCCTGCGAGGCTGTAAAGGATCAGCTAAATATGAAATCTGCATCCCATATCACCTCCCGTGAACCTGTGTATTACCCTTGTTAGTATATCATGGTGGGGCATGAGCCAAGGTTGAAGTATGTTAGTGGTAGGAAGTAACTTTCTCAGAAGGTAGAGAGTGGGAGAAAAGGGCAGTACAGTAGTGGAGCTGAGGAACTGCAAATCTCTAGCTTGTCCTAAACATCTTGCAGGTCTGCAAGAACAATGGTGTCGAACCCAGTCAGTAGTCAAATTTAGCAACTTCTGAGTTGAAGTCACAGTTCAACATCTCAACTGTGGGGCTCTTCTTCCTCTTGGAAATGCTTTATTTTCTGTGTCTGTATCTAGTCCTTGCCTTCAGTAGGTAACATGCTTAAACAATTCAAAGCATGTTGAAATATTGCAGTAACACCAGCGAAAACAAATTCCCTTCCCCATGGCTTTCTGCCATATCAGCTAAGCAGATTGAATTGTGGCAGCTTCGAGGGTGGTGTTTCCTCCTGCTCATCCTCTGAGTCAGTGGCAGACAGGCCTGGCCAGGACTGGTGTGTGCAGCTGCAGGAAGGGAGGGATGAGCTCCCCCAGGTCTTACTGGAGACTCGAAGGAAACAGGTTAGTAAGTCATCTATTTAATGCTGCGAGAAGTGTTTAGTTGATGATGTGTAAGTTAGCTCCATATAAAGAATTATTTATGGTGCTTTAGAAGATACTTTCCCTTTCTGTGTGGGTGTTAGCCTATCTTTTTTTGCATGTGGATGAAATAATCTGGTAATTTATCCTGAAAGAAAATTGTCTTGCACAGCTCTAGCCACGTAGAAAATAATTATTCTTGAATGAGGATGCTGTTGTGATTAAATCCTTCCTTGTGCTTAACGATGGTCTGGTTTTTTCTTATCAATGGGTAATAGTCCCATACTCCCCTTCTGCAGGTAGTGCGATCAAACATTTAAACATTGAAGCCACAACTGAACAAAAATAGTGTAGAGTGCAGGCAACCAGGTTAAGTGTTGATCAAAGAATGCATGTGCAAAACTGAGGTAGGGAATAGAAGAATATCCAGTGTTTTCCTGTTACCTCTAGGACTGGAAGCCAGACATGTCAGTGCAGGCCTTGCAAATGCACAGTTTGTCAGCCAACTGTATAAGGACTCCCCTTAACTAAGGGTCAGACTGGGATAAGTGTTTTAGGGTGAGAGCACAAATCTTCCTAACCATAGGAAAGACTGGAGTATTCACCTCATTTTAGTGAAATCTGCTTGATGGCCACTGGTAGTAAGGTTTTCCAACATAAGTATTTTGTCCATGTTCTCTATAACAATGTGCTCGTGACTACAGAAATCTTAAAATCACAGTTGTGTGTGTGCCTGTAGTATACCTGAGTGATTTCACTGCCACTTACCTCCATGAATTTTTCTATAACTACCTGATACTGTGCTGAGCAAGGAAGTAAGTTATTACTATGCATTGTTCATAATTTCAGAAGCCTGATTTAAGAACCATGACACCATTATATTAGTAGCTGCCCAAATAACATACTAATAACCATTACAGCTACTGCAGGAGGGGTTTTCTTCACTGCAATGTAATGAAATGTAAAGCTGCAGGGAAGTATTTTAAAATCAGAAGAGGTGTGACATTTTCATGGTGATACAATAGATGTTTTCTAAATGAATTCATAGCTGTTCCACATATAGTGATTTAATTTTTTTTCCTGCTATAATGCTGGATGTTCCTACCATTTTATGTTTAAATAAAAGTTTAAGCAAGTTAATAGTGCTGCTGCCATAATCTATTTCTGGTTGTATGGATCATCCTCAGTGGTCATCTAGATCATGAGCTGTTCTGAATTTCTGTTGCTTTGCTAACTTTTACTGAGGTATCCATACAGCACAGGGGACTAGTCTTTTCAGTCGAGTGTTTGATCTGTTGCTTTGTCTGGATTATAGTCTTGACAGATCCCAGGAACTGTCCTATGAGCAAGGACAGAGCAGATACGCATAGGTTTGTTCCAGATAACGTTGAACCAGATACTTAGGGGGAAAAAAGTGTACAAAACCAGCACCTGTAGAATGTTAATAAACATTTCATCCACCTCTATTTTTCTGAAGTCAAACAAGACTAAAAACTCATGCTGAAAGAGTTGCAGACTTCTATCAAAGGAAACAAGTGGGTCTAGACAATGCTTGTTAGATAAAACCATATGTTACAGTAACATCTCAGGTAGTTAAACTTTAGGGTCACGTTATCTTCACAGAGAAAAAGATGTCTTGCAGAGTTTTAAAGGACATAATATCCAGAAGGAAGAGCCCTTCAAAAAAGATGCAGGGAGCCAGTAAATCTAAACAGGTTTGTTGTGATCTTACTGATACCACAGTACTTTGTGGACAAGGAATTAAGGCATCTGAGGAGGAGGAACTAACATATTTAGTGTACATGTTTACCCCTGCATTCTCTGGGTGTCAGGGTGCTTTTATAGAATTTGAGTAGACATGGAACTGTGTAGTAGAAGGCAGTTCAGTATCATTTAATGTGGATTTCACGCAGGAAGTACATGTTACATGGAACTTCAGATCTGATGATCCATTAGAACAAAAGGGCAGGGGAATCTGCCTGAGTCACTTCCACACTGTCCTTAACTTAAACATAGCAATCTCAACTACATTTAAGTAGATTAGGTGGCACTTAGAGTAGCTCTACAAGATTTGTCTTGGTAAGGTGCTATGAAACAAAAGGGATTTGGCATACGTTCTCCAAGGGGACTTCTGTCTTTGTCCCATCTCCCTGACTGCTTAAATTTAGACTCTGAAATACATACTTGGAAACAGAAAAAAAATATTAATGGTTGTTTTTCACAGTATTTGTATATGAAGGTCTCATTGATTTTGATGGTATTTATTGTCACTGTACCACCAAACCGAGACCATCTTTTAGGCATTTGAGTACAGAATTTGAGCTATGCATATAATTGGTCTAAATTTAGTGGCTAAGGAAAAATATGTGAAATGAACAGTAGGTTTAGCAGGAGTATTAGACAATGTTGAATTCTTGACTACACAAAAGAAAGTATATTGAAGATTGCTAATATGTGTGAAAACTTTGAGAAATCAATACAAGCTGATGAAGAACAGAGCTCTGCTTCAGATTTGTGCCCTTATAGGCTTAGTGGAAGGTAGACATCCTCCAAGAGCAAAGGAACTGCAGACCCCATTTGTAAGTGTTTAGTCCTCTTCCACTGTGATTTCCTAAGAGCTGCTGGAAATAAAAAGGAGCCTGGCTGTCTGGATCCACTGAGAAAGGAAGCTTGGGGGGATACAGGGAGCTGAAAATGTTTGCAGCTTTCATGTACCACCAGCATAAGACAAATAATAGATAACAGGGGAACTAAGTGTCATATATAAGGGAGGGAAGCAGATGAAAGATGCACATTTACGGGAAGTGACTGAGTAGCAGTGTAGCATAGGCATGGAAACTGGTTAACCGAACAAATAGATGAAAGATTAAATATAGAAAGGAGATGAGATTAATGTACTGGAAACTAGCTGCAGATGATGTGATCTGCTCTGGACACTCTGTTCTCTGCTCTTGTATCATCCCCATGGTATCTAGGCATTTAACTGGCAGATGAGTCACGGTGTCTTTGTGCTACAGCTTGTTTCTCCATTAAATAAAGGTAATTCTTTCCACTCTTGGAGTGATGCTGAAAAGGATTGATCTGTAAAGTACTCTGAAGATATACTAACATTCACAGATCCTTTAAAGCCTAGGTATTAATTCTAGAGCTGCAGATAAATTTAACACATTTTTACAGCAACAAAAATGCTTAGCTGCAGTAATTCTAGTCTATGAGAAATTTTTTTTTTTACTTTTTTGATACCCAAGATGATGAAGTGGCTTGTTAAATTGGTCAGGACAGCATAATACCATTGACTTCACTTACACTTACTCCACAGTGGGGCTCAAAAAAATTGCTGGTTGGGAATCAGCTTGGTTTGTTTCCAGGGTAGCTTTCTGTATGTTTCAAGAATAACCTATTTCTTTAGCTGATATGCTATGTTATACTTCAATCTTCACTTTGCTGTGAGTTGCAAACAGTGAAGTAAAATGATTCTAAGTGAAATATGAATTTATGACATGCAGTGACAATACAGCTCTTCTTTAACATGTTGTATGACGGAGTAATGGGAATAAAACTTCACAATTTCATCCAGTATATTATTGCAGAGCTCACACACCAACTTCAAATGTTATGTACATATGATTTCATGGTCAGTAGCTTTGTGACTAAGTAGGCATTGCAATCTGATCAACCCTGTTCTTTCCATGTCAGTCTACAAATTCTACATCATTGTCCTGAGCTCTGCTTTCCTTGGCAGTAACCATCCAAACCATTTTGGTTATCTCTAAGCAAAACAGCTACTGTTCTCCTAATGATCCCGTAACATTTATAACAAAAATTGTTTTCTAGGTTTGTTCAGCAAGGAAAGGAACCTACTAGCTATAAACAGCTAAGGACTTTCAGATAACTTGAGTTCATTTAAATTCCAAATTATTTTGTAATCTGAAAGTTGATACTATCTGACTGCTTACAAGTGTAGTCATTCAGCATAAAATCAAAGCCTCAGGAGAGCTTGGTAAGAGTTACTTGAAGATATGCCATGACTACTATTACATAGAACTGTTTTGCTATTTGCAGTACACAAATGGTGGCTGTACCTCTTAAGAGGTACACTAATTAATAAAAACTTTGAAGTTGACATTAATTGGTGCTATTATGATTAAATGTGTCCAGTGGAAAAGTATGATGGAATAGTTATGATCCCACCACTTAAGAGATAAGCAGTCTTTGCTGTACTTGATGTTTAATGGACCTCATTCCTATGTACTGGGGCTGATTTATACTAGCAAAGCACGGAAGAATGACTTGAAATGAATGTGTTTTTACAGCATGTTTTAGATCTTTTCTCTTGTGTTGTGAGACTGTTAGTGAGACTTCATAAAATATGGTCCAGGCAAGTAATTTTTCAGAAATCCAAATGATATTACCCCTTACTAGAAAGAAAGTTGCACAGCTGGAGTTTGTCAGAAAAGATTTCTCCATAGCAATTGGCCCATGGCTGTATCAGATCTCATGGTGATTAATCTTGGCTTTGTTGCCATTTTGGTGCTCTCATTGGAGCAGAAGATAGGGGGTTCCAGTGATAAATCCACTAAATCCAGAGCAATTCTGACAACTACAGTGTTTCTAACCTCACTCATACTTGGTTTTAACTTGGACAAGGTGGCTACACTAAAAATTTATTCTGATAAAGCAGAAGATTGTCTTTAACAAAGCTGAAGACAAGATCAAATAATGAAGTGAATCACTAAGATTTTCTTAAATTGTTTTTAACAGATATCTGTAGCGGGCCTTGTGTACCTGGTTTCCATTCAAAACACATGCAACATCAAAGTAACTGAATGGGACTGCATGAAGAAACTCTTCCCTTTTAAAGAAAGCCATTTCTTTGTATTTCTCTTTGGATTTTAGAGACTGTGTGAAAGCACAGTGACTGCAGATGAAGCTGCTGAAGCTTATGACCTTTATAATGTAAAGACACTCTCTTCTTAGTCTTGCTTCCCTTTCTGCTTGGAAGTCTCCAGAGTTGTATGTTTACCAGTTTCTCCTTTCCCAGATTGCATGACACAGAATTCTTAATTCTTTCAATTGAAATTTAATTAAAGCTCATTCTTTCTTGATATTGTCCCATATTGCAATCACTTGTAAGAAAAATAGTAGTGATACGATGGTGCCGATGGTGTCATTTATAACGTATTGCTGCCTTTTATCAGAGACCAAATGACAGTAATAAAAACAAATGTCAGATTTAGGCATAGAGCACTTAGTTCAAATTGCTTTGAACCCTTGCCCCTTTTGCTGCTCACGTGAGGAGTTGCCCAGGTTGCCAGCACTGCAAGGCTCTGCTCCTGATTATTCCTCCTTCCTGTATGTGAAGGAAGCAGCCAGGGGTGATGGTCTGCATGGGCTCCACATGCTCCAAGGTGGGGTTGAAGTCTGTGCGCCGAACTCATGACTATTAACAGAGTTAGAAATGAGGGGGGGCAGGTGTCAGTATGTGCGAAACTCCTTTTTCCTTCCCTTTGCTGTAAAATGGCCTTAATTAAGCTGGAATGGCAGCCTCAGCTACATGAAGTTGCTAAATTACCTCAAAGAGAAGATTTGTTTCTCCGAACTTCTCTAATCACCCCTGTGCTTTTGTTTAGTTACTGTGTCTAAAAATCGGGAACAGCTTTAAATCTCCCCACTTGTTAGAGGGAGGTATAATATGGTAACTATGCTTAATTTTACTGGTCCCCTCTGAAGTGAGGGAGGGATAAGGAATTTCAATTTTGGTGTCTACGGAGAAGTTGTTAAAAAAAACCCAAACCCCAAACACAAAAGAAAAACAAACACAAAAAAAACCACAACCTAAAAAACCCAAGGCAAATATGCAAAACAAAAACCATAGACACAGCTTAGGTGTTAGGATGCGACACTCCTAAAAAACTTCAAGCAAGTTCACATATCCAAACACTAGGGTGGATTATTCGGTAGCTACTGCTAAAATATCCTGATTTCATTGCTAATGTAGAAATGATGTATTGTTGAAAGGAAAACTATCTTTCTAGACCTAGTGCTAAGTCTTCTAGGATTCCTTAAAAGCCTTACTAGATACTTAGATTTTCAGTTTCCTGTAAATTTTTAAAAGGTAGTCTGAGCAATAATTGTAGGTGATTTGTATTTCAAATTGCTTCTTCTCATTTTAGTATAGTGTTGCTAGTTTAGAGCCTTTCTGATACTGCTTTTCTTTTAAGATTTCTTGTTAATTCAATTAAATCAAACCCATCATAATTCCAGCATGCAAATTCCTTTTAATGCAAAAGGATTAGCCTATATGAGCATTGAGGCTCTGAGGCAGATAAAGCTCCCTCCATTAATTTCAAGCGACAGTAGTTCAGACCTGGCCTGCAGAAGTATGATCAGGTACCAAAACCTTTCAATATCTCTTAACAGCATGAAAATATAAATCATATAGCCAGCTTTAACTCTTAGAATAATTCAGTTCTGCTGCTGTTGAAACTTTTTTTCTCTGTTACTTGAACTGGCTTGTTTGCATTTAAGCCTGTGCAATCTTCCGCAAAGCCATTGCTATGCTAAATGGTACTACTGCTCAGGTGTCTTTAAAAATGCTATTCCTTTTAACCTTGTAATTTTTAGTATTCTCACTTTTCACAGAAAATTTACAGTTTAGGGAATTTTGCAGGTCATAAGAATCTGCTCTTCTGTGACTATGGAGTCACTGAAGCCAATTCTGTTTACAACAAGTTAACAAGCTCAGCTCCGAGGGGACATTCAAGATCCTGTTCTTGCTGCTCTAAATAGGACATTTCTAAAGGAAAATCACATCTGCTTTCATGGTAAACCTTTTGTGAAGTTAGGACTTCCTTTCTATGTCTTCTCTTCTACAGAGATGTTTTCCTATCTACAGAGATGTCTCCATGTCTTCCAAAAGAATATAACCTTTGGATCACTGCATTCATTTAGCTCTGAAACTTGGTCTTGGCACTGGGTTATTTTCCCATTTATTATGTTTACTCAAGATAAATGGAACTTGCACTTTCACTCTAATTTTACCAGGGGTGGGGAGGGTAAAAACACTAAAAGCCTTAATGTGGTCTTTACTGTACTTTGCTCTCATCTGTGAGATATACTCATAATTCATCTCCTTTTGCTTCCTGAGTGTATGTGCATGCACTAGCTCTAAAATATTAAATCAGATCTCAAGTGTCACATTATCAATTTAGGGAAGAAAGACTCTTAGCCATTAATATAGAAAGTGAATCCTTTTATGTTATATAACAGATAAGTTATAACAGGCAGGCCGTATTTAAAGGTATGTGAAACAAACACAGCACTCAGCTTTTTGCTATTTATATTTTAGCTGTGTCTATTAGAATTACTCTTTCATCAAACAGATGAGGCTTTTATGGATATTAGCAGGAGATGTGCATCTGGTATAAGCCATGTACAGTCACTTGATTTGTGTATTGAATAAGATACTTCCATGATTTTATTACCTAAATATTCTGTGTCCTCCTTTATGTATACATATGGTAACATCATTTTGGTCCTAGTGTTGCACGCTACGTATAAATTACTTGAATAGTATAGACTGGTTCACTTAAGCAGGACCATTCCTCAAAAATTAAACAACCACTAGTTACAGTGATGCTGGGCGTGTCTCTGAATTACATTTTCTCATATTGCAGTATACGGATCAAAGCTGTGCAAATACATTCAGTCTAGAACAATGGTCTTAGTTTGCTAAAAGATAACTTTTTCAATCTCATTTTGTTTAAGTTAATCATCTTTCATCTCTTCTCCATTGCTACTTGACTATTATACAGCAATCAACTCTATAATGAAAGCCATTTTAGTCCATATGTTAAAAATCAAAGCAGTCGAACAATTTAATTTCAAAGCCATTTAATTTCGGAGTTCAAGGGAGTGAATCAATATTATAAAAAAAAAAATAAAAATTCCCTCTCCCTGCCCACTAATGCGAAGGTTTTTACCAGTTCATTAAATATTGTTGAGCACCCTACCTAATTTTTTTAGAAGCTCTTAGTGTACACAGCTGCACCGAAACTTTGCAAACTCAATTGTTAATTAAATACGTATTTTTCAAAAAGTAAACCCATAAGCAGTCAAAACCTGCCTTTTGAGATACAGTACAAAGCCTGTATTGCAGTGTCAGTGGCATAGTGCCCCACCCCTAGAAAGCTGATGATGTCAGACAGACAAGGATAACAAGAACAAGTGTGTTTCTTAATGCTTAGCGCAGAATTCATCTTGCATCATCTGTTTGCAGGAGCATCTTCTTTCCCACATGAAATACCCATCTGTGAACATTTTTGGACACAATACTTGGCACATTTGTCTCTGCCTGAAACATCTCTCCCTTCCTTTCTGACTTGCTGTCTCTTGAGAAAGTGGCTGAATTACTTGCCTTGCTGGCAACTGAGGCTTAAGGAATGGAGTACACTGCATTTAATGGAGGGAAAAGTTAGGATTGTAAATCACTGCTAATAAAATGCTTTGATGGCAAACAGGAGTTTAATATATTCTACACAGTTTGTTCAAACAGTCTTGATGTCTGAGAGGCTTACATTGCAAACAGCAGTATTTGTGCCCACATGCATTCTGTATCATCACTAGCTTGCCTGTAAAGTGATTTAAAGGATCCATAACCTACAAATTTCCCAGTTTTGTTATACTTTAAGAAATACCTCATTTTCTATTATCAGGACATTGCTTCAGTGCATAATTGTTATACGTTAAGTACCCTAAATCCCTTCCCTATTGACTTGGAGAAAATACTGAATGAAAGCATTTAAATGATGGCCAGCATGTTGATAAGAGATGTGGAGCCCTGCTACACCAGTAAATGAAGAAAATCTACCTTCTCTAACTTTTCCTTTTGTTCTTTTACTACAATGTCATATCTCTTTGAGTATATACATAAGGAAAAAAAGTACTGTGCATAAGGAGAGCACCTTCTGGGATTGCGTTATCATCGCCTTCTACTTGGGTCTGAGTTTTCACTCTAAGCTCGCAAAGAGGTCTTAAGTACATAGGGACTGTGGCGTAGTAGATTTACACAGTAGATCTAGGAAAAATCCCCATAATTTTTACTGAAAGTGAGAATTTACATGTTAAAAGAAATACTCTCCAGCCTCAGACCAAACACTGAATGGGCCAAGAAGAATGAAAAATAACTTCTTTCTCCTAGAGGCAGTGGCCAGGCATTAGTGGAGGAACACAACTTCAATGTTACAAGGGGAAGCCTATTACCAGCAAGGCAAGGTAATACAGGCTTCTTCAAACTGCTGCGTTCTCCAGCTGGCAGCATGTTAGAAATGCCTGTCTGCAAGTGGAGTACAGCCTGTAAAAATTACAGTAGCTGTTATCTAACTGACATTTGCCAGTAATGACATTTCACAGGAAAAGTAGGTAGGAAAACAGCAGTGAATATTCAGGTATAATATTGCCCTCACTAGAGTGAATTGTTGCTAGATTTCAATTTATGACTTATTAAAGCTGATAAACATATTCCAATACCTTTCTGATTTTTTACAGTCTAATCGTTTTCTGAAAAAAATAATATCACAAGTGTCTTCCCATTTGACTGTGTCTGAGAGCTGCTTCATACATGCTTTTGAGAGCAAGTCGAAGGGTTTTCTAGCTGGGAAGAAACCTCTCAGCATAATGCATTAAGATTTTTCTCTCACTTCCAGTGCAACAGCACCTCTTTTCACCCATTGCTTTAGTGCATTTGCATATAGTAATACTATTCTTACGAGTTTTGCTTATCTACCCCTTATTTCTCTGGCCTAACACCATGCTTTCAGAAAGCTAATCCTTCATATTCTCATCAAAAACAATTTTACCACAATAGCTAACTCTTTTTGCTAGTAATATTTTACTTGTTTTACCTTACTGGGAGGTCCAATGTGGAAGAATGTAGTAAAAAAATCCTGAAAAGTTCAGTAGTTAATTCATGAAGCTCTTGAATAATTCATTGCAGATAAGCCCTTTAAACTCCCATTTAACTTGTTGTTAATGATGAGTAGTTCGTTCCCAAGACCTCTGTTTCTTGCGTCCAATATAAAGTACAAGTAGGAAAAGCTCAGTAAGGAGTCATGTTTAATCTGTAAAATAATTTCACTTATTGCAAAATGATTTTTTTCTTATCTTTTATTCTTTTCATACATTTTTAGAAAGTACTAGCTCTAAGAATTGCTGCTGCTTTCACCATCCCACATGGCTATGTAACTGAAAAAAGGCATTTAAGTGAAGGATATTCACAATATTTGATTGGAAAAAGCAGTAGTATATTAAATGTCTTCCCCACGCTCTTACTGTTTTCCTTAAATAAACTCTTCTAAAATAGTATGAGCAGAAACATCCTACTCTGGGAAATACAGTATTTTTTTCTTCAGAGATCAGAAATAAGCACCTAGTATATTCAAATAAATTTTGTGTTCAACTAGAGACTTCCCCTACTAAAGGAATGAGGACTATGATATGGCCCTCAAGTATGGAGAGCTTCAGGGGTTCAAGGAAATTAGTGGCCCTTCCTGCCTGGTACTACTTCCAATTCTGAGTACGGAATAAACAGAAAATTATATTTGAACATCCCCCTGATGGAGAGAAGTGGCCCTTCAACACCCTCAGTAGAAGTGACAGGACAGACGAAGCTTCAGTGAGATAGAACTGGACAGAGGGTTTTAAAAAATAATAACATTGTTGAAAATTGTGATTTTCATTTGTCCTGAAATGTTTTACAAGCTTTTAACTCTACATTTCAAAATATCAGGGTGAGATGGCCAGGGTGATAGTCACAGAAATGCTGTAGGAAGAAAAGTGTTCATCCATATCACTGCCTCATAGCCTACAGCTTATGTGTTTTGCTAAGCTGCATGTATTAGACTCCTTCTGCTTAAAGAACTTGTATCATCAATTTCCCAGGATGGAGCGCCCTAATAACCAATAAATCGTATCTTTAAAGTTAAATCTTTTGCTGATCTTGTAATTTGATAGTCACAGAATCATTCAGGGTCTCTAGTCTAAACTCCTGCTCAAAACATGGTCGGCTCCGAGGTCAGAGCTATTTGGGGCTTTATCCAGTCAGATCTCGAAAGTCTCCAAGAACAGAGACTACACAGTCAAAATTTTGTATGGATAATTATGTTCATTTGGGCAGGGACTGAAATATGGGTGACTTGCCCACAGGCAAGTGCCTTAATTCTTTGGCTAGAAAGTTATCTTAATGCTCTACAGATGATACTTGCAGACATTTGCCATATAAAGTAAAATAGTTCTGAAAAGAGAGCATAAGTTAGAGCACTCCTCTACAGGACAGACGTAAATACATATCCTGGTCCTGAAATGAGTAGGAAATGATAAATAACAAGGGAATGCCAGGTGGAAGGGTGCATCCTCTAGCATTTTTAGGGGTTTTTTTAAATAACTGTTACTACTTTCTCTACTCTTAAAAGTACTCACAGGTATCAGTCTAAACGGAACATTACATTGCATGAAAACACTTCTTTTTCCTGGCCCAGGAAGAAATGAAAGAAGATTCCAGCACTGCTGTAAAATGAATCTCAGGCAAATGTGGATTGTATTTGGCAGGCTGCAAATAAACAATAGTAGGCAGGGGAAGCAGAGCCTGAGCTGCAGTATTTTGCAAAGGTAAGCTACCTTCAGCAGAATTCTGCCTGCTCAAAGGCAGGAGCAGAGGTACGTAAGTGGTGGAGGTATACAAACATAGCAGTAGATGGACTCATTGCCAGTGGATTCATACTATAAATTAATTCAGGATAACGCCTAAATAGTTGACTCACTTGCACTTTTCACAAAAAACGTCATCCTATTCGTGAACAGTCAACAGTAACCATAAGCCCAGCTACTGGGACCTGGTTTGCTGCTGCCACTTACCTACTGCTGAAGTCTGTGCCCTCAGGACTACCCAATGTTCATGTGTTTGCCGAGGACATTGCTCTTATTCTTTGAAATGTGCTACATGATTAACTGCGGGTTTACACTGTAAATGCAGCATGCTTGAAAAGGACAAAAGAAGGCTATGTATATGAACTTTGTCACACAGTTCTTCAGCTTTATGTTATCAGAGGTGGTTTGTTTGATTTGATTTCTGCTTTAAGTGGGTTTCCATGAGAAGCAAACATTGTTTCCAGAATCATTTAACCACCTGCAGGGCTATATTTCATAATCTCTTGCCGCTCACACACCCCTATGGCATTTAAAAGGCTAAAGATTTCTCTTTAATACTTAGTGCCATTACAGTTTGAATTTTCTAGTGATAAAATTAAACTTCTTGCTGTCAAACACCCTTGTGACAAATTATTGCTCTCAGTTCGCAACTGAAGGCTGTTGTGATCATTTGTGTTTACATATGCCAGCCACCATTTTTCATGTTCTTAAAATTCTTTCTCAAAGTAAGCAAGATATAGGATGGTTGAACCCGATCAGATTATTTTAATCTAGTTTAATATTCCCCCTCTCTGCTGTTGGAGAGAGTAAGAATGAATTGAACCCTGCTTGCTAGTGCTTTACTGGTCTGATCTGGTACAGATGATGAAATTGCTCCATCAGAGACTGCAAGTTAGAGCCCAAAACTGTGATTTGTTTCTGACACAGAGTAACTCTAACAGGGTCTGGTGCTCTAGACAAACGAACAGATGCTTTCCTCCTACCTGCTGCAGGTGCCCATGCAGTTTCGGAACATTTCTTTATGTGTAATGGCCTATTTGGCCCGTACAGTCTTTGTGCCTGAGGCTGCACTGCGTTGAAATATGAGCACTGCTACCAGCCCTTGGGTCCAGGTCTAGCTGGTTCTGTAAGAAAGCTGATAGCCAGGTTAGCTGCATATGTGAAGGCTTAACCTGCTATCAGATGACACCTATGTAATTGTTTTAAATCCTCTCATCTGTGGTGCTCCGCACTGAGCTTGAGGAGAGAGTTCTGGGAAGAGACACTGTGCTTGGCTCGGATAAGTGCCCTCCTGCCCAAGGGTACATTGCTTCTCTCATTTTTCAGCTATGATGCTGGAGGTCCCCAAATGAGGAAAGGGCTCTGCTGTATTTTGCAAAGGTTATGTAGCAAATGTTGTGTTCCCTACTCAGGACCATGTATGCATCAGCTATGGACAGATATGATTCTATATGTGTACACTGTAGAGAACAGAGGCAGAGGGAAAGCAAGTCATAAGGGAATTGACTAAGCTCTACAAGACTGCTCAGCTGTATTAAATACTTGGATAGTGTCATCAGTACATTAGAGGTGACTTAAGGTGTCATCTGCTTCTATTTGCTTTTACCCTTGCATGATAGCTATTACAAATCATCACAAGACAATTTATGGCCACCTACCACAAAACAAGTTCAACTGGAGTGTGCTGTAAAATAGTATGGGCAATGGCAGATGACAGGTGAAGCAGAATGAATGGTTTGCTTATGCATAAGCTAAATGACCCCTGAAAGACAGCAGTAAAAAGCAGTAGAAGATATTCTGAAATAACATGAGGCTTCAGGCAATGTGATTTATCATAACCAGCAGTCAGTACATGCTGGGTTTTGTGCTCTTTGGGTATGCTTTGGCATGGGGCTGGGAGGCTTCGTCCTGCAGAGCCCTGTTCTCCACTGTCTGAGGACAGAATATTTCGTGGTCTCATCTCAGAGGAGAGAATAAGTGAAGAGCTTCTCCTCTCCTCTGTCCTACAGCTCACCTGTGTCATAAGTTAACTGTGGGGGAAGGAGGACCTAGGACCACTCATGCTTTGTTTGCACCCTGCCTGTTTTTCTTATGTTTCTTTCCTTGGATCTGCCTGGCACACCAGCTCCCCATTGTACTCCAAATAATTCTCAGGTGAATGTGCCATTTTAGAGAGCTGATTGAAAGCAACAGCCTTGTGCAGCCAGGCTGGGGCTAGTCCTTGTGTACTTCTTAATCCCTGAGCTGGATGCTTCACTGTCTTCAGAGCAGCAGAAAGTACAGAAAAGAACACTCCTGTAACAATTTCTGAGAAACAATATGCTAATTATTGGAAATAGCTTCACTTGTAACAGTAGAAAACTGATATTTTAATGTAAATTGAATGAAATTAGTGTATGTGGCTTGTTCTTCTCTAGGTGGCTTGTGTGTTTCCATCCTAATATTCAGTCTTTAATATGAGTGTTAAATTGTGCACTGTGTTTCTTTAATGTTTTTCCTTTGCTTGGAAGAACCGTCTGTGTTTCACTCGTTAAGTTTAAAGCAGTACTATTTTTGTACAGTGTTTTGTAAAGTGCTGTACAAATGCCGTAGAGAAAGTGTCCCAGTTTTAAGGAACTTTTATAACTTTAAAGAGAATCACCTAATAATTTTTATGCCGAGTCATTGTTGTAACCTTAATGTATCGGCAAGTCTCAGAAGTAGATGCTATGTGCTCATACATCAAATCGAAGCTACTTTGTTTCCTGTGGTGTTTGTCCTTACATTTTTGGTATATGTAGGTCTCTGGATGTTAAGGTTTTACAGAAAGGCTAAAAAACGTGAATCAAATTAAACCAGTTCAGAGTTGGTGGAGGATGCTAAGAGAGTATCTCCCAGGGAGTGTGACCTTCTTATTCAGCTACGAAAACTGCAGCTAAAACTGACCGAACTGCCAAAAATAAACATCAATTGTTCTAGAATTCATCTGCATTGGAAGTATTTCAGCTTTAAGCTTATGAGCCAATTCCAAAATAAATAACTGTATGGGTATTATGTGAACACACTCTTTTGAATAAAAAACTGATATGAAGCAGAGGATGGGGGGCAATGGGCTCACTTTATTTTTCAGTTAAAGGTAATATAGATATCCATATCAGAATACACATATCAAAAATTTAATCTACTATTAAGGGAAAGTGGTCTGTAGGTCTCTAACCATACCTGTAGCATTATTTAAAACTCGGGGGGGGGGGGGAACGACAAAAAAAGAAGTAGGGCAATTTGGTATCCCACCTTGCTGACATCTGTGAGAATTCTTTCTTTTTATTCTTCAGCAAGCAAAAGGCAAGGAAAACAGTTTACAGGTATATCCAGGTCTCTTCTAGGAGGAAACCAAAGGACTTATTCGAGCATGTTTTGAACATCTGCGTGCATACTTACTAGCAGCGTCTCACTCTCAAATCCCAGAGATGGACCTGTTTTTGTAAGTAACAGTATCTGAAGTATCTCTTCACCACTACGATCTTGGCAAAACGGTTCTAGCTTGTAAATAATGAATAGTCATTTGTCCAGCCTTCCTGAAAGCATTTTTTTTCTGTGTTAAGTAGTTTAGTAATCTTAATGAAAATGAGAAAATACAGCACAACCTGGGAATCAGCCTTTCATCTACACTTTCATACGGAAAATGAGATTGTGGTCTTAGTTATGCTGGTGTAAGTCAAGTGCAAGTAATGAAGTTTACTTTCCCGTGTATTAGTGTGATGCTTTGATTTTAACTATTCCTGCTCCATCAATTCAGGCATTTATAGGGAGATTTATTTCCTTTCTTGAAAAAGAACTTACATTAACGTTAGGTATATTTTCATGTTCCTACACTTTTTCTACCTTATGTTACATGTAAAAACAGCACCGTTTTTATTTAAAGCAGTGGGAAAAAACAAGATAGTATAAAAAAAAAAAACAACAACCTGCATAACTATTCCTGAAATATCTCTGGGGTCTTGTAACTGACAGAGGAATCTTACTTTTCCAGTGAAATTACCTTAGCTGAAACTATGTTGATGATTTTTCTGTAAAATGACTTTAGAATTTATAAACAACAAGACCACTCAAGTAAAGAAGAAATACTCAGTCTTCACTCTTCACTATTTGTCTCTGTTCATAGACATTTTAACTATACTAACACATTCTCACATACTATAAAATGTAAAATTCATTTAATTCAACACAGTTAAGTGTGGATAAAATCTAAATACGGCTGTTGTCATTTTAATTTAAATTCATTGGTAGGAAACTCAGTTTAATGGTAGTTGAGTAAAAAAAGAAAATGTATTCTCTGTACTCATAGATCACCCCAACGTTCAATTTATTCAAAACACTGAATTAGGTACTCAGCTAGGGCACTGGAGAAGAAGGAATTAAATTGCTTTCATTAAAAGCTTTTTTGAGTATGCAAATTAATAGTCAATTGTAAATGTCTTTGCAAAAAGGAGGCTGGTTTAGAAATTAAAAAAAATAAAAAAACATCGTTGAGGTAGTGAACAAGTGTATCTTCACTTCTGCCTCTCAGGCTTTTATATGAAACAAATTATTCTGACACCTAGTGAAGAAAATTTCAAATTGCCTAATCTGAAACTAGAAGTGTAACTACTCTTTGGTCCAAAATGATTACTTATTGAAATTAATGGGTGTTATTAGTGTATACCAATGTGGGAAAGAATTCCTGAGCATTTGTTATTGACATTTCTGTGCGGCCTATTAGCAAGCTTCTGCAAAATGAACAAATAGTCTTCAGCTTTCATTAAATTGTTAAGCTATTTTACACTAGGATCCAATCCAACAATACTAGTTAGTCTGCAAACTAATGGAAAAACTCTTCGAAGTTTCACCAAGCTTTGGATGTTAGCCTTATTGCTTGAGGCTGTGTCTCTGTTCTCTTTGTTGGTGTGCCTTATCATGTACCTAAATGCACATCGTGTAGAAAGTTGTGATTCAGCAAAGCTGTTCAGCTCACACCTAACTTCATCTGTGTGCTTTAGGGCCTTTGCTGTACACTTAAACATTTTTATCTTCATTTAGCGAACTGTCTCAATGAATGGCTGCGCCTGCAAAGAGGAGAAGATCCTGCGCTTGGCTGGTAGCTGGCAGCTCCCTGCTATTTGTTGGGCTGGCGTGGGTGGCAGAAGAAAGTGTTGGAGCAGGCTCACCCTGTTCAGATTCTCTAGAGAGCTAAGAGATTGTCTCTGTGCTCAGAAAATTACATTCAGGGATACAAGAAACCTTTGCTTACTGTGGCCTGTTTCAGTACCTCTGCAGGCTTCTGTATCTTAAGGTGGTAGAAATACCCAGAAAAAATCAAATAGCAGAAAACTCATTAAAATAGGGATGATGCCTGCAGTATACGTAGTATACAAAAAGCAGAGAACCCTGTTTCTTCCAAACTGGTAAATCCCACATTCTGCATCTTACTCCTTGCGTACCTGAGGCAGTCCATGGAGACAGGGACCAGAGTTATTCTTACTGACTGCAGGGACCTGTTTGTTTCTTGAGGGTCACAAAATATGGCTGAGGACAAAATGGTAGTTAAACTGGCTTTTATAGACGTGTATTCTATAGTAGTAGAAACTGCATTGGTTTAACTGACATAAGCTTGCATTTTATGAAGGAAGAGGTTGCAAAATAATAAAGCTAATGAACCGCATGGTTTGCACAGTTTAGCTGTGTGCTGCTCCTGAGCACAGGTCATACAGTGATCCAACACTTTCACCATTTCTTCATTCCTACCTGTATTTCATGCTTGCAGCATTTGAGCTTAAAAGGCCTGTAAAATTCCAAAAAATACTTCTTGTCTTGGCCAGACTCTTCATTAATTTCAGAATGGTTCTTTCCAGAAATCAGTAAAATGTGATATGACAGCCCATTTCAAAAGAGCTGTCTCGTTACTCATGGCCCCAACTTAGTGGCTACAGAGTGCCACCGGTTCACTAATAATTGGAGTAGATATTTACTGTATTAATTTCATACATAAATCTACCTGAAGTTTGCACTGGGTTTCCAAAGTGATTGCATCCCCAGCCTTTCTGATGTACAAGAGAGCTAACGGCAGCACGTGTATTTCCCCAGTGGTTCCATGCAAACCTTGCAAGGCCAAGGCACTGGGTTTTGGACCAGCCCCAGGTTCACCTGGAACCTGTGTAATGGAGTTTTCTATAACCTTGTCTACCCTTACTCGTGCTGTGAGGGGATGTGCAATTTGATGCGCAATCCAGCAATGTTTCACTTTGAAGAGCTGGGAGGCATTTAAACTGAAAATGAAACTTCATGGTGAGGACTTGTAGTAAGCCTCCAGACTCTTGTGCCCAGGTGCTGCGCAAAGGGTGAGGATGTGAATGTTGTATTTATCTCTGGGGAGAAACAGAAAGCGCAAAGCCCTTGCCTGTTGTGATCCCTTACTCCCTCCGTCTAAGGTTTGGGAAGGGTCAGAGGAATCTTATTGCTCAACCTCCACCCTCCACCATGTCCTGCAGGATGCCTGGCAATAGGATCTAAGGAGGTGTCTGCAGGTCCAGGCAAGGTCAGCCCCCACTGGAGCAGCTCCCTTCTGCAGCCTGCAGAGGAGAAGGCAAGTGCTGCAAGAATGGAGCCAATCTCTCTATTTTCAAACTGCGCATCTTACCTGAGATACAGAGACTTTCACTAGAAACTGCTATTAACAGTCAATATTTGGATTCCCTGTAATTAAGCAATCTTTTATTCTTGTCTGCCAGGGCAAGGATAAGACCTCCACAGTAGTTTCAGTTTGGTATTCGTTGTCCTAGCTGTGAAAGCCTCCTCTAATAGAACAGGACGTGAGGACCGGAGAGGTCCTTTCGATCTCCTGAATATCTGTTTCAGCCTATTAAAGTCTGCAGAAAGTTTCTGTGTGTAAAGCAAATGTCAAGTCAGGTTCTGCACTGTTCTGAACACCCGTTGACTAGATCAGCAAAACAGCGTCTCCTGATGTTGAGCCAATGTAAGCTTTAATTCTGCAGCCCTTTCTAAAAATGCTGAAGAAAATGGCAAGATCAGTGCCATGGTTCCTCGAGGATGCCTGGTCTTGCAGCCTGCCCTGCCACACAGCCCTGCATGTGTCCTGGCTCTCTCGGCTGTCCCCCTAAACAAGCTCCGCTCTGTCCAGAGGGGAACAGTGCTCTGCTTCCCCACATGTAATCACCTAATGGATACTTGGGACCCAGACAACAAAGAAAAACTTAGAGCCTGTGCACAGGAACATGCTCTCTGTCTCTTCCTCGAACAAGATCAAAGTGACTTCAAGTCAGGGTTTCTTGTCTCTCAGACAGTGAAGCCTGTAAATGTAAGTAAAAAGGCAATACTTGGGTAAATATATTCCAGTCCTGTATTGATGCCAGGGTACTAGAGCAAGATAAATGTAAATCTTTCATATCAGTTTGGTATCATACTGTGCTGAACAATAATGCTGAAAATGGTTTGTTTGTCATAGTTTGATTAATGTACCTGTTTCTTATACAGTAAATACCACAGGAATCACTTTAAAGCAACTTTATAGATGCAAGACAACTTAGAGAAAATTCCTTGTATTGCTGCTCAAACAAAATAATATATTTAATCAATATTACCAGAGAGTTGTTATGAGGAGCAATCCCTTGATTAAATATTTACCTTTTGAGACATGGCATTATCTCTATTGTAGAAAGCATCCTAAAGCAACACACGACAAAAGGGCTCAGAAAGTACACTCAAAACCCAGAAACTAGTAACAATCCTCTTGGCTTAATCAGTAAATAAACAAAAAATTATTTTAGAGTTCATAAGCTTTTTATAATGGAGTGCATTTAAAAAAATTTTTTTTCTAAGAAACAGGATGAATTCAAAAGATATTTCAAATGTGGATTTGTACTATTGTTTACTTATGTTTCTGAAACAAATAGTTAAACTGTTTTGCACTGCAATGTTTGTAAGATTACACCTCATCTCAGTTCCTCAGTGACATTTTTTCCAGGTCTTAACAATGTCTTTATGTTCCCCACTTAAAACCAGTGGCCATGCTGAGTCCAAATGACACTGCATGGACTGCAATGAGAGTATTCTGCCACTAAACAGAATTTTCACACAGCATGGTTCTATAACAAACAACCCTGTGATTTTAAAGCCTTGAACTTTAAGCCTTTGTATAAAGTGTCTGCCCACTTAGTGCAAAATGCTTTTCCAGATTTATTAGGATGCAAATTCATGTACATAATCACCATTTTCATAGTGCTGTTAAGCATACATGAGTGTGGAAACATGGTTCAGGATGGTCCTTTGTGTGAATTTTGTAGGAGAACTATCCATATAGCAGATATGTCTGAACCAACATACATCCTTTCCAGAGTTAGAACTCTAGATCTAAAAAAAACCCTTGAAGTGACTTCAAATGGGGACCGGTCAGAACAGATGAGCCTCAGGTCAAAATCCATGTACATGCTTAATGCTACTTAGTTCAAGTTTGAGAAGTTTGTGAAACTCGTGGGCAGGTAGTTCTGCTGAAAACTCAAAAGTACTGCAATTTCTTTGCAGGCACTGCATCTATATGTAGACAAATAACTGTCTTCCAAGTAATGTAAACAGTTCTAGAAGAAGAGTTAATTTTCTTCCTCTGTGTGTGGGGGAAACAGAACATTTAAAAACAATAGATGCTCTACTCATGTTAACATATTTCCCAAAACAAAAGGATATTAGGTGCCATTTCAGTGAAAACAGGATAGGTCAATATAAATACAATGTGCAAAATCCAAATTTAGCTTCTTAAAGGCTGAATAGTCTATTCAGAGCAACTTACAGCAAACTGCCTTCCCTTCTTCCAAAATTTGTGAATTCTGTTGAAAAGGATAGGTAAAAGCCTGCTGAAACTAGTTGGAGATGCATGAGCTTACGCCATCTGATTCCATTTGATCTCCCCATATAGAAATCCTAGGAAGTCTCTTGATGCTAAGAATTATTTTCTGAGTAAAATAGTATCCAGTCTCAATTGTATGTGCTGAGATCACTGCAAAAAGATATTTAGAAAGGTATGCACTCCTTGTTGTCAATATTTGTAGTATGCCAGGCTGAACTTTTGGGTGATAATCTTTGTATTTGTGGAGTGAAAAGAGATTGATTTTGTTGCTTCTTTCTAATTACAGTACAATGTAGCAGTACCACACGCTTTTGAGAGTATTCAGGAATTGAAATGTCAATAACACAAACAACTTTCCATCTGCTCCCAATTTAATCTGAATGCGTTTGTGATTTTATGGAAGGAGGTTATTTCTGCCACTGGCAGTCAAAAGGTGGTAATCAGTTAATCAAAATGCATTGATTGCTCTAATTATTGCATCTTGAATAAGTTTTTTTATGACTCTTAGTCAACCACAATTTAGTTTTGACATGTTTTGCTTTCTATCCAAGGCAAATCTATGGTTTGCAAAAACTTTTGACTTCATCAAGAATAACTTCTTTATTGAGATTTAGGGCCAGACCCTGACAATGTTATACCAGCCCAGTTATGTAAATTGGCTGGAAACAAATCAGTAAAATCAGTTTGATGAGCAACTTTGCACAGTTCCAAAGATACTGAGTGTACCAGACAACTGGCCTTGGGCTGTATTCCTCATAGCACAGAATATTAGACATAAAGCAAAAACGTCTTTCCTATATGGGATCCAAGCTTTATCTGCAGCTTTTGATTTCTCAACAGAAGAAATCGTTTTGTTATTGTTAGCTAGTACTGCAGCAATAATTCAGCTAGAGCAGAGCGAGCAGGAATCCATTTGTATTTGATCCTGGGCCACAGAGTTTAAAACATGCCCTTGTTCATTATGTTTTTATATGTGAGTGAAAAATAACACTGCTTCATTTCTACATGTCCAAGTGAGATGCAAACTTAAGGGGCTAACAGTTTAAAAAACAAAACCACAAGAAAAGCCCACCAAAATAGCCCCAAAAACTAAAACTACCTCACAGTGCTGAGGAAAGCAATGTAGAAATTTCTTCCAAGAGGGGTAAGTACAAAATCAGTCAGGCTTTGCCTGAGTGCAAATGTAAACCCACAGAAAACTGATTCCAGGTTTAAGGTCTCAGAAATATTGACCCTACTGAACAAACAGATGAAAACAAATTAGTAAATGTTCATGCAGTATTTCTGTGAATTGAAGCGTAAGGTTAGGGATTAAATAGCTGAATAGCAATCACTTTTCAGATATTGATACTAAAGAAACACCATTTTATAAGAAAAAAGCACATTTGCATAGTAGTATAATTATGTGTATGAACATATTTGCCTACTTAGAGGTGTGCAAAAGACCAGTGGCCTTTGCATGAAACCTTTAGTGATGCTGGTACTGGAACAGGAATCCATCGTAGTCTAACCAATATAAACCAGATCAGTCATGTCCCATCTGAAATAATTAAGTAGAGTCCTAAATGCAGATCAAAATGAGTACCAAAACAATTAGCAGAAATAAAGAGAAAACTATTTTTCATGAGAAAAATACCTCTACAATTTAATCATCTATCCATGGAGCACTATCCACACTGTCAGAACTCAGCTCAGCCATGAACTATAGAAAGGTAAGAGTGAAACTCCACCTTGGAGTGTTCCAGAATAATTGCTCTTCAAGTATCTTGCTCTGGAAGGTATCAGTGTAGGTCCCTGCTGAAGATGAGAAGGTACCACTGGTCTGACTTGATATGACCGTTGGTAAGAACAAGGAACCAGAGGTGGTTGTCTGGACCTTAATAAAGCAGTCTATCCATTCTTATGATTTTCAAAAGCTGAAGCAGGCCAAATGCAACCATGAAATAAATTACAAACTTGCAAAGCCTCATTTGTCTGAGGATTAATGATGAGAGAAGGGTGAAGCTAATGTTAGCACAGGAGTTACAGCTACTGAAGATAAACTTGTCAGGCATTTGCCCACAGAGAGAGCTCAAAGTGGTAAGGCAGCTGAGAATAAGAACTGCCTTGGCAGCTGGAGAATTTCTCTACCGCTGCTTTCCTCCATGGTGTGGTGAATACACCCATCCTGTGAAAAGGAAGAAAATCTTTGCTTTGAAAAAGTGTATCTTGAGATTGCCCTGAAATCAGCCAGACATCTGAGTAGTAAGCCTGTGACAAGAACTTCTACAAAGGGCCAGAGTGACTTCCCTATGTTGACAATTTATGATATCTGTCTCCAGTCTTGATGCCAGTAGATCCTGCTTTGCATGGATTCATGATGATCAAGAACAAGCCAGTCAAAAATGTATAGAGGGCAGAGGACTGGCTGCTTATGCACTGTTCCATAAAGTTAACCTGGAAGGTAATGTGCCAACAGTACGTATGCTCTTTTTCAAGTGATGGGGAGTACCAAGTGCAAGTTCCCTTGTGGCTTGATTAAAAGGCCTTGGATAAAATCTATCAAACTTTTACAAATCTAGAAATCTTGAGAACTAAAATTACAAGAGCAATGTAAGTCTGGACCATATGTCCTTTGATCCGCAGCCATCTGTCCTTTGATTCTGCAAGACCGGCTGGACAGATGAAGACTTGAATCTGTGAAAAAGGATGGATGATAGTGAAATTGAAATTAGCTGCTTATCAAGAATCAAAAAAGTAAATACTTCATAGGATTTGGAATTTCAAACAAGCTTTGCAGTGTCTGCTAGATTCAAGGAAGAGTAAAATTACCTTTAAATGTTTGGAGTCCTGCATGAATATTAATAGAAAATATTCTAGAGTGGCAAAGTGACTACTTCAGACACACTCTTGCAATAACAGCAACAATAATTCAAGGAGCTACAAATTAAAATAAATCTGAAACCAGAGATATAGACATGATAAACTGCAGATTTGGAAGTGAATTTTATTAAGACTACTTGAAATGTCCAGTGGTATAACCTAGAGGTAGTTGATGGAAATAATTTGGAAACTATACTGGACTCCGTCTGACAGCTCAGTTGATTTGAGCACCTTCCTGAGACTGGGATTCTGATCTCAGAGGGGAGCACATCATCTTAGTTTTTGTAGTCTAGCAAGCATGGTTTCAGGTATGGCCAGACAGTGAAGAGTCGCAGAAGTTTCCCACATTCATCCCATGTGGATGTATGATACCGAAAACTCCACAGTCAAAAGAAAAAGTAATTTCTCAGCTTCCTCTCCCCAAGCGATGAAAGTATATATAACCTTGTAGCTACAACAGATTATTCAGAGAGCTAGCTCAAAACACTTCCCAAACCAACAAAAAGCAGGAAGTTTTGGAAGTTTTGTCTGTTCTGAATCCAAATGGAAACACAACTGTCTTCAGATGTTATGTTCTTGAGCTAGGAGGGCTAGTTCCCTCCTACTCTTGGTTTCAGTACAGGTTCTGCCTATACAGAAAATCCTTATTGAAGGATTTTTTTAAATTTGGATTTGAATCAGTGTTTCTCAGAAACACTTCTTCCTTTGTTATATCTTCATGTTATTAAACCAGGTAGGAGGCTATTGGTATGGGTAAAGCAGTACTGGATAAAAAGCAAAAGGCCATCCTCAGGCCTTTTTCATATAAAAGCAGTGTTGTCACAAGATTTACTGTTCATACTGTTCATAAATCCATGTTGCTATTTATTGCATACTTTGCCAATTAAAAAGAACAAGCTATATTCCATGTTGCCTGCAAAGGTAAATCTTTCCATCTGTCTAATCCTACAAACCTGTGCTAGCTCAGATATTGGCTGACATAAACTCATGTTTGTAAAATAACCCATCTCTCTCCAAACCTGCAGGAAGCCAGGATATTGTAGGATAAGCAGTGGAATCAGCAAAGGCTCTTTATTAGGCCTTTACTGAAGATGAGGCACTGGGGGGTACTAAGCATCTTTCAACATCAAATCTCAAGGTGAGAACCCTCAAGCAACTGCCGAATGCCCTGTCTTTCATTCCTCCTTTCATTAAATGCTGAGCTTTTGAGGAAGCCATCAAACACATTTTAATTCCCATGCCTATAACTTTTGAATGGCAGAGAGGTTTTTAGGTTTTTAAAGAGTCGCAGTTCATCAATACTTATTGCTAACTGTTTATACAATCCTACAGCTTCAGGCAGATCAAATTAGCAGTGGTAGCTTTGTAATAAAATATAAAATGGTTGGTTGCTGATGCTTCACTGGCAGAGGCGTTCACCCAACCTCCTTTCTCACTTATTCAGTTTTGTCAGGAGTATGCTATTGCCTTTGGGACACTTCATAGAATTTTAACACTTATCCGCTGGTAGGAAAGAATCACACTGACCGGATTTTCTTCTACCATATATACGGAACGTAATATCACCGGCACTGGACAGCTGCAAATTAACGGGCTTGCATTACAGCAAGGAATATTCAGTTTAATAGTCAAGACAGTGATATGTTGAAACACGAGCTATAGAGGTTGTGGAGTCTCTCCTATGATGTGCCTTTGAAAGCAGCTTAACAAATTTCTGTCAAATATGACAGAAGAGAGTTGATCTTGCCCTGGGGAGAGAAAGGTTTATTAAAGGACCCTTTCCTAAATGTCCCTCTTAGCCATGCAGATCTATACTTCTAGGCTAAAGCAAAGTAGAAGTGATGTATGCTGGCCTTGCCTATTGACCCTGCTGTCACAGAAACTCACTGCTGAATAGACAGTCAAGCCACCTTGACTTCAGTGACTAACTGTAGTAGCAGATGTGACGTGTCACAGGACACAGAAAATCAACCTCTGTTGTTTTCACTATGCCAAATCAAGTCAAAACCGCGTTTTTCTTCTGATGACCCTAAGACAGCAATATAACCCTGCCTCCTTCTGCTCCTGCTCCATGACGCAGGTGGTGGAGTCCAGCCCTCTCTTAACCTGGTGCTGGACACTAGCCAGTGTCTGTCTCTCACCCTCCCTTTGAGCAGTGTAACCCAGTCTAAATGCTCCTCTTTCTGGTGTGTGATCCGTGGTGAAAATGCAGGGAGAGTTTTCCTCAGTAATTTTGTATTAGAAGGATGCCAATGTTTTCTGTAGCTGCAGATACAGTTTGGGTGTTTTAATGTTGATATTTAGAGGATTCTCAAACATCTGCTCTTTTACTTTTGAAATTTAGTAGCAAGCTATAAAAATAAAGGAAAGGGGCAGTAATCTCTGATACCCCTGGTGAGCGATGCATGGCTTAGAGCACAGGTTTTGAAGTGAAGGTTTAATGAGTTCTTACCCTGACTTAGGGTGATCTCAGAGATAGCACATATTTACCAGTATTTTATTACAGAGGTATTAAATGTAATGTTTCTAAAAAGGTTCTTGAAAGATGGATACTGACCTGTGAAGTTGTCCAGTTTATGTGATATCTGTAGGCTGGTTTTGAAATAAGTGTCAATAAGGCACAAGGCAAATTGGTCCTCAGACTAGATTTTCTGACAAAATTGGACAGCAGTAGGAGCAAAAACCATCTCCTGCACCTTGCTTTGGCTACAGCCATGCATATCGTTCCCATACTTTCTCAGTGCTTTCAAATCACTGTTACAATAGGGTGCATAAAACTCCTAATACTTCTATTGCTTAACAAGTTGACCTTGAAGATAAGCATGATTATTGTCCTTGTCTCCTCCGCTTTACAACTTTGCATCAGCCTCACAGCTTTTTCATTTCTATGTTCCATTTGTTAAGATTTGAAGCTAATATACTGGGCTGAATTTACCAGCATACTCATGTTTTGCGCAGCCTTGGTGATGCAGGAGAGTTGTAAACTTACACCAGCAAGGCTGAGGCAGTTTTATAGCCTCTGAGTATTGCCAGAGAAAGGCAAAGCAGCTGGAGCGCATCAGTGAATACATCCCACCATTTTACATTCCGAACTGTTGATAGTTCTCCTAAGTGCACTGACAAATATTAGTTAAAACAATTTATAATTTGTTGATCTTCCTTCACCTAGAAGCCTGCACTAGAGAATTCTGTCTTTTCTGAAGGCCTAAAATTGCACTTGGTTTTTAACAAAACATACCTGAGAGGATTTGTGTGGGGAAACAGCAATTACAGCAATTAATTATTTGGAAAGAGCAGTTCCTCCCTCCTGCATTTCCTGTCTAGCTGGTTCACAGTTCATTGCCTTTTTGTCATTTTTTTTCTTTTTTTTGAAAGTACCAACCATAAGTCATCGTTATCTTCCTCCCCCTGCCCACAAAACAAATGAGAGCGCTCCTGGTTCAGCCTGTTCCTTAGCAGGAGCATAATCAAGTGCCATATAAAGAGCACTGCACTTAGTTTCAGCAGAATAATCAAGCATTCAAAGGGCTTGCTTGAGAGGATTTGCTTCAAAGGAGAGCTAAACTCTCCTCCCATTCCCTCCAGATGCAGTTTGCAGTGGTCACGGTGGGACATCTCACTGGGATGCTCAGGCTTCTGCTCATTAGCTAATCTAAGATAGCGTAACTTATATACAAATAAAGAGGAGCTACATCTCTGGGATAGTAAGCACAGTATCACAAGCACCAACTTACTCGAAAGATGAGCTTGAACATTGTGCAGCCCCTAGTTCCTTGAGGTATTACTGGGAGTTGTTCCTTTCTTCCCTGCAAGCAAGAGAGTCTGTAGCCTGGATGAGAACATGCCCAACCCTCCTTAGGAGAAAAGTGGCCTTAAAGTAATGTGTGAGCTTTGTTTGGCAGAGTTGTCTTCTAATAGCTCCATATGATGACACTGACGACCTCTGCAACTTCTCTATCTCCATTTCAACAGAGCTGCTGTACAGATGACTCTTTAAATAATGCTCTGTATAAGCTAGCCTGTCTCTTAAGTCCCATTTTCTTTACCTTTCACCTGCAGCACTTAATCTTTTGTAAATGACATTGGCTTTTACAGAATATTTTTTCCAGCACAATCTTTGCAATGTCCCTTTTATAGCCAGTATTAGAAATGAAATTACTTGGAAAGCAATATTTCCTCTACTTCAGAGGCAAACTATGAGCTATGCTTACAAGCAGTAAAATATAAATGTATCATAAAGAAAGTGAAACACCTTGCACCAACTTATTTCTTCAGATAGACAAAAAAAATCTAGCCATTAGGGAGTTGAACATTTTAAAATTTCAGACTTCTTCAAACGTTTCTGTCTAATGTCCTTGGCCAAGCCAACTGTTGAATTTCTATATAAGTACGAACAACAGATCATTACAATTCTGCTAGACAAAGACTGAAGCAAGCTAAGGATTATTGAATTTCTTTTTTGTTTGAGAAAAGGGTATTATAAGCTTTAAACTGGGAAGCAGATGGTAGACCTTTTTCTTTATAAACAAGCAAATGTCAACCAAAATATTAAAGAATATTCCAGGGTTCTAGGGGTTTATGACAATAAGTTTTAAATTCCCAGAGTGTCTGATCTATCAAGGAACTCATAATTTCAGAGACTTAGGTAAAGTAATCCAAGGTTTTACTGTAAGAATAAGCTGATGTATTTGTCGGATATGTTTGATTCAGACATTTTAGAAAATCCAAGACGTTCTGTGTCTTTTACACATGTAAGTACTACAGGAATTTAATGCATCCCCTTTACTCAAAAAAATAAAAATCAAGAAGAAACTTACAGTTTTATCAATGGTTTAAAAATTTTAACAGACACTTTCCGGATTTGCAGAAATATGCAAATAGATGAGACAGCTTATCAAGGCTGATCTTAAATTCTGATAGGATTTAGCTGTGCTTGTGTAATTCTGTTTTCGTGTATTAGTCTGTTTGATGCACTGTTAGAGTTAATATTCAGCAGGTTTCTGAGATGCAGTAGAACTTGCAGTAGGTTGTGTTTTGTTATTACACTGCAGAAAGGAACCATCCTATTCTGTTACATTTAAACTGAATTTCTACAAAATCAACAAATCAATCAACTCCATCTTATGCATCTGCTTGAGAGAACAGGCAAGTGTATACCATTTTCCCCCCAGCTGATATTCAATAGTCCTGCTGCTGTAATGTCAATAGGCTCAAAGGCTGCTAATGATTTCTGTCTCTGATCCTTTTTACCCTGCAAAAGAAATCGGAGGGAGCTGATTGACTTCACAGACATGAGTCCTGAAGCAAGGTCCATTTTTTCCCTGATTTCTAGTATTCATAGTTGCAAGCTGTTTGAATCTGTGAGACATGAAGGATTTTATTTGATTTTAAGCTTTCCTGTATAACTACCCAAAGTTGGGCCACAAACCCTGGGAAGGAGGGGTGTGTTTGTGTGTGTGTGTGTGTGTGTGCAGTTCTGTGCTGCTCTATCCTTTGATGTTGAAAGCTTATAAATGAGTTCAGAAGCATAGGACCCATTTAGAGCAATGGTGATAGTATTGTGCATGCTCAACCTCCTCAGTGGCAAGGCACAAGTAGATCAGTCTCATCCTTCAGCTAGCTGTTGTGGCTCCCAGTTTAAGAAGAGGGGTCTTTTAGATAATGGAAACTCTAGTGGTTAATGGCAGGGTTGGAAAGGAGCAGTCAGACACCAGCTACCACCTTGTCCTGCAGACGGGTCTCCCAGGTGCGCGTTCTCCAGTAGAAGTGCTTCAATCCAGATGCCTGGAGCCAAAAGTTGATCTTGCTACAGCTCCTAACTCTAGCTGGGGCTGTCAGGAGACCTAGTCAAGCAATTGCTGGGGAACAGTACACAGATAGTTTGGCAATAACTGGGATAGATGGACCTCCCCTCACCTATTATTTTCAACCCAAATGTGTCTGAGTGACTGAGAAGGCTAGGCTTGACCATGTACACCAAGGAGTAATTGTCCTGTTGAAAAGGATGAGTCTCCCTTCTCCACTAAATGAGGTTCTGAATATCTTAAACTGACCTGGAAGATCCCATTTTGGACAGGCCAGCGCTAAGGAGAACTGCCAGTCACTGTCTGCAGATCAGCCTAGGTTAGTAATGGTATGTGACAAGCTGAATAAAAATGATAAAATCTTCCCAGGAGAATCTGAACCACTTTTTTTTTTTTTTTTACTTCTTCCAATGATCTCTAAACTTGCTTATCAATTATATTTTTCTGTTGTTGGAAAAATAATTATGATAATTCAAGAAAGGAGGAATACTTCTGATTCTTTTCATCTCCATATATGCTGCTAGCCACATCCTTTCTCAAAGCATTGCCAGAAACAACGTTGCCCCCATTTCTGTGCTGCTATAAGACACTTAGGCACATTTTCTAATACTGCTGGAATGTCCAGTTTGTCCAAATACACCGATCCTTGACAAAAAGGCTGGGTCTTTCTCAGTAAGTGTTTTTGTTGCACATGTAGTAGGGTAAGATATTCTTCGTCTTGGTTTCTGTCCCTAGTCTAGCTCTGTATATTTATAAAGTCTTATAAAAGCAGACTTAAAGTATTTAATATTTCTAGCTGTCTGAGTTTGTCCCTAATTACATTTCTTATTCCCTGCAGAAACAGAGGGATCCTTTATTGTATTGACTTTCCCATGTTGCTATTGTATTCCCAGTAGCTTTCACAGAAATAGTCTTCCTAGAGCAGTATTAAGTAGTAGTGATTATCTGATAGTGTAATGTTGTATTTTGGGAATATCAACTCCCACAGTCTCATCGAAAGATGATGGGCTTCGTTATTCTAGGGAACATACGAAGTAAGGAATGGCAGGTATTGCAGAGATGAGGACACTAGCATCAGTACTGTGACTGTACTGGCACATAAATACAAAGGACAGGAGATGCAGATGTATTGTTTCTTTTAAGGGGATGTCTGAAGGCTGTGGAAATTATTGACATTTCATTCAATTGTAATAATATCATAGGTAATACTAACATTATGTTGCAATTAATAACTATCATTATTATATTATCGTTATAGTCACAGTTATGCGACATCCAAAAAGCTGCAGCGCCTGCCTTTGCCCCAGTACCCCATTTGTGCAGTAATTCCTAAAAGTGGCATGCAAAGTCTGGATGAAAACTTAGTTGCTAAAGCAAAGACAGCATCAGACAGCAGAAAACTGTTAGACTACCTGGAAAGATCAATTTATTTAAATGGATTAATTAGTCTACTTTTCTAAATAGAGAGCAGAAGAGGGATTTGATGCCCAGCCATGGATACCTAATGCTATTTTAGGTGCGCTAGGCTAGCTGCCTGGCTTCCAGCTGTGGCTTGGGAAAGATTCATGTCTCCCATAGCTCCTGCCTGGTATCTGCCAGCCCTTTACAGACTCCTCAGATACCTGGGGCACCTAAAATGGCACAGGACATCTCTATTTATATACCTGACTCACCCCCTAGGACTGCTAAGGATTTAATTACGCGAACTGGAATTAAAATCTGAAGTCCTAATTATACTAGTCACTTAGCATTCAGAGTTGGGTTTCCTTCTACTCTGTGTCAGGAGGGGAGAGGAAGGGTTGGCATTTACCGCCTCCTCCTATTATTCAGCATGTTATGCGCTCAGTGGTTGCTGCCCCCCCAACCTAGTTTCCAAAGGCACGGTGTTCTTCAGGATAAAAATACAATGCAAAAATTGGAAATACTACATGCTGTGCTATGGAGATTTTCTGTTGGTGGCACAAAAGTTCCAGCACATGCAAAAGACAAGATCATTGCCATTTTGATCTTGTTCCTGGTGAGGCCAAACTTCTGATCTCCTGAGAATTTCCAGATGGGGATGCTGGTGGGATATGTAGAAAGGGGTTGCATTTTTTTCCCCCCTCTTTTCTTCCTATCTTTTTTCTTCTTTCTTAAGCTAGCAGGAATGAAAAGAGTAGGCAATCTTTATTCGAAATATGGGCTTCATGAGACGTTTCACAGAAAAAGGATGACAAATAGCAAGATCTAATAGAACCGAGAGACATACTTTCTATCTTTAAAAGGAAAGAACACATAAAAAATGCTTTAAAAAATCATATCCAATTAGATACATTAGAAAGTTTTGTTATGAATTTGGTCTTTAGAGCAAAAGCTTGGTATCCTTTGTATCAGATAGCATATTTTCACAAAAAGAACCTGTGTTTAATGTGTATAAGTGAACAACCTCCCCTGCTGTGATTCTGCAGTCATGATGGCTGTTTGTGCACAGGTAAGTGAAGGGAAATTTGTACCAGATTCCCATCTCTCTGATCCTCGGCAGCTTTTTCTCTCAAACCTCAAAAGTCACCTGCTCATGCTCTGATTTTGTTATGGTCATGATTTGATTTGTTATGGATAAGATTTATTGTCAAATATAAGTCCTTTAAAAGGCTTATACATTATTTTCATGTTTGTAATCAATATACCAGGCACAGGTGTTACAATTTTGAAACAAAATTTTAATAGTTTTGGTAAAAAGACATATTTTCTAGATGTGTTTGTTCAGATCTCCTCATTTCTAAAAAGCCTTGGCTCTGAAGATGGATACTTTCTGCTAAAAAACATTTCTTATAGGAGATTTCTTATCAGATTTGTTTGTATTAATTGAGTTAATTTATTTTTCTATAAAATAGGATAATATGCAAAGCAAAACAATCACCTCTCATCAATACTGATCATTTGATTCAAATATTGTAAATGTCTAGTATTAGCCCAAGATAGTAATTTCCTTGGAAAAATACGGTAGTTTTTTTACATACTCATTATACATGAAATAAAAAATAAACCAATTTAACTGACTGAAAAAAGCCATCACAGCACGTTACGTGTTATAATTCCAGTTTATCTATGGGATTCTCTCCTGCTCTGAGGACTGAAATGACTATATGAATTGACCCAAGAATATAAGTGAAACATCTGAATGAAGTTAAGCTCTGTCCAGTTTCACCACAAGCTTATTGAGCGAGTAAAATTGCACTGAAATTTGGATCCAGTTCTGCACAAACAAAAAAGCTTCCATTGATTTCAGTGGCCCCCAGACCACTGCCTTCACCCCGGCGACTTTTTGTGGCAAGTGTGAGTACAGAAATACGGGCTAAAAGATCAAAACCAACCATCTGGGTGCAAATAACAGGGATAGGAAACAACAGAAATAGTTATAGTCCTCTGTATTGTAAGACTTCCTATGACTTTTTCTACCTGATCAAGCTGAAATTTATATATATAAGATCAGGACATAAAATCTCCAATGAGATCTTATCAAAGACTAGAGCCTAAATAAACCCAAAGACTGACTAGCCTAAATAAACAGTGCTCATATTCTAATATATGCAAAATCATTCACAGAAATAGTATGTAGGCTTTTGATCAGTGACTGACTTGGTATGTTTATTGCCATAGGAAAAGAAGCACGAATACTTCTTTACTTTCTCGTGCTAGTATGTGTGCCAATATTTTAATACTTAATGTCTGAAGTCTGCATGGAGTTTATCCTTCCATGGAGTAACAAGGACTCTGGTGGAGCTTTCTCAGTTTCCCTTTGTAATAGGCTTTGTGTAAAAATACCGAAAATACAAAATGTGTGCTGCATCAGCTTTAAAACATTTTGATTGCATAGAGAGGTTATCAGAAGAGAAAGGAAATATAAATATGGTGAGTATTTTTAAATGCACTATTAGCCCATCTCTGTTCCTAGTGAAGTCGGTGACTCCCATGCCAGCACTGACCAGGCAGGGCTACCTGTTGAAACTCTTGAAAATATCAACTTATTAATTAAACAGCCCAGTCTCAGCCTCAAGAAATACTACCTAACATAATGCCTGTGGCACAAAGAAAGTGACCCTCGTGAGTGATGCAGCATGCTTTATTTGCACTAGTTTTCTATACTGCCAAGTATCGGTGAAATGAAAAGGCAGGTGGTTCTAATGGCACGCAACAGCAAGGTCATTTTTTAACCTCCTTATTTCAGTCCTAGAGTCTGGATTCACTTAACTTTGGGATGTATCTTTGCTGTCTCAGAGTACGTGTCATCTTGGATGCCTGTTAATGGCAGGTGTATGCAATAGGATTTCAATGTATTGAAGAGCATGTGTTCTGTGAGATGCTCAAGCAGCATGACAACAGCTACAGAAGCTTCCTTGTTTCTTTGGAAACGGGCCCACAGGCTCACGCAGACATTACTGGGCACTTAACTCTGGGACCTTCTTTGGGAATTGTTGCTTAACAAAAGCGAATTTGCTTTTCCTAAGAGCTAGCCATTCGCTTCTGCGTGGGCTGAGATTCAGGGTGTGCATTTGTTTAATTATGGTGCTGCTTTCCTCAAGTGGGTCTGCTGCAAGGGACAATGCAAGTGGCACAGGTGGCTTCAGCACCCAAGCACATGTTTCAAAAGCAGGGAAGCCATTTATCAACACTTTTCCTTTTTTTCCAATTAGAAGTATAATTTTAAGCTGTTCAGTCATTCCAATGAAACACAGATGGTATTGCCTAGACAAAGCACAGGGCAGTGCTATCAGTGAAGACAGCATTTGTGGTGGAGTGGCTGAGCAGTGTGGGCTTAAAAACACTGTCTGGTCTAAAATAGATCTGAAGTAAGGCCTCTTCTTGAGCTTAGCATCAGTTACCATCAGGGATTCATCTGCTGGGTTCTCCCTGTATATGGAGGATCTGATCCTAAACTGTAAGACAGTCTCCAACACACAGTTAACTTAAAGAAACAAAGCATTTCAGTACGTGTCCCCAAGCATCTGATAACCTTCTTGCAGCTATGGCAAGGCTGGGTATGGTGGAGCTGTGAAGCACATTGGTGGTGTACCACAGCCTTTCAAATCACGTTAGAACCTGACCCAAAGAAGGATGGTGATCAGCTCCTGCACAGTGAACGCCAGGGGGGTGGCTGCACTCTGTCCTGCACCAGCTGCCAGCAGGGGAGAGAGGAGGGTGGAGGGAGCACATAGTCACAGGTGGAAAGCACCTCAAGATCTAGAAATAGAGAAGGGCCCAAATTAAAACCTTGGGCCCCGACACGGGAAACTCAGAAATAGAGCAGGATGCCAATCTCTTGCAGAAATTGGACATGCCTCTACCTGCTACTCATGTTTTTCACTTTTACCAGGAAAGTTGGAAAGCTCCACTTGGCTGCACTGACAGCATCACAGCACATTACTGCAAAGCAGTAACAGCAAAACAATGATAGCAAAGAATAGCAGGAAAATTACTTTTCCATTTTGTCCAAGGGTGAAGAATGATTTTTTAATTCTACACAAAATATTGGTGTGTATGTGGGAGTGTGCTGGCGATGAAGATGGCAGGAGGGGTAAGAAGAGAGGGAGGAGCTATAAATGAACTAAATTGATAACTTACATGAATTTTCTAGTGTCTTAATGAAACTGCTGGTATACTTGACTTGAAGTCATTCCTTTTTCTCATATGAGCCACATCAAAGCACCTCTTTCTGTGCAATTCCCTGCTTACAAAAACATAAATTAGCACTTTCCGATTTCATTTTTGTTAAGCAGCAAATATTACTTCAGTATTGAAAGTTTTCACTATATTCAGTACAGGTCATGCCTAGCAACTTAGAGATTAAACAAATTTAATATTATTTCATTTTAGTTAAGGTAGTTGGTGCTGTATATAGGCATTTAAAGTCAGTAACTGTAATAAATATTTTAAAAGGTAACCAGCAGCAGTGTTTACACCTGTGAACGTAAGGGACTATACCAGAAATTGAGATTTTTTTGCTAGCACTCACACAAGAAGCCCATGTCTTTGGTCCCAGAAATTTTGTTTGATCACAGGTCTGAAAATCTAGCAGTGAATATCAATACTAGGTTCTGTTAGGTCCTAATTAACCCAAATCTTGCACCTCATCCATCTTAATAAAGTCTACAATTTCTTATTCTAACATCTTTTTCACTCTCCCAGTCACCACACATTACCATTGCCTTCTGTCTGCTGCCTTCTAGCTATGCCTAACATCATTCTTCAGCATCTACCGTTATTCTTTAGTTTTTTGTATACTGAGCAGGAGAAAGTAGTACTCAAAATTCAAATGTATGTGTAGGGAAGGATAGCGAAGAGATTCGGTGACTGCCTACAATGCCATCAGTGTTTGAAATTCAATCTGGCACTCCGACTGACCATAACTGATTTCCAATGACCATAGATACTCATAAGATATGTCCATGCTCAAACGCAGTGAACATAGTTGTATTTACTAAAAGAGTGATGTCGTGAAGCAATTTAGGTAGGGCTTCAGA
The DNA here is from genome assembly GCA_035590275.1 of Ibycter americanus. Taxonomy (NCBI): domain Eukaryota; kingdom Metazoa; phylum Chordata; class Aves; order Falconiformes; family Falconidae; genus Ibycter; species Ibycter americanus. The sequence goes on from JAVJGI010000060.1 coordinate 15,361,608, forward strand.
AGTCTTTTCAGACAAATGATTGTTTTAAATACATGAAGGGAAGTCCAGACCTCGCTTTCTGTGTATTTGCTGGTGCCTGAAGGAAGGCTAGGAGGGCAGCATTTTGACCAAGGTGGTGGAACTCACAAGCAATTGAAGAAGGGCTTTTAAGATGGGTTTTTAACACTTCTGGTGCAATACAATTTCCCCACACAAAATCCACAGCCACCTAAAACCACTACTCTCACCTTAGGAGTACTTGGTAGATATGGTTCCTGGAGCCATGTTCTGGCAGGCTAATCAGTCAAGTTGTCTCTTTCAATCCGCCTTTATCCAGCACAGTTCTGAAGCAAGTTTTTCATCTCAAGTGCTGAGGAATGATCCTGCCCTGCTGCTGATGACTTGTATTGCTGTATGATTAATTCTTGGATTCTTCTGTAGTAATCCTAAATTTATGGATCCATTTTCCTATGGATGAAGGGATCGCTGCAGAGTCTAAGGTTTTACAGAAACAGCCACTTAGTTCAGTAAACTAAATAATTTTTTTTCCAGTCTTGTATTTGTTGATTTTTGAATTATGAGTAGGTTAAAGATGTCATTATCAGTATGACATGATTTTTTTTTAAAACACTTTATGGCTTAATTTATGGTTTAATCTATAAACACAACAGTCATAGTTACAGTTCTGGTCAGTATCTCTCTTTGGAGAATTATCAGTTCTTTTTGAGAGGTCTTAATCCAATAAGATCTATTTTGCTGCCAGCAAAGGGCTGCAATCCTAGTTTTACACAGACAGCAGTGGACTCTAAAGTAACTATTTCCATTCAGGAAAGAGATCATTGAGATATTACAGAACTCCTAGGAACAGGACTGCTCAGAGGCAAACAAAAAGTAAATTGAATATTTTACATTATAAGGAAACCAATAGAAAGCAAAACTAAACCACTCTGTATACATTCATGATGTGCTCACATCTTTAATGCTAAGCGTAGTTTTGATTTTCCACCTCTCTATTTTAACTAGGATTTAGTGGTATTCCCAGAAAAGATGTAGGGAATGGGAGGCAATGATCAGCAGTACAGTACGGCTTCTGTACAGCAGCTGTAGGCTCATAACAAACTCAAAGGTTACACAAAACCAAACTTTAAAGAGAAGCAAACGTCCTCGAGCATGCAGGCATTTCTCCTAGCGTACTACTGCTGCTATCTGAATGGCCTGATGTATGTAGTTTTTATTGTATATTGCTGCTGTAATTTTCTCTGTCTTCTGAAACCTTTTTTGGGATGGGGTCAGGTAGCCAAGAGCAATTCACAGGTATTCCATGGAGCCAGTACAGCTTCCAAATGGCTCAGGCCCTCAGCCCAGGTGACCTTCTCAGGTCGCCTCACCATAAAGCTATTTGCTCTCCTCTCAGCTCTGAGACAGTTCTGTCCATCCTCTTGTCTCTTCAATGTTTCAGTGCATCTTTTCTCTTTTCAGTCCTTTCCAATCTCTCCTTTGTCAACTTATCTCACTTAGAATTTCAGAAGCTGGTGGCTTGTCAGGTGTTGACTGTTAGCTAATAGTTTCTCAGAAATGTTTAAGCTATACGTAGATTTTACGAATTACTCTGGACCTGTGTTGGTCACATTAGTTTTTTGGTCTGAGCAGAAGAATTGTCTTTTTTTATTTTCTTGTTACTTAATGGTTAAAGGGTCTTAACCTGTGGCTAGAATTTGTTCTGAGCTTTTGTTAAGTGGTTGTGAATTTTTTCATGAGGGTCCCAAGATCCTTACTCAAGTGCTTTTCCACCCCCTTACATCAGTATCTTTTGTTTTAATTGTTAAAAAAAGGGACATTTGTGTTTGTGTTCCTCTATATCAAATATTTTTGATAGATATGTTTTTAGTTTATATTGACCTTTTTAGCAAGTTGCCTGATTCAACTCTGACATGCTCTAGAAATTACAGAACTGTAACATAAGTTTCCTCATATTGCTTCTCTATTAAAGAAATATTCTTTCCTAGACAGTTAACCTTTACTATCACTTTTCTGACTGAATCACCAGCAATTATTTTGTCCCTGAGGAGTGTTTTCATGACTTTCCAGAGATTTATGGATAACCATCTTGTGGTAACAAAGTCACAGAAAGGGCTTTATGTTTACTTTTTTTAAAATAGCTCAGGTGTGCATCACCTAAGAATGAGTTAATGACCCTCCACAGGTTGGTATATAAGCTGGTCATTGTCTGCAGTGGTAAGTAGGGTGGCGTGAGCTGTGTGAAAATGAAGGAAGACTGCAGTCCAGCATTGTTCTGTGGATCCTTTTTGGTAATTAGGAAGAAGCTCTTTTCAAGTATGTTCTGCATACAGCTGAAAAACTGGTGTAATTCTTCCTTTTGGCACCGTGCCACTATGACTTACTTCTTTCATGAAATTAAGCATCTATGAGCCCTGTCTTGTGAGTCCTTAGGGAACAGCTTCTCTGTGAAAGCTGGGGGGTGCAGTCATAATCCTTTTTTCAGATGAGGTTGTAATTCTCATTCTGGTTGGAGGCCCAGCTAGATATAAGCTTATAAAATTTATGGAATTATTATCAAGACATATATTCCATAGCCAGGGGACAGTAATTCTGGATCATAAAGCCTCAAAGAGCATTTAATCCAGCTGTGTTAGACAAGAACGGGATTTGTTGGCATAAGACTAGCAATCCCCTTTTTCCAGCCTCCAATTCAGTGCAGAAGAAAAGAGGAAAATACACATTTTGACTGATGAGCCCTGGTAAGTCTCACTGTTGAGGTTTAAGACGTTATCCAAGTTTCTCTCTAGTCTCACTGCCAGAGGTTATCAGCCCTCTAATAAAGCCTGCAAGGGAACCTGCATCTTCAGCCGTGCAGTTTCCAGGCAGATTTCAGTATTTTTTCTTAAGCCAGTGAGTATGTACTAAGATACCAGGTTCTTAACAGGAGCAATTCGTTCATTTCTGCTGAGTTTTTTACCTTGCAGCAACCTCCACCAAGGGGGCTGGGCAGGCAGCTAGGACTCGTGTTACCGTGAAAGACTAACAGCACGATTTGACAGAGCTCATCTGTCCAAGCTGTGTGTGTCGTGCAGCTTTGGTTTGTCTTTCTCATGCACACCTATAGCTTTTGCCACTATGAAGAAACAGAACAGAAAAAAGGATGAAAATGAAAAAAACAAGATTAAGCACTTAACAAAAGTTTAAGTTTTATTTACAGACTTGGAAAAAATCAGGAGACCTGTTTGGAGTTAAGAAAGTTCATGTCTCCCTAGTTGTGGTCCCTGTTAACCATTCAAATTAGGGGAAAAAAATAATTAAGGACAGTTTGTCTTTACAGAGTATAAAATTTGGCCTCCTTATGAAATTCTGTTATGGTGAGCAGGTGATGTTAGCACAGCTGGAGGCCGAATGCAGCACTTACTCAGCCATCACACAGAGTAAGAATGAACAACACCACATTATCCATTATCGGACCATGAGATATAACCTGGAACCATTTCAAGTAATTTGCTTTTGTTGGTGTTGCTGTAGTTTCTCTGAATGAAGAGAGATTGCAGTAAACTATTCTTTGGGTTTCTAACTTCTTCAAAAACGTACACAATAACTTTCCTGCTTCATCCTTCCCAGAAGCAACTGCTACATATTTTGACATGCAGTAAGGTATCTGGGTCCCCCTGATTTTCAGTGAGACTCAGTCACTTGAATGTCCAAGTCAATTATGAAATAGGATTTGGGCCATGCCTCCTTAGCTGCTTATAGAAATGTTTAACCTGAAACACTTCACACTTCGACACATTCTTATTCAGTATTTGCTGAAGTATTTGTAATCCTGGTGTAAATGTACATAATACTATTTCAATACATTTTTAAAGTGTGCCAAAAGCAAAGCTGAACAAATTCCAAGAACTTGGTCCAAAACTCAGTAATTTCAGTAATTTTTGGAGGGTTGGGTCAGGACTCAATTCAATAATATAATCTGGTTTTGCTAGTTGCAAGAAATGTCATTTTGGAAAACCGATGGATATTGAACATTTGAGGCCTGTATGGTAAATTCTGTACAAGTTTTACCTTTCTGTGATGTTAATATTTGTAACTTCAAAATCCAAATTTGTTATAAGACATATAGAACAACCTGGTAGTAAGTTAGATTGAATACAGCTGTACCTGCTTATCTAGCAACATAGTTCTTAGGCTGAGGTAATGAAAATTAGATGTCAGAGTGACTATATGGAAAAAACACAGATACGATAAAGCAAAATAACCTACTTGATGCTAATGTTGCTGACAGACTAATGGCAAGGTAGGTTATATGACAGACTTTTTCAGAAACATGGTTATATAACTTTTGTGCAATTTTCCTTCTCTTCCAACCCATTTGTTGAACCATCTGTTTAAATTTAATGACTAACCCCCAAATGCACACTGCCATAAATAAGGCTAAACAGTGTAGCCACAAGTTTATAACCTCTTTGAGGTAACATCTTCCTTTTTAACTGCGTGTTTTCCTGATGCAGAGTGAGCTTTCTGTCCATGCTGTGTTCCATGAGCCCAACTTTGATATATACAAAAAATAAGAGACATTTGTGATATCAAGATCATGAGGTGATATAGCAATTAAGATAGTCAAAATCTTCAGATTACTATTGTTAATACTTCCCTCCCCACCCCTCACTCCCCGAATTTTAATGGGGGTAAATGTTTGTTACCTTAGAAATATTAGGATTTTTGTTGAATACCTGGCAAGATGGTTGCCGTGATTTGGTGATGTTACCTAGTGACAAGAGAAAACAAAAATAAAAACCAGTAATTGAATTCAGAGACCTCTTTACTCAATATTTTCTTATTTGTCAGTAAATGTTTTAAGGGAACAGTAAGAGCAAATCACTGGGACTCCCCGCTGGTTTCAACATAAAGCAAAGCCAGAATTGAAGAGAAACGTAACTCTGAGAAATGGCTTCTGAAAATTCCCTTTCTGGTTGCAAAGCACATGTGTTGCTTTTGTTGGAATCACTTAATGTTGAACAGGTAAAGTACTAGACTGTATATGGCATCACTGTAATGCATCTATGTCTTGTTAGAAGATGACAAATACTAGGTAACTGCGCAATGTGAGCCAGCAGGAACCACCACACTGTGTGGCTACTCTTAGCACATCTGCAATATGTTATGTAGAAGAACACAAAGCAAATTTGTTTCTAAAATATTGCAAAGGAACAACACAAAATAAACAGTTTTAAGTACTAGGAAAACAACAACTAGTTTTGATGTTTAGTGCAACATATTTCATGTAGTCTTGCTATAACTATTTATTTGACCTTTTTTCCATCTGATTCGTCGTGCATTATTAAAAGCTTTTAACAAGATGCATACAGTACTGGCTGTGTCTGCCCACTGTTTACATAAATAGCATGCCTGGGAATAATAAACCACAAGCTTTCTTTAAAAGCCTTGTAAATGAATATATAGCAGAAGCAAGAGTTATTGTTAAGCGGCTCTTTGGATCCTTACAGAAACCACACTTTGCATGCAAGTCTAGTCTCAGTGCTGAAGAGAACCTTTTACAAAACTCTCATGCAGTATCACCTCTACACGCTCTTTCAGGCTGCTATTTCTCAGACATGCTCAGATACTCATCTTACTTGAGGTGATACTTCAGGCTAAGAGGTCATTTGGGACTTTGAAACATCTTAGGCAGGTTGCTTAGTGCCACTATCCAGCAGTGCATAAAGTAATTATAGCTGATCTTTCTTGTACTGCACCTTCCCTCCACCACTGAGCAGCTGCAAGCAGTATGAAATGTGTGCAGGCTGTGCCTGGCCTTAGTGCCAGGAGTTCCCCTTTTACCATCCCAAAAGAAGTGCTAAACGTGTAGCTGACAGGAACTACTAAATGTTTGTAACTGAGGATACAAAGAATGTTTTTTAATAGCCGTAAAACATCCTGCCAAATGCTTGCAAAAATGACCCTAATTCTGGAAGGACCTTTAAGCATGGAGCTAATATCACAGCATATATATTGAATTCAGTGCTTCAGTCCTTTTTACGGAGTCCTCTATTTATTTTTAGAAGAACTCTTTGTGTTTTGATATGTTGTATCTGCTTTTCGTTTATGGCATGTCCCTAAAGCTGCTGTGCAAGGAGAGAAGGTATTAAAACACATTGGCCCCACACAGGAATGCTCATTTAAGTAAGAGCTGGGAACGCTGTACTTTGTAGAAACAGGATTATAATGGTTGAGCAGCTTTGACCCAAATAGTGAGCGGTGCACAGCACTAATAACCCTCCCCTGAGACTGTGCCTTTTGGAAACTGGCCCCGAATGACAAAGTTGCAGAATTCCGAGACAACGTGCAAAAACAGCTAAAGAATCTAATAAATTGAAAAAGGATTGTGAACCGCTAAAAGCATCTATAAATGAGGAAAAACTGATAATGGAGGTGGGAGGGGGACAAGGAGCTGAGTGCCGCTGCATTGGGAAGCTCTGCTTCAGGAGAGTAGGGCAAAGAGCATCTGCTTTGTTTGCAAAACATTTGTAGGGATAACTCTTCTGGTGGCCACAAACAGGTAGGAAACAGCATATGTATGAAATAAACACTGTCTGGCTTGTTAGAATTACTTCTTGCAGTGTCTTACCCCCACACCACCTTGGTATTTTAAAAGCTCATTTTGTAGCAATCAAGTCAGTCATGAGTGCCAGTGGATCACATATGTACACATCTGGCTACTTTTAAACTGACAAAATGCACATTTATGTAGTCGGTTAAAGAGGGATGGACAAGAGAGCGTGCTTAATGTTAAATAGCTAAATGCAGCTGAGGTCTCCTGTGGTTATTATGGGATGGGTTTAGGTAAGGGAAGCTTTGACAGTGGTTTTCTGCGTGCCACCCCCATATTTGAAACAACATCTTTAAAACATAGAGTGGGTACGTGAAGTGGCACTAGCTCTAGCTTGTAGCCTTGCTGGGTTTCTGCCTACTTTGCAGGGAAACTGGGCAACTGCGGGCAGCGGCGAGCACTGGCACCCAGGCTCCCAGCAGCCACAGTGCTCCCTGCGGGAGGAAGAACCACCAACTTGCAAACCCACCACAGAGCATTTTCATTTCAGTTTATCGTAACAGAAGCTGAAAACAGCCTCAGCTCAGGTGCTGGTTGAGGAGCAGATGAAATCAGCCCAACCTGAGGATGGGCATCTTCCAGTAGGGTGGGGTGGGCAGTGTAGGGCCTCGCTGTGCCTGGGAGCCTCTCAGAGCCCAGTATCCTTTCTGCAGGGATTAGGATATCAGACAAATATGCCTGGCTGCTCCTTTATCCCTTCATCCTGAGCAGGGCAATTGAAGGACCCATTAAAAAAGATTTATTGATTTAATGGGTGAGTGCTGTGGCCAAGTGCTCTGCTTTCCCAGCAGGACTGGTTGATAGCTGGTGAGGATGGAGCCTAAAGCTACAGAACAGTGTGCTTAGAAAGGTGCCCCTGGGTGCAGGACAAAGGAAGCGATGGTCCCTGCAGTGATGTGTACTGGAGAAAAATGAATTGTGCATTTAGCAACTGGCAATAAAGAAAGAGGCAAGTTATAAGAAACTAAATTCAATTCTCAGTATAATGACAGTGTACCAAAAGAAGAAACACCCACCATCTCTCTTTATCATATATCCTGGAGAATTGTGTCTGTGAGAGGGAACTTACATTAATGCTTTATAGTGGAAAGGTCCAACTCAGATTTATGAGATCTTAAAATGTGTTCTATGAGATGAATCTGTCAGATTTGCATTTATTTACTGTAAATAGGAAAAAAATGTGAAGGCGTTATAATGCAAAGCAAGGGGAAAAATATAGGGGGAAAATAATTTCACTCTAGGGAGCAAAGACAAAACACAAGAATGGCTGAATGACTGTGACGTTACATTTAGTGCACTAGACTGAGACCCAGCAGGAGCCACTGGGTCCTGGCCTCTGCTGCACATTTCTGCATGACCTACGGTCACCTGCCTTGGGTCAGGCCTTCAAAGATAACACCTATTTGGGCATTTGGCTGCCCTGAAATCAATGCCTAGCTGAACAGAAATTTGGTATCTCCTTTCTGTGTGCCTCACTTCTCACAAAACTGAAGGTGATACTAGGACAGACCCTCCATCTGCTTAAGTTCAAATCCTTTGGAGCAGGAGCTCTTCCATGCAGTGCTTTCCCGGCAGGACTGAGCTCAGGGAGATCCGCAGCCAGCCAGGACCTCCTACCACTGCTTAAAGAATAAAAACATTTTGACATCGTGCTGCAATCATACAGTTGGTTAACATGCAACCATATCCAGTACTAAAGACATTGTCAAGCCTTTTTCTTCCATAGCCTTAATGTATGTTTTCTTCTTACCATCCCCATGTGGCATGGTCCTATCTACTGAGCAAATGGTCCTACCATTCAATTTACTGACATAATGAAAATTAAATACAAGTCTTGTTAATATTGCACTGCTACCGATTCATGGATAAAAGGACATGTTTTCCCCATGCACCAGTTAAGCTGGCCACCAGTAACATCGAGGATCACCAAGTATCCTCAACCACTCGGTCTACTCTAGATGAAATTGTAGGTTAGTACTGAAAACTTAGCACTGACATATGTTTTGAAACCAGACTCCAAGATTCAGAATACCTTCTATAACTTCTGTGGGCTTCCTGAGAACAAGTGAATTTTGTCACCGGGAAGCATTTTTTATAATGCTTGAGTCTGCATGCACCGAACACCCCAAAACTCCAGTATGGATGCATGATCAGACCGAAAATAAGGGACAAAGCCAGAGTCTAGTGGAGAGCTGAGATCTGTGGGGAAATCAATGTCTAACCAATGCCAAGATGCCATTCATTCTATAGCTGATCCACTATATTTGCCTTTCATTGCCAAGGTCTCATACAAACAGAATTCTATACCAATTCTTATGGGAATATCTTTGGAAGGGAAGCAATTTTGGAGAAAGGCAATTAAAATATAACATCCCGACATCTATCTCTACCTGGCTTCCTAGTTTAGCAAGTACTTGAAAATGTGTATGTTGAAAACATCTAGATATGTTAGCGCAGTAACTTATTTTTGTGATATTAGTTTGTATAGTGTCTTCTTAATATGACAAGAAATATAAAAGAACTAATCATAGGTTGTAGGTGCAGTGTACTCGTGGTAGTAATGTAGAACAGCAAAGACAAATGTGATAGTCTTATAATGAGATCATAAAATATAATTATATGTTTTCAGTTTGTGATCATAAAATAGGAACAATACTATCATGTAAATGGAATGAGTGTATTTGAACAGTTACATGAGCTTGTGAGTGGATAATATAAATAAAAAATATTTTTTAAATCCCTATATCTTAGGAAGGGTGAAGCCGACTATAATCAGCTTTCTTTGGGAGCCTCTTTCAGTGTTGATTTTTTTTTAATAACATGAAAAGTACTGTAATAGTCCTGAATAAAGAAAATCAGCCAATGATAAGAGTTCTGTTGCAACTAACAGTAATCAAAAATTCTGGAATTATATCTTGCAAAAAATGCAAGCCTTTGAAAAACAAGCAGGTAATCAATATCCTGGACTGATGAAAGAAAAGCCAAATATAGATTATTTTTTTTAAGTGACAGAATTCCCAGAAATGCTGATCTCAGTTCATCGGCTGTTCACCATTTACCAGGGCGTTTGTTTTTAAATATTTAAGGATTTTTGTTCCTTTTTTGCAAAATTAAAATTCTCTCACTGGAGGATTCAGGCTTGCACAAACAGCATCTGTAGGAAGAGAGCAAAAGATGGATGATACCTAACGAGCTCTAATTCATTACACCTATTTACAGCTGTGTTTTACTAATTACCATAGATACAGAAAATAAATTCATAATGGAGCATAATTTATTATAAGATTATCTACACATGGAATTCTTTTGAAGGATCAGGGCTTCTGAGAGTGATCGTATATGCATTTAAGAGAAAGCAAGCTGTGCAGAGTAGTGCTTAATCTACTTTTTTTCCCCAGCCTTATTTAAGAAAGGCCAGAAAAATAAAATCTGTGGAATGTTGAAAAAAACACTGCAGTTGTTGTAAAGGCTATTCTACCTCTTATTCACAGAATCCAAATCCAATCTGACATAAAAGCAGAACATTATTCTCATTTTCTTCCTGCTAAGATGCATCATTCTTTGTACAAGTTTTGCAAAATATTCGGCTTTGACTATTACCCTTGTTCTTGGTCAGGACAACTGTTGGTTAGCATAAAAATAGTTAATGCATTCCTAACTAATCACCTCCCTAACACATAACGATTTTCTTTTAGGAGACCATAAATGCTAAGATTTTAAGAAATTATCACCAAAAAATACCAAGGTAGGTTTTCTTTCGGGAAGAGATCTCTATCATTAGAAGTAACAGAAATAATGAATTGTTAAAGACAGTATCTGAAAATCCAAGTGGTGTTGAGTGCACAGCAGGGACACAAAAGGCCTGTAATCTCATCTGGATGCCACATCTCAGCATTTTATCAGTATGTAACTTTTTATCTGAGGATAAGGAGATGTTCTGCACTGCACATATATGTGTTTTGCCTGTTGGGAGACACATGTGCAGGCTACTCGGGTTTGTTTGTTTGTTTTGAAAAAATAGATGATTAAGAACTCTGCCAAGCTAAGACATTGTCTGAAGTAGTCTAACTTTTTAGGCTTGGAAAAACAGGTTCTTACAAAGTAATAGTAGATGGACACCAAACATTGTTAGTTGCTTTGGAAAAATTATATTCCAGGCTTAAAAATATAAAGACTAGCATACAGCCTTTTTTCCTAATTGAAAAGTACCCACAGCAAAATGTTTACATCAGTGTAAGTGAAGAGCATAATAAACTATAACCACCAGCAAAAAGATGACATTGCTCTTCTTTTCCCAAAGTTTCTCTCTCCCAAAATGAATGTGTGCTTTCATTCTCTGCCCTGCAGTAAAGGGTAGTATTTCCTATAAGAGTACAGGTCAGGAATGTCACTAGGTGTTTTTTTTTCTTTTAAATAATACATTTATCCTAACCAGATACCTCTCATCTGGAAACTGGTGAGGAAAGGAGAGATCCCACAGTCCTTTGTTTGCCCAACACAGCAGTGTACGAAGGCATGGCTTTGATACCATAGACACAGCTAGCTACAGAGTTAGCTTGGAAGCAGATGTTGCAGCTGCAAGATAATTTTCCACAGCTTGGCATGAGGGTGTTAAATTGTTACCGAAAGGCTGAAAGTGTTGGTAAAGTACTGCAGGATGAGAGAACCATGCGAAATACAAGTATTTAATTAGTATTTAGCTTGATAGGAATAGCATGTTAAATGCCACCTAGCCTACCCGTAGCATACCAAGCTAGTATTTAAAATGATTTAATTGTCACCTGTCTGCAGTGCAGCAAGTGCCTCACTTTTTTCTTTTGTTCATAAATACCTACAGCCTTTTACAATGTCAACATACTGCTACAACTGGGATGGCTGCTTGACTTATTTTGCAGACATTCAGCAGTAACCAGACTTACAGTACTTTAAATATACAAACACCTGTTAACCCTCAAAAAGGAAGAAAAATCCCAGTTCCTTATGAAACAGGATCTGGCTCAAACCTGAGTGATAAATGTTCCTCTGTGAATCTACACCTGATGGCTTGTGCCAGTGTAACCTGATGTAGTATTTCAGTTTCTCCTCTGCCCTTGACTTTTCCTGACACGGTCAGGAGCTATGAATAGTAAACTGCTGAAGACATAATTTGCTCCATGCTGACGTAAGGAGCCTTTTGCAGAATGTCTTCATATTGAATCATTTACCTTGCAGCAAAATAACCTAACACAACAGGACACAGCTCAGACAGTAGCTTTTAACCAAAACAACGAGATCTGGCATTTTCAAATCCCTAAAGCAAAGTTCATCCGATCACACATGTGAATTTCGGGTCTGATTTATCATAAGCCATACCTGCTTTTTGCTCCTTCCCATTTAAAAAACGTTAGTTTATAAGCAAATGGTGAGTTTCACAAATGAAACAAGGTCTGTATTTGTAAAAGAAACCTTTTAGGCATTACTGCCCAGCCTGGTTCCTTATGATGTGTTGCTTGGTACGACTACTATATCAGCAGTTCCCCTCAGTTAGCTCTGTGCGTCAGTCAGATTTTGCCCAACCCATCTCTCTCAGAACTGAATAGGAAGCTTATGAAAATCAAGTGTTGTCTTTTCTGCTCATTGCAATGGGCTGTGACCCCTTCTCAGTGCCTGTGTTTAATGAATGCCATTAGCGTGTATATGTACCAAGAGAAGGCTCTGCCTCACAAGCTTTCTGCAGTTCCAGTATATTAAGTGACAGAATAAGCAATATCCCTCTTAACTGTGTTTCCCCTAAATTCATTCTTCTGACCTAGTACAGATTTTTCTGTACAATGGATGTTTTACGGAGGAATATACTTAAATGGAGAATAAAATACCTTGTGGATAGAAAATCAAATTTGCCTTAAGGAGCATGAGCTCTAATTTCTAGTGCTGGGGTTGTCTGCTGAACAGCTTGATAAATAACTTCATCTCACCAGGCGCCCATTCCCCTGTCTGTAAAATGGAGACATTTAGATCCTCCTCTGCAGGGTGTTCAGAGATAACACTATAGGGACAGTAGGCTTTGCCTGCATGCACCAGACCTTGTTATCTACTTAATGTTGTATATCATCAGTATGGTTAAATAATAACCATGTTTACATTAATCATATTCATTACTTCTAAATCTTCCTGCCTTTTTGCCCTTCCTCTCTCAATGCTTTGTGTTTGCAATCACAGTGATTTTGTTGAGGAGCTGGGGCATGATTCCCCAACAGCAACTGTTCATATATATGTTGAAAACTTTGCATTGTCTTTGACTGATACCCTCAGAAAGTCTCTTCTGCGTCTATCGCACTGTCGATCCATCTTGATTAAGGAGCCCCTTGGGAAGGACAGATACATCTTATGCTTACGCTCTGCAGAACTGAACAAAGTTGGAGAGCTCAAAAAACGTGAAATGGCCATCAGAAAGGCAGTACTGCTTAGGAACTTTTTCTTGATTGATTTCTGTCTCATTTATGTTCACTGTATCAGTGAGCTGAAAAAACTGTATGAGACATAGCTTCCTGAAATGGTGGCCAAACTTGCCATTTCTTTATTTTGACATGAACCCTAGCTGAAACAAAAGAAGAGAAGCCAACAACTACAACCAAGTGTTTGCTCCAGTCAGTGCCTGAAAAAATACCTCTGGCTTGGTGTACATCAGAGCTACAAATGGCTTCACCTTGTTGTCCTGATGATTAATGCTTTCTGTCTCTGCATGCAGTCCCTGAGGTGGTTGGTGTCAGCAGAATAAGCCTTGTTACTTAACCCAATAAATCACTGATATCGTAGCAGAGGAACAGCAGTTCTTACAAGTCCCCTCTCTGGCCAGTTCAGCACAGTGAGCAATTTCCTGCGCGCTGTGTCAGACCAGTCCAGTGTGACAACTGGAAGCAATAACTGCAGTGTCACCAGTCCCTGTGGATTATGTTGTCTTCTTCTAGCTCAGCAGCTCAAGTCTCTTATCACCAGAGAATCCATAAAAGCGAGACACTAAGGGTCACTGCCCAGAATCAAAAGTGAGCTACCAGCGTTGTAACTGAGTGGATAACACTCAACAAAATGATGAGCTGAATTTTAAATTTTTGCTCACTTTTCTGTTTTCAGAGCTTAGAAATTTGCATGTTATTTCAATGAATAACTTTGCAGTTCATAAATCAAAACAATGCTGCCAAACCAGAGCTCATGACAAATGATAACTGAATTTTAACTGAAGAGTTCAAAGTCATTTAATGGAAACTTTTTAACCGTTTTGCCTTTTCCTACACAAGTGACAAAAATAATTTTCACTGTCTGGGTTTCAATTTTGGTTTTCTTTTCTTCCTGCCCCCCTATTTTCTACACTTACAAAAGATAGAAGGTTAGGGGAAAGGAGGAAAAAAGGAACAAATGTAAAGTCTTACTTTTATTGGTTATTTTTGGCAAAAGCATGTAATCAATTATTCATTTCCTTATATGACTTAAAAAAAAGTCATAGAAGAAATTACAAAACTCCAAACTAGCTAACAGTGAGATCATAAAGAAAAGAACTTAAAAAAAAGAGAAAAGTCAAACTGAAGTAGATGAAAAAAAGGACTTTGTAACTAAGAATCCTCCTTTGCTTACTGTGTCCTGCAAGCCCGGTCCTTTCTTCCAGTCCTGCTCACTGTCCATAGGCTTTCCGTGGCTTGTTACACTGCAGCAAACTCCACGTTGCCATACTCAAGGATCCTTATGGCAAGCATATCCCATCTGACATTGCCTCTGTGACCTGCTCTTCTCACTCCTCTCCTGGTGACTGCTCTTCCTGAGGGCATGGCTGCACATGACTGATAGCTCTCAGAGGTGAGGTGATCTCCCTTCCCTCTCCAGTAAGTCAGGTCACGTGGATCAAGTGGTTTCTTGAATACCATGGAAAGGTGTCATGGTTTAACCCCAGCCAGCAATCAAGCATCACTCAGCAGCTTGCTCACCCCTTCCCACCCACCGGTGGGATAGGGAGGAGAATGGGGAAAAAGGTAAAACTCATGGGTGGAGGTAAGAACAGTTTAATAATTGAAAGAAAGTAAAAATAATAATAATAATAATATCAATCATAACAACAACAACAATAATAATTGTAATGAAAAGGAGGGGAGGAGAGAGGAATAAAATCCAAGGGGAAAAAAACAAACAACAAACCCAAGTGGTGCACAATACAGTTACTCACTGATGCCCAGCCAGTCCCTGAGCAGCCACCATCCCCTCTGGCAAACTCCCCCCAGTTTATGTACCAAGCATGACATCCTATGGAATGGAATATCCCTTTGGCTAGTTCGGGTCAGCTGTCCTGGCCATGCTCCCTCCCGGCTTCTCGTGCACCTCTTCACTGGCAGAGCATGGGAAACTTGAAAAGTCCTTGACTTAGAGTAAGCACTACTTAGCAACAACTAAAACATCAGTGTGTTATCAACATTATTCTCACACTAAATCTAAAACACAGCACTGTACCAGCTACTAAGAAGAAAATTAACTCTGTCCCAGATGAAACCAGGACAAAAGGAAAGGCAATGCATTAGGAAACCAAAACAGAAGATAAAGGCCTCACATATGGAAAGGGACAAAAGAGTATGATAGGAGGGAGGCAGAAACATGAATGTGAGAGGTGAAGTTCATCTTTTCATTTACTTTATTTCCTTTGCTGCTTTTTTTTTTTTTTTACGTGGTATTTTAGTGAAAAAGCTTTTCTAAGTGATGTAAATGTGTTGTGTTCTGTTATGACACATGACAATTTATAACTGCTTTCTTTTCCTTGTAGATATACTTCTTTTCCCTATTTCAATTGTTTCAGTATTTATTCAAAATACAAGGAAATTGGAAAGTCTTGACACATGTACTATAAGCAGAATGATGGATTTAATTTCAATGAAAAGCCCCTTTTGTGTTGTAAAGAGCAAAAATAGGTCTGTTGCATGCCTTTGAAATACCCTGACAAGTTCAGAAAGATTTTTTCAAGATTTTCAAATCATTTATAGCCTGACCTGAAACCGTCAGAGTCGACGGGAGTCTTTGCATTGACATTAATGTGCTCTGAGTCAGGATCGTGGGCCCTGAGACTCCATCTCAGTTGCACCAACATTGTGGAGTGCTGAATTAAATGGAGACACTCAAATATGCAGTGAGCCACCTGCAAGATCCCAAGACAGCAATAAGGGTCTTAATACCAAAAAGGAATAATGGTTTCACTACCAGCGATGTCAAATGAACTCTTTAACTATTATCCCAGATAGGGCAGATACTTTGTCTCTCAAAGTGCTAGCTGTTGTTTCGGTCTAGTGCTCACACACAATATATATGTATAATTCTCAAGAATTTTTATTTTTACCAAGCTTCTGTGTGTATCAAAAAGGGTTTAGGGAAGCAGAGGAAATGCTTTATTTAGTCTTTCATTAAAAGAAACCTAAGCTGCCACAGAAACTTCAGGATAGTACCCTCGCATGTGTTGGGAACCAGCAAGCCCTGCCTTCAATGGGAGTCCAGTACGCACAGCACACAAGTGAGATCATCTATCTTAGCAAGATATTTATGAGTACCCCTCCCTGCAAACCTATGAGTGGGACTATCTCACAAACAAAATTACATCTGCAGGATACAGTAATAGCTACTGAGTCTTCTTGTAAAACTTCTATACCGTTCATTGTCATCACAGAAATTTCAACACTACACATCCAAAAATACAATATATCCCCTTTCTGCTAGTTTCTCTTCCCTAACTTCACATACGTAATTTTTCATGATAACAAATTTCATTGTTTCTACTGGAAAATATGCTCAGGTAGCATAAATCATGGTCACTGCTTATACAGGATTGCTTTCCTATTTGCATACTAATAACAATGCTGAGAAATAAGGAGCCATTAAAGCCAAAGGTAAATGAAAACATTTCAAATTTATAAGCAACACATTTTTCATGTCACTAATAGTATGCAGTACTTCTTAGAAAGCAGTATTGGTAAATAAAAAATTTGCATTAAGAGGCTTGCTGATAACTTACTCTGATTCCGTCTCCCCTCCCCAGGAACTGTGAGTCAATATAGTGAGTTAATTACCTCTTGACTGCAGACAGTAGTTTTGAAAAGGAACTTTGGACTAGTCAACATTTTCGTCATTTTATTTTCCAGTAATTGTCAGTGACAGAGTTTAAGAAGCAAGCACACTTCACTGCTAAGCTTCCCATAGGAAAAAAAAAAGAAAAAAAAAAAAGTGTCTGGTCCTTTTGATTTAAGTTCAGTCTGTCAAGGAGAAATGTAAGGTGGAAAACAAAATGTTACACAATGAGAAAAAAAAAAAAAGACAATTTATAGCTCTGAAATGTAAGTGGACTGAATAGTACTTAAAGTACAATCATACTCTGAGAAGTGACTTTGGGAAAAATTATCTGACTGAAGAGTTCTGCTATTCAGACTCACTCAGAGTCCTGTCCTGATTTAGGCCGAAGCTATGTGTATTTTTTGTGTCACTTTAAATAGATCTTTTTCCCTAACATGTAATTGAAGAAATATACTCACTGCTTTAATATGAATGCATTTACACTGATAAAAATTGATGAGCACACCTAACTAAGCAGTGTCAGTTGAAGCCCTAATATTTTCCTGCTGTTACATCTACCTTTGCACCCATAAATATTTGCAGATATATATTATATGTAGTTTATAAATTGTGATAACTGAAGTGATGCAAAAGCCCAGGTCAAATCTAATGTAAATAATATGGCTATGAGAGAGGTATAGCTTTTATCATACTATCAGCAGAAATGCTGAGTCTCATATCCATTCTTCTCAGTTACAGACAGGTCTTTACACATAGCTGAAGACAAATGAGACAAGAGTGAAGGCACTATAAGCAGTGTGGTCAAGAACCTGCAGATTTCATACAGTGTGAGTCAGCAGAGAGATACCCAGCTCACACTTGCCGTCAAGCAGAGCTAAGTCATACACATGTCAAAACTGAGTACATAGTACTTCAACTGAACTAGGGAGAGTTACTCACACTTCTGTGCCTAGGCAGATCCACAAGTATCTGCTAGAACTGGAATCTGAGTTTCAGCGAAGTAAATTCATAGTATGGGTGAGTGGAGGGGTGTATGTGTGTGTGTATGGGCAGGGGAGGGGCAGGTGGACAGCTATTCTGTACAAGCTCGCTTTTAAAGGTATTTAAAAGTAATTAACTGCAGGCATTCTAACGTATTTGATACTCATAAAGTGCTCCAATTCTGGTGCCCAACACAATCAATGACTTTCTTATTACAGACTTTGTAGTTACCAAAAAAAAAAATCTAAGTATTTTGTAAACTTTATAGCTCTCCTAGTGAGCAAGGAGTGCCCTGAAACGTTTTCAGTATTCACTGTTACTTGTCCATGTAAGACCTGCTCCAGATGTTCAGCTTATGCCAGTCAGCAACGCCTTCTGCTGGGCTTGGTTAATGCATGTGTGGTATTTGACTTATTTATCTAATAACATACTAGCTGCCCCTTGTGGCACTGAAGAAAAGTATGAAATGTGTCATCCCAAACCCTTGGTGCATTTGTGATGCTGTAAGGTGTCTGGGACGTCAGCATGGCAGATGTGACAGGGGACCTGCAGGAGACCTGAGCTCTTCTGGTGTGGCAGCTGGTGGCCAGGCAGGATGCCTGAGGGCATTTCAAGGGCACTGAAGACTTACAAGTGTGCAATTGCATTGAACCTTCTGTATCTGGATAATTTCCATATTAGACTGAAAGAAAAAGACCAATCTCCCATTCTCTTAACATCATCTTTAAAGGAGGCTCTCCATGCTAAACCTCAAACTGTTTTGGACAGAGCGAATTGGCATTGCTGAGTCTGTCCAAGCAGATGTACCTCAATATGTCTTGAATTTAAATATCAGCTTCTCCTAGATCATTTAAAAAAAAAAAGCTGCTATCCCTGAATGCAAATAAAGCTAGAGAGTAAAATCTTCATGCTGTTGAATGTATTAAACACAATTATAAAGCTTTCACTAACATGAGCAGAGTAAGTAAGTACAATATCAGAATTTTTCAATATTGCTTAAATCTTATATGTACAAGCCTCTCAATCTCATTTTTAACCAACAACCCAACACAGATGTGTTGGCTCAAGCTTAATTTGGATGTAACAGATCCATCTGAGGAGTAGCTAAGGCAACCAACTAATTGCGCATGCCAAGAGGCTGAACTAAACTTTACTTCCCAGAGATTCTCAAGTGATTTCAGAATCTTGAACTATCAGATAACAAAGAAAATGTTTTTTAAATAGTAGACATCTCTCATCATAGCCACTCAGTGCATTTGTAAGTTTGCATTGTTATTTTTAACAATAATAAATATTGAGGATTGTTTCACTGCAATTTCACTGCAATTTCTATCTAAAATGTTCCAAAGACTCTTTAAAGTCAGGAAAGAAAAGCGTCTAAGTGTGATTTCTCGAAATTCAAACAAATGAAGAGACATTCAGCTGAGATTATTGAACCCTACTGTACAAAAGCTGTTTTATTCTTTTGAGAAGGCAATTTAAATCTGGCATGTGTATTGTGTGTAATATTCTCCAGCTCATCTGTAAGAGGTCTGCAGCAGTCATGTCCTGTCCAAAGCCTGGGAAGAGCAATTAGTGAGAGAAAATTGTCCCTGATAGGGTTCTAGCTGCCTTGAGGTCTTCGGTTTTGCCCAGTCTTTTTGCTTCAAGAAACAGAAAGAAATCTTTTGAGTAGAAAAGCATCAGTCAGTTCAAGTATTAAATCTTCTTCCTACATCAACTTCATAATGACTTTGTTACACCATCTTTGCTACAGTATGAAATTGGTCACTGGAGAGCAGGAATGAGCATCTGGCTTAGCCAAAGCTGCCTTTTCCATGCTCCAGATCTGTACTGCAATGAGGTGTGAGAGGGCAGTACGCTGTCCATGCTAAGGGCTGGGGCACCTGGGGGTGCAGAGCAAGGCACTCAGCTCTCTGGGCAGTGGGAATGCTCTGGGGACCGACTCCTAGGGCACCTGGCCCTCTGTTCAGAGACATCCTTGACATAGCAGCCTTGCAAACTGCAAATGCTTCCAGCCATGTTCATACCTCCCTTCCACCTTTTCCCATGGCTGCCAAACCTTGGATGCAACACAGTGCAAAGCACTTACTGCCTTTTGCTGCACCATTAACGCAGCAGGGTACACCTAGAGGGTATGAGTCATCACACAGGGCATTCTGGCAGCAGCTCTTGAAGTCAAAATCCTGCAGGGCAATATACTTCTAAACCAAATACAGGTGATGCCACCTCTGAGACCTGGAGAGCCTCCTTTTCCATTCACAGCAGTTGTGACAAAGGTGTCTGCGTATGCCATTACAGCCCTTCTTGGAAGGCTCCCTCAAGGGGACTCAGTGGGGAGCTTTCCCCAACTGCATAGACAGAGGGAAGTTAAGGTTACCTGAAGGAAATTGCCAGAGTGCTTCAGGCTTTCCAGTTTTGAACTGGCAAGCCATGGCCATGCACAGCCATCCTGTTCTTCTTTCCCCTCATTCTCGTTCTGCCCTAGCTTCTCTTCCTCAAATCTGTTACTCATATCTCTCTGACATGTCCATATTTCATCCTTACATATTGGCCTTATTAGAAACAAGGTCACCACAGATTGCCTGAGCTCTCTGCACACTTAAAGCAGTTTAGAAATGTGATCTTTTGAGCGCACCCTTGCCTCTTACCTGGAGACAGTCCCAGACTAATGCAGTGACACATCTATAGGACTGAGGTGATTTGCACCCATGTGCTTGAACTACACTGTGCAGATATGCCCATAGTCATATTGGGATACAGTGTCAATGCAAGTGCTGGCCCAATGGGATTATAAATCAAGCATGATACATCCATACGCTTCTGATAAATATTTCAGCTTGTTAAACTTGCAGTCCTATCTTAGAATAAGTTTATAGCAGCAAACAGTGAAGAGCTAGCAAACAAATCACTAACTGCACACCCAACTCTCCCACTTCACTTCTTCCCCCTTTCTAGATAAAAGGAAGGGTCACAGCTGAATTTCCATCCTTCTCCAAATGAAAGGCCTCCTTGCAGTGAGTGGCATCTTCCTTAACAGTTACTGCATTAACTTTGGGTAGGCTAAATCCTACTGTTTATCTGTCAGCACAACAAAGCATGGTTACACAAACTGTTGTACTGGTGGCTCATCCGATTTATAAACAGGTACAATGCTCACCACCTTTTCCTTGCTGCTTCTGTCGACAATTCCTACTACCATTCTTCCTGTCATACATAGATTTAACCGTTTGGTAGCCCAGATAAGTGAAACGATTTGAGTTAAAACAGAAGTTGGCACAATTATGGGTTTATCAGCTCTTTTTCAAGCTAAGCACCAGTCAATCCCTTCTCTGTTCTTACACCCATCCACATAGATCCATTATATCTGATGGGCAAATGTCCTATGCACTCAGGTTGTGTAATCTTCTCCATGGACTTCTCTGCTCAGCTCTGCAGCATCGCCAGCTTCTCCCATGATCCTGCATAGCTACAGTGTAAGATTCAGACCACTTTGCCTCAAAAGTCCATGCAACATAAGGCAATGGTAAGCCACCAAGTCGAATTCTTCAGTGTTGGAGAAAGAAGTGCTGCATAGTCAGTTGACACCTTTTCAGAAGAAGCACCCTAGATAATTCGATATTTCCAGTGTTTTTTTTTCTATTTACTGAGCTCCAGCTAAAATTCTGCCTAGGTGGTTAAATGTTTCATACCCAAAGACAGACATCCAACATGACCAACTTTATCCATTCAGTACTGGTCTGTATAAAGCTATACTATGAAAAATCAGATTAGGAAATTAAAATGCTGTCATTATACTGGTGCAATTACGGTTGCTTACTATGGCTGGAATAGACTGTGACACAAGGGAGGAAGTACATCTCCCTGTCCATCCTGCTGACAGACCTGACCCCTGCCTCACCTGAACCAGAGCTGTGTAGATCCTTGCCTGTTAAGAAACGTGTACTCAGAAGAGACTTCTGTAATCCTCTAAATGGGCATCCTCATCCTGCTGGAAGATTCCTTTCCCCTTCCTTTCCCTTCCCATTTTTTCCTTTTCCTTTTATTTTTTATTTTCTTTTTTATTTCTCTTTCTCTTCCTCTTTTCTTTCTTTTTCTTTCTTTTTTCATCACTTTCACACTGTGCTCAGGCTTGTGACTGTGTGAATAGACTGTGTGCAGCCTATTATGTGTACGTACCACATCATTACATATAATGGCAGCAGTGTAATAGCAATGCTACTACAGAAAACGTCAGCTGTGTAGACAAGGCCATAACAGTAGCCAGAGTGCTACCACTCGCTCTCCTCCACCACCACCTCTGGGCCTTTTCTTGAGAGAAAAAGTTGTGTCTTATCAGTCATGTTCACCCTTTCCCAAAGGCAAACAATTAGCAACTCCTATTATCTAAATCAGACATTCAACTGAATTCAGGCATTCACCAGCATAAACAAAAATAATTTCAGCACTGTTCAAACAGCAAGAAAACAACTTTGCTCGTCTCCATTATGGGATATGAGCTGTGATCTGGTTTTATTCCAGTTAAACATTGAATGTTTTCTAAGACCACATCTAAGCTATGTTGACCTCTAGAAGTTTGTGCAGGTGTTACACCATATACTTTCATATTGCTCTAGTCCCACCCTCAATTGGGTCTACATATACATTACTGTCGTTGAAGGGTTTAACAGTTCATCAACAACAGCAGTCCCAGCCCTCTGACTCTCTTAGGGAGTTAACAGCTGGCAGACTATTGCTGCAGTACTCCATTATCTTATCTAACAGAGGATTTTATGGCTATATTTAGTTTAATTGAAGAATGTCCTAGAAAAGGACTAATTACAAGTTTCATTATCAATATACCAGTCCACATATGCACAAAATTTTAAAAGAAGAATGGAGGAAAAAAAGTTAATTGGGACTAGAAATTACTTCTGGCAGTTTAAATGCTTTAGCATTTTGTTGTGTAGCTTGTATCTAGTCACTGGCTGATATGATCCATGACTATCTCTTTTTCTTCTAGTCATTTTGAAACTAATGGTCAAAAATATGCTCACTTCCATTGGATAGCATTTATTTACTTCAGTAATCCCACTGAAATGACATTAATTCCCCATGGAGGCAACTTGTTTATAGCCCATTACAAAATCTGACTTCTAGATAAAAAAACTCTCCTTTGCCCTGTACCTGTGAGAAGTGCTCTGTTCAGAAGAAAAAAATAGCAGAAATCAGGCACATGTTTTTTACTGGAAGTATTTTTGCATTTCGTTACCAGATTGCAAAATTTGTTTCACAATATAATAAGATAATTCAAGTTGGAAAGGACTTCGGGAGGTCTCTGGTCAGCCTCCCTCTCAAAGTCAGCTCTCAAATCTCAGGGCATGTCTTCAGAGCATAAAGTGTCAGGCAGAGACGAATCTGACCTGTGGGCTGGAAGCTGAATTAATGTGATACCTTGTCCAGGTTCATCAGCCTGGCTGAAAAGGAGTATTATGTTCATATGGCTCTATTGCTTCTGACTGAGAACTAGCTTAGGCACAGCAGCCTGGCACAGCCGTGCTCTCTCTACCTGTGAAGAGGACCTCCCAGGAGATGCTGGTGGGATGCTGTTCAGCACACCCGACTCTGCAGTCTCTCTTCCTAGTAACAAACACTGTATTTAACACTATGGGTAAAAATTAGTTACTGGGCCAATAAAACAATGTGCATTTGGCTGGCAAAGACTGTTACTGGCTCATCTTCATAGGTTTGGACACTTTTTATAGCTTCTGTGAATGGACATCTGTAAGCCTCTTAGGCTTTCTTGATACTCTGGAATTGTTGATTTCATCTTTTTTATTTTTTCTCCTGAAAATTAGGCTAATTTTCCTGCATTTTGTAGGCTTTCTGAACAACACACACTGCTTCCTTCTATAATAGCCAGGGCTTAGTTCATGAACCCCATATATCTTCGGAAAGCTGCATTAGCTGCAGCAGAGTTTAAGCTGCAGGACCAGTTACAACGTCCTCCTGTTGTCAACTCATTTACATACCTCATGAATACAGTTTCCGACCCAGCAGGTGTTGTGCTATTCTCATTTCATATATGGAGGCAGTTTTTTCCCCTGCTGATCTTACTTAGTGGGGAATGGATGAAAGCACAATGAAAACTGTTTGGACACTTGGTGATTTAAGAGCCTGCTGGCTTGAGGCTCGTGCTGTGAAAATGTCACATATCCTAATCCTTGTATTTCTGGCATCCACAGCATCGCAACACAGCAAAGGAAGCACCACTGCTTGAAGCCTGGCTCAGATGAGCGATGAATTGCCATTAGCATTTCATTTTATTGCTGGTGGAGCTGCGATGCTTCCCTGTACAGGTAGCCTTACCCTGCTTAACACTTCAGTCCTTCTCAATGTCATCTCACAGGTAGCAACTACCTTAGTTTTCAGATTGTCTAAACAATTAACATACCCAGTCTAGCTACACAGAAGTCTGCTAACTTTCATTTGTGCTCAGTTGCATTTAGCTTTTAAGGCTGTTACTTCCACCTTTGAATATAGGAAAAGCTTTTGTGCCCAAAAGCTTGGCTAGTTTTTTGTACCTCTGTTAGCGCTAGTGTTTTCATAGAGTGGAGTCCACTTAACATTACCTGAAACACACTTTTCTTCGGCTCTGTGATATTGTGTATTGCTTGCCCCCGCACCCTAAGAAAAAAAACGTAAACTGCTCTTTAAGTAACGTTAGAGCTATTTTTACTACCAAAAATCTAGAAAACAGCTCTTTTAAGAATATCTGTCATTATTCACTGAAACAACGGTTCTTTCTTTACAGAAAAGGGCTATCTGAAGCCCATCTATTTTCAGTGTGCCATTGCTGGGTCATGTTTTCACCTCCGCATGAGGGCAGACATCACCACTAAGTCATAGAGCAAATTTATCTGCCAGCAAGTACAGGTACCGTGTTCACCGAAACCCAGCCATAAGCCTGAGCTCCTTGTCACACCGTGATACAAAATCTTCTCCTTTGAAACCTTGAGGTATATCAGACAAGTGTGACCGGTGCCCCTTACGCCTAGCCCCTGATGTACCATCTTGTACAGCAGGTGGCCATCTGCCAAGGGAGAGCTGGTCACGTACCCACTTTACCTTTGAAAGGGGTCCCAGGCACCTGGGCCGATGGGAATGACACAGGTGGGGGAACAGGGATGCAGGTGGCATGCTGCTGGTAACCACGCACCGCGGCAGAGAGCCCCGGGCGGGAGCTGGGTTGGAGCTGTGGCTGGGCTGCGATCCGGCAGGTCAGGGATGTGTCTGCTGCTGGCTGCTTCCTCTGAGGACTGAGTGAGTTCCATACGTGTACTTTAAGCTCGTGCTGTGGTTGATGTCTAACAGTGACCCCATCTGCAGGGGTCCCGGGTTAAAATACAGTGTTGATTGTAACAGCAGCAGTGTTTTGTCAGGCTGTTCCCATGGTGCTGGGTGATGGTAAGGTAACTGAAAAGCAGATTTTACTGTGCATCATTGGTATTCAAAGTCCCTATTTGTCTTCTCTAATATCACTGAAGATATTTTGGATAACTCCCAGTTGTAGCTTTAATAGACTTATTGGGTATGGTCATGAGAGCTTTGATTGTCAGGGTATTCCCAGCTTTGCCCTGTTTTTTAATGTACTTCAGAAGTTAATACTGCTTGGAAAAAAGCCTAGAACTTGCGTGAAAATAGTAATATGCATTGTGAATGTTATGCTTTTCACTGGTTGTCAGTAAAACATGTTGCCTCAGTATCAAACAAAACTTCTAAAATTTAGCTTGCACAAAGCCATACTTTGTATACCATCTACTTATTGAAGGCTTCCTGAACCCCAGAAGAAGAGAAAAGATCTGGGGTTAAGTGGCATCTCTGAAAAAGCTATTTGGATCAGCTGCCTTTAAAAATCTTGATGTGATTATAATCCTGATGATAGTCAGAATGCCTACCCGGCTACATAAATATGAATGTGAGCCCTACATTCAGGCATAAAAAACTGTCTGTCCCCGGAGTTTTCCTCTGTGCATTTCAGCTAGACAATCAATTTAACCATGTATTTGTTTTGTGATACTAAAGCAAAGCAAGACAGGAGATGGTGAAGATCAGAATGTGGATATTAATGGTCCAAATTCACCCTTTCCTGAAGGATAATGAACTTTAGCTGAAGAGTCACCAAGAATTAAATTATTCCAACAGATACAGGAATTTTTTTCTCTGTGGTGATGAAGTCCCAGTGGTGCATCACAGGACTTGGCTGTGAAGTTGTTATCTCCCAGAAAGTATCCACAGGACAAGACTTCTGGCAATTAAAGCCCAATTCCCTGTTTCACCATGCTTGTGCTCGCAGAGCAGGGGGTGTTGCTTGTGAGTAGGTGGTAGGAAGTGTGAAGGATGAGCTGTCAGGGAGTTCAGTACGAGTGAGCTGCCTTCACATCCCGGAATTTTGCCTGTCCACACAGCAGCTTTATAGAAGCTGCAGCATTATGCCAACCTTTGGCAACTGGCAGTGACCTCAAGGGAACAGCAGCAAGCTGACCAACCCACCCCATTCAGTGGAAGACTGTATTATTGTGTATATGGGTCTTCTGGGGAATCTATGCTAGTGCAGCCATTCTCTGCCCTCTCTAAGGAATAGGTGGGGAACATAGTCTGCCTGCAATTGTCCATATGAAATCCTGTCCTCAGGAGATTATGTTAGTATGCACACCAGTGATAAGTCTTCTTAACAGACAGCAGGCTTTCCACGTAGCTATCAGTGACACAATCTACTCTGTGTACATTTCAAATAACAAATGCAAACTATTAGATTAAACAATGCTAAGCAAAGGCAAAGGTGGATAATTTTAAAGTCATATGAATTGTTCTATAAATGTCTGTTATCCTCAGCGAGACTTTTATGTCAATACAAAATGCCATACAGTGTAGCAGTGTTTGTTTGTTTCATTCTGCAAAGGCCAATTCTCAAGGCAAGACAAATGACAGATGAGCAGATCCTTGTAGCCAAATATTTGCCAAAAGGAAAATCAATCTTTTTTTTTTTCTTGTTCTTTTTTCCCCCCTGGTCTGCAATAGTTCACTTCAAAGCTGAGCAGAAGCTGAAGCAATATCCCTTATTTCTTGTGCCCCTGTTCAGACAGTGCAATACCTGCTGCAGTAGGTCAGGCCCTTAAATGCTCAGGAAGTCTTGTTAATTTATGCGGCCAATAACATGGTTGATAATAATCACTCCCCAAATGCTACTTTTGTACCATTATCAAAAGGTGAGACATGGAAATCATCCTGTCCCCACGTTCCTCTCAGAGGGTGAGTTTCTTCCTTGAAAGAAGCACTTCTTATCCCTTCAACACCTCCATCTGCTCTCTCCTGTAAAGCAGGATCCAACTGCAGATGCCTCCATGCCAAGCGGAAGGCTGGAGGCTGCATTCAGCTGGCAGGGTTGCAGAGGGAAAGATGATTCAGGAAGTCTTTTTTTCCCTCCTTTTATTGCTGCCCAGTTCCCCAACGCCTTTACAGAAAGCAAAACATGATTTGGTTCAGGCTGAGCTCTGCTGCATATGCAGTGGAAGTCTGGAAGCTGGCTGGCTCCACGAAAGGTGCAGATGACCAACGACTAGCACGCTCAGCAGTGTCGCCAGGGTCAGTGGAGTCCCAGCCTGAGCAGTGGCCAAAACAAGATGAGCCATGAGACTAAGGCCTTCTCAAAACCAAACTCACTAGATCTGACAAGCTCAAAGGGAAATGTGTGAGTATTTGCACTTTTACCAGCTGTATAGCACCTGACAAAAATACAAGATCCAAGCCCTCAGGATTAAAGCAACTGTTACAGTTGCTAGAAAGTGGGGAAAAAACAAAAAGCCCTGTAGTTTTGTCTCATTTCTGTGATTCTTGGAAACGTATGCTTAGTTTCCCTTCTTATAAAAGGTATCCACTCCTATCTCACAGGTTAATTTCGCAGACGTTTTATGACATCTAATGAATCTGTCATTCTAAATTTCTTTTGGGAAGAAGGACAAGACCAGAGACATGCTTGCCAAATGCAGATTAAGTCAAGATAATAACAGTACATCCAACCCATTTATAATGAAATGGCTTAATATTAATCACATCATTAGTAGTGTAATTCTCTAAAATAGTGTAAGAGAGAAGACCAGAATTCCAGGGTTGGCAAGTGAATCTTATAAGCTGTAATAGCCTTTTAAAGCTATTGAAATTTAATTAGAAAGATGCTGATAATGTAAAATCATCTATAGAACCTGTGCCTCTGAGCTGAACAGGGGTAGCAAATCCACCTGAGAGGATATCACTTCTATTACCACCTCTTTGGAAATGTCTGGACACTTTGAGTCCTCCTTTGCATATCAATTTACCCACGTTTGAGTACTAATTAACCCTCAGCAAGATGCGTCTTCCAGAAATAGGTGCAAAGAGAAGAGAAGAAAGAGAGCATCTTCTCTGGTCCCTGTGTTCAGGAAGCCCTGAATGTTACAAAGACTCAACTAGAATGAATATGCCACATGCAGGTCTGGGTATTACCTCTTGTTATCCCCGTCAAATACGCAATATTTTGAAAGAAAAAAGAATGGAAGCTTCACACAATCTATACAGAAAAATGTTCACAATTTTTTCCACGATGTAGCTTATATGAAAGAAAACATATAGTAAAGGAAATTCAGTTCAATGCCGGATGCTTCTAATTTGGGTAAGTGAGTTAAGACCTTGCTAGCACAAAAACAAGCTGTATTTTTATTACTTTGTTGCATTCAGATTATGTAATGCCTTTTTTTAGAATGTCAATAGCAGGCTAAGTGTTGTGAATTGGATTCTGGATTTGCCACTTTGAAATTATTTTTATATTTCTTAAGTCATGGTTTGCAAAGAAGCTTCCCTCCCTTCCAGACCTCTGTCACACACTTCCATTCTTCGCCTCCGTTCCTGTTCAAAAGGAAACATTTCTGAATTTGAGGCAGACTTCCCCTGCGTGTGTGTGGCAGAGTGTGAAGGGACTTTCATAACAGCAAACAAAAGAGCTGCATAAACTTTCACTACAGTAGGCAGGGATCGCTTCCTCCCACGGCCAAGGCACATATAGTTCTATGGGAAGAAGGAGTAGCAAAGCACATCAGAAAATGCAGCACCATGGAACAAATTTAGGACCACGGTGTAAGCTTTACCTGACTGAAAACACAGCAGTAGTGTTGATAGATTTGCCTACCTGCAGACGTCAAAATCCTGCTGAGTTTTGGATTTTTTTTACGAGCATTTTAATTGCTTTAACAGTGCTCTGTTTCATAATAGAATAATCTTTCTCAAGATCATTGCTAATTGCCCTTACCTGTTTTGGTTCAGTAATTATTTATTACTGCAGTAAGGGAGGAGGTTTGATTTCGTTCTACTTGGTATACCCCACTGAAAGGCTCTGTCCCTACCCCAGGAAGTCTGCAAAAGCAATCTTCTTTCTTTTGCACTCATGTCACTTCACCCCAGCTCTGACAGGATAAGAAAAGTGGGATATTGCTTTATGACTTGCAATTACTAAATTACAACAGCTTTTCACATTTCTGCTTGCAACTGCGTTCATGATCTTCTTAATCCATTTGAACCGAGAAGTAAAATTAGCTTAAAGAAACTAAGCACTCATATTAGTTAGCATATGTAAAAGGCTATGAATTATCATGGTACCCAGCTGATGTGCAGTAACATAAATTCCAGTACTTCATTTGCTATGAATTATATGACCAAAGGCTTGCACTCATCTTAGCAGGTTTTGTGCTGATGTAGCTATTGTAGCCCTCCGTGGGGGGCCATATGCATGGTTATACTGGTACAAACCTTAGTATGGATCCTTTCAGTATTTGTCAATACTTCTTCCTTTACACTACAGTTAGTAGAGATAATTGAAAAAAATATCTATTTGTCCGGGTAGCCATGCTAGAGGAAGGAATCTGCTTCATTTATTACTCTGTAGTGAAAGCGAGTGCAATGTATGCAAACATGAACAAGCCATTGAAATGGGAGCAGAGTAATGCTTCTTAAAGCAGAAGCTTGACTGTTAGAGCAGCACTAGCCCCTTGGTGGGAAGACACTGCAGGTCCTTGCAAAGCAGAGGAACGCACCTCTGCCCATGCCAGGAGGGGAAGTTGGAGCAAGGATGAGCAGGGTGGGTGCTGAAGGCATTTACAAGCCAGTGGCACGGCTGGGCGGCAGGTCAGGTCTCCTGAGCCTCACTCTGACTCTCCACACTCCACAGCTTGTGAAATCTCATTTGTTTGGTTGGTTTTTACTGTTTTTGTAGGCTTGGGGTCTCTGAAAATGGAGACTAATTAGTATCCAGTTCAATGTTTAACCTCACGTGTATCAGATAACACACATACGTGGTTAAGCTCATGCGTATCTGTAACACTGACACAGCAACTTGTGGAGCTTTTTCTGTCTACTGTCAGTCTTCCTGACAGCTGGGGCTTGATTTTCTGTTTTCCATGTCTTTGTTGTGGATAAGGTGCTTTGTGTGGCAATTAGTTTTTATGAGGTCTAATTGTCTTTAGACTGATGAATCCCACCGAACTCCCTTTCATCCAAATAGTACCATATAAGCCATGTCTGTGCATAACATGCACTGTGACTGAGGAGTGATCACTAACCAGTCCTGAACAGCAATGCTAACCTTATCCCCAGTTTTATTCTCTCACCAGCTTTGACAGTTGCCAACCCAGAGGTAAATCCTTTGCAGCTGATAGTGTCCAGAAACACTTCTGAGAGGTTTGAGAAAGGGTCCCAAATACTTTTCCTCTGTGGGTAGCACCACCATCTCAACTTCTGCAGTAGAGCCTGAAAACTCTGTTCACTTTCTTGAAAGGCTTTAGCCTCTGTGTAAGCTACCTTATTAATACTGTATAACTTAATTTTTATATTAACGACTTAAATAAAATTTTAAACGCTGCATTAATGTGTGATGTATGAGATGAAAGCTGCTCAGAGGAAGTTCATTAAGACTCCCCATTCATTTTCTACTTTTCCATGCTGCCTCCATTTTCTATCAGTGGTCATAAGTAATACTGACCAAACTTTCTTTGACCGAATTTTGTCATTCCCAACAGCAGCAGGTACCATTGTCAGCACTGGCAGCAGCTGTACAGATGAGCAGAGGAAAGGGAAGCTCTTCTCTGAACTTCCTCAACCTAAGCTCTATGCTTGGGAATAGCATAGAGTTGAGACCTATCCAAACCCTGATTCACAGTACGTCTTGCTCTTTCTAGGCCATCTCTTGCAGGGATGCTCAGCCTCACCAAGCTGCCGGAGCACTTAATGCTTTTCACTTTGTCTGTGCTGTTAAATGAATCGGGATTCAATTCCAGCTACCACAGCTGCAGCACAGTACAGGCACAGCACTTTGAAATGGTTTGTATACCATAGTTGGAGAGCCCCTGACAGATAGTAAGATGAAGTCAGAGGTGAAAGCTAATTCAGAGGCTGTATTGATTCCTGGGTTTATTTTGCAAGAATTGGGCCTGGCAGCTATTGAAAGCAATAGGAAAGATCGTCTTCTGCAGACAGTACGGCAGGGCTTGCTGTGTGAGGAGTCTGCCAAATTGATAGCTGTGCAGACCAAACCCTCTCATTCATGGGAGAGTAGCACCATACGCTAATACAGACAGTATAAGCTTTTCCTTGTCTTGTCAATATGCTGTGGTTCTCACCCAGAGGGCATAATTTGCTGGGAAAGTAAGTATTTTGTGTGCATCCTAAATGCAGTCCTGGGTATTTCTGATATTTGAGACGCCTAGAAAAAGTGTTTGCTATTTCTCTTTCCACAATCCTTTGTTTGATTTTAATGCCTTGTGCCTGAGTTTCTTCCCTATAATTCCATGTGATACTGTATAATCTTCAACCTCATCCTTTCACTCCTTTTCACCAAATGCATTTTAAAAAACAGTTTTCCAGCTCCTTATCTATCAATGTGTGAGAAGCGATCTTCAATCTTCTGTCTTAGTAAGAGCTGATACTTAATTACATGCCTTCTAATATGATTAGCAGAGGTGAAGAGGACTCTTAAAGATGTTTGGACTATTATTGTTGAAATCAAGAGCCTGAGATTGCAAGCTGTGTTGTGATAAAAAGTACAAAATGCAGTTGACCACTACCACACAACTCTTCCAGTGCTGTCGGTGCTGATATACAAAAGGGTTCCTGTGTTCCACCTGTCAGTCAGTTACCTGGAGATAAACTCAGTAACAGATATGCACCTTCTCCTTCTTCAGAAATGCTTCTAGAAAACTTACTTCTCAGAAGAATGAGTCTTTCCTTTAAAGAAGGAGATAGTGTTGATGCCCTGCAGTTGACTGGGTTTGTACTGTTTGTAACAAACGTATTGAAGTCACATCTGGTATAGTTTAATGATGGCAGCAATAGGCTTCAAATAAAGGATGTTATAGCAATTCAGAGAATGGCTGAGGTTGGAAGGCACCCCTGGGGATCACCTGGTCCACCTCCCCTGCTCAAGTAGGGACAGCTAAAGCAGGTTTCCCAAGACCATGTCCTGTTGGGGTTTTAATACCTCCAAGGATTGAAACTCTACAACGTTTCTGGGAAACCTGTGGCAGTGCTGGGTCACCCTCACAGAAAAAAAATAAAAATTCTTAGGTATAAACAGGATTTCTTCTGTTTCAATTTATGACCATTGCCTCCTGATTTCTCCTTCATAAACCCATGTTGCCTGCTCCTAACCATCTTCTTGTCCTGTCCTTGTCTTGAAATGACTTCCAGGAGGATTTGCTCCATCATCTTCCCAGGGATTGAGGTGAGGCTGACTTGTTGTTCCCTGGACCTTCCTTCAGTTCCACAGTGTTATTAAAATGGTTCTCACGGTGCCAGTGGTGACAGCTAGTGTGGAACTTGGTTATAAATTGAAGGGGCAAAGAACATTTTGGCACTTTCCTTCCTTCCTGAGGACCGCTTGGTGCCACATGCACCCTTGATCACAAGTCTGGAGGGACAAGGCCTCTGTTCATCTCTCCACATACCCCCAGAGCGGCTGCACACTGCCTTTTCCTAACAGACACCTTCCAACCTGAGCCAAAGGAGAACCCCAGTTTACAGTACAGGGCTTGTGGTCGGTACGGTTTAGCTGAATTGATCACACAAAATGCAGTGCTGCAGGCTAGGTAGTTCCACAGAGAACAGTACAGTAAAAGGCAATGCTTGCGCTTTGAAGGATGGGAGGTAGCAGATTCCTCGCTACTAGAAATTTTCTGTAAATGGGACAAGATTGTTTAAAATTACAATGGTTGCTGATACAGTGTTCTGTTACTTGTAAACGTAGCTGGATCTCAAGTGTAAAGCAGAGTTCATTAGGCTTGAGGGACTGAGGAGTAGCTCACAGATACATTGAATTCAGGCAAGTTCCCACCCTAGATTTAATTTAGCAGTTGGAAAAAATCATAAATTCTAAGCAAGACACAACTGAACCTAGCAAATTTAGCATGATTTCCAGTGAAACCATGCAGTTCCAGGGAACTTACCCTGATCTCTTTCCCAAGCTGTAATGTGGCTTCATGCTCACAAAATTCAGCCCAGTTTTGCTGAAAGTTTTATGAACTTTATTCAGCCTTGGAACTAACTCAATTTTCAGACAGATAACATCATACCTAGATAGACAGTGTGTAGGTGGGAAGATGGTGTCTTCCCCTGGTGGGTTCAAATCATATGGTCCATGTCTTGAAGAGCTGGGTAGTGTTGCTTTGTGCTGTTGCAGGGCAGTGGCGATGGACTGAGAGCCATGTAACCCCTAGGTAGCTGACATCTATATGGCATGTCTGTAGCGATCACTGTGACTGATAGTTGACATACCTGGGCAGAGCTCAGCCTGTGAAAAGGGCAGCGGTTATGCATATTCAGCTGATTGAATGTAATGTTTAAATGTAAACTCACTATGTAGAAGCACATTCTTCATAGGCCATTTTCATCTGCATAGTATTTTCTTTGGTTGGTAGATCATTACT
The DNA here is from genome assembly GCA_035590275.1 of Ibycter americanus. Taxonomy (NCBI): domain Eukaryota; kingdom Metazoa; phylum Chordata; class Aves; order Falconiformes; family Falconidae; genus Ibycter; species Ibycter americanus. The sequence goes on from JAVJGI010000060.1 coordinate 15,395,235, forward strand.
CACTGGCATGTTAAAAATCAGTTAATGTAAATTATGTAAAATCTTTCATGCAATGAAATAATGTTCAAAATTACATTCATTGTCATTAGGGCAGTTTTCCCACCATGAAATCATTTTTCGAATGACTTGACTCAATAGACAAAAGTAGCAGTTGCAATAATAAGGCATCATTTGTCTTGGAAGAGCTGATTGGGAAGTCTAAAGACAACAGCTCTGTAATGTTTTAAATGATTGAATTTTGAATTGCAGAAAAGACTGTAGCTATTTTTGACCACTACAAAACAAGCTGGTTGGCTTTTTTGAGGTGTATTATCAAATTCTTTCCACAGTTCATATGTAAACTACATTAAAACTGTTGCATCCTGATTGAAAGAGAACTGTAGCTTCTCTTAATTACTGAAGGAAGGAAAGTTTTTTAAACTGCGAAAAATGTAAATTTACTTCCAAGTTTTCCTTCACTGCAATATCAAGCAAAATTTTCGCTTTCAGTGTTCTTAAGGAACCATATTGCAAGCACAGAGGAAATGCTTTTTTTTTTCCCTATGAAGATCTGCCACTGCTTGGGAGCCTTTTTTAACAAGGTGTTTTGTCATGGCAGGGAAAAGGTAGGAATTCATAAATAAAGCGGTTGTATATTTTTACACAAAAGCTTAAGAGAAATTAATCAGATATACCCAAACACTTCCAGCATTGCTTCCACCTCCATATTCCAGGGCAAAATTAATGTGTGGGTCAAGAGCTGTGGGCACTTGGTAAGAGCGATGCAAATGTGCTGGCTGCTGCCAGACCCGCCGGACAGGGAACATTGCTGTTCAGTGCTTCCAGAGCAGGGCTTGTCTGTGACCTGCCTTTTGCCACCACCTAAGGAAGCAAAAAGCTACTTTGAGCTTCTTTATTCCCTCTCTGGTGGGCAGCTGCCCTACCCTTCACAGAAGAGTGAGGCTTGAAATCCCTGCAGAGCTGAGGAGATGGTAAAGAGTAAGCTGGGCACAGGCTGCAACACTGGTTGCTGTCCCCGAGAAGTGAGAGAGGGGAAGCTGGAGAGAGGACTGTAATTATGGCCCAGCTCTAAAGCAACCCGGTACCATCTTGAAGATGAGAACATCAACTCTTTATGTGTTTGGGGTTTTTTTCTTTCATTCTCAGTATCTTGGGACATCTTGACTCAGACTGAGGCACAACTTAGATGTGGTTTCAAACAAAGAGGAAAAAGTAATACATAGCTTGCAAAACAAAACGGTGTTGTGGATGGGTCTATAGTTCACATTAAATGAAAGCTTTTTGCCCTTGGAAGTCATTTCAGCTTCAAATGTGAATGCAAAATGAAAAGGCCATTTTTGAAGCAATGCCCTGTGCAGATGCTCTTGTTCTGTAACAGGTGTGCACATTTTGATATCGATTAATCCTTTTCAAAAGTATATTATGTTTCCATGGAAAGAACAAGGGTGTCCAGAAAAGGAGCTAGTTAAGAAACAGCTGCTGCACGAGGGCTTCTTTCACAGCGGCTCTGTGGCTGCAGCCCCATGGCAGGTGGGCACGTGCAGCTTTACTGGCCTCGCTTCTGAAGGACTATTTGCTCCATCTTTTCCCATTCTGAATGAAGTGGTGGTTCACACCCAACGCACAGAAGACTGAATTGCCAGAGTCAGCCCTGGGAAGTTGCTAAGCAACGTTGCTGGTCCCTGGCATCACTCAGCCACCAGCCACCTCTGCTGCCACTTGATGCCTGTGGTCCAGCACCCGCCCTGCACGGTGCAGCAAGGGAGTGCTCTGAAAACTCCCCTCACCTCCTGAAATCCTGCAGTCTAATTAAGCTCACCTAATGAAAATAACTATTTAGTAATTTAGCTCCAGTTGCTTAAAAATCATTCCGAGTATAAAGTTTGTCTGTACATGAAAACCAATCTATGTAGTTAATATCCTTTCATTTTAGCTGTTTAAATCTGTCATTCCTACTTGGAGATGAGCTGATTGGCTTTTATGATTTTAAAGTATTATTGTAACAGGAGAACAAAAGTCACGTAAGTCTGAAACGGGATAAACATCTACCCAGTTGCTGCAGTAAATATGCTTTACAGAACTGAGTCTGAGATTTTCCAATAAATGACCACATGCTTTTCAGCCTGGCATCCTAATCAAAAAAAGGCTATCAGGGAACTTGCAACCTTTGGGTAAATCAAAAGTACTGAAATCATCACAAATGCAGGACTGTGTACGCTGTCACCCCAGCCTGCTTACAGAGCAAGGATTCTGGGCTACATCATCTGTTTTTAATGGAGGCATAAACCCTAGCCCATGCGCACTGTGAATTTTGCCCTCTGTGTAGAAAGTTAAAGTTCTGAACATTCTTGAGACAGTAGCAAAACTCCTAATCAGTACTACACCTATTGTTATATCTATTCTCAGGACAAACCATTCTGGGACTGCCAGAGGTAATAAAACCTGCATTTTTAGGGGTTAGTGTCCCTCAGTGATTTTGAGGTCTGACTGAAAACAATGGCACTTAATGGGTTTGCTTTCTGTGTGGATTCTTTGGTGTCAAGCAGACTTAAACTCACACTGCAGCTTCTCCCCCTTGCCAAGGTGCTCGTACTCTCGTGCCCTTTTTACCTGACTGTGCTTACAAAACTTGCAGGAACTTAATTATTGGTCAGGTTTGGTTGAACTTGGACTTCTCAGAAGCTGCTGATGGAAAGGTAAGATAAACAAGCACAAAAAACCTGTGAGTAAAGCAGTTTGTCTTCCTTAGGGAAGCAGCCTAAAATCTTAGTAACCATAAAGAATCCATTTTCATATATGTTCCCTGTCTATCAAATGTGCATGGATTTCTGTCTGAGGAAGGTACCTTGATGAATAGGTTTGCATGCAGATTCTAACCCCTCATTACAGTGGTTTGCTACTCAGTTTTTTATGATAAGTATTTTGCATGAACATTCATAATCCTAATTTCTAAGTTCACTTGTGACACCTTGTTAGCAAGTTTAGCAATATCAGTGTTTTAACATATTTGATTTTTCAACTTCTTTGAAATTTTGGATTCTCAGAAACTTCCATGGGCAGTGCAGGCATCTGCAGAGTAAATTTATGTTTGCTGGCAATATAAATGCTTTTCCTCATTGCCTTTTCTAGGATTTTAGGAATAGTTGATGGTGCTATAGCAGCTTGCAGACCACAGGTAGAAATGGCTACTCTAAATTCATCCTTTTTTTCATTTGATTATATTGCGTTTATATTCAGCCACATCTTGAAACTAATATTGGCTACAGTCTGAACAGCATTCTATAATATCTAAGTAGGATTTTTTTGCATCTTTTGATTTTCAAGCAAATCTGTACTCTCTTGGTCTAAATAAGGTTAGGTGTGTGGGCTGCTGCGGGAAGTGGATCCACATCTCTGGAAATCAGAGTGAAAGTAAGAAGGGTAACCGTAAAATATTTCTGGGATCAGTCACATTTTAATGATGATTGCAGCAGAGTGTAATACTGACTAGCATCTTGTACAGTGACAGGTACACAAGACTGCTGTGAAAGTAATTCTGCTCTTGTTCAGGTTAACGGGAGTTTTACCATTGACTTTGCGGAATCAGGATTTATGTTTGATTTTCTTTATTATTGGGGTTTTTTTCCATGTTTGCAACACTAGACAGCAGAGAAGATTGACAGAAATCTAACATATTCTGCTTTTGTTAGTATTGCTGTTCTTCCTCTCTTTTTCTCTGAGTGTTTTTTGAAGTTCAGTATAATGCTTCTCAGTCAGCCTTTATTTAATTTCTTATCTTTGTAGACAGACTCCAGGCATCCTGTTACTGTTCACATAGCAATTATGACTTCTTTTCTTCTGAGTAGACTGTAAATATATTGTTCTTTTTCTGTTGGGATGTGGAGTCTGGAACAGCCCGGGGTCATCTGAGATCCATGAAGGAGCAGCAATAGCACTGTGCCTTGGCTGGCAAGTAAAAACTGTTCTGCATCAGCCTCCTCAGTGCAGAAGTGGTTAGTTTGGGCGACTGGTAATGACATAAGGAGCCTTTTCCAGAAATGTGCTGGAAGGGGGCTCACAAGAACATCTTGTTAAAATTCCACTTTTATAAGTGGAAATTTCTTTGCCTCAGAGATCAGTCCCTTTCCACGTATCTTTTAATCATGACTATGAAATGACATGAGTCATCTCTGAGGCTATAAAAATATTTTGCCTTCTGACACACACTATATTGTATTAAAAAAAAAAAAAAAGAAGAAAGAAAAAGGAGGTGATAAGACACATAAAAATTCCCAGCGAAAGGGATCCAATTGAGTATTTCCCAAAAACATTAACATTCCTGATTCCCCAGGCAAAGTCCCTCATGTCTAATGTCACAAATCACAACCATCAGAATGAAGAGTATTTGCACCCATAACATGATTGCAGATTGGTGGTGTTTTCTTCATTGGTTGTGGCAGGGAGATGACCAAATATTTCTGTTGTGAAAGCTAATAAACGGGGTAATCACTATCACCACAGTCCTGCTTTCACCAAATAAATAAGTTCCATTTGTACTGATTAACCACTGATGACATGCTGAACATTAAACTAGCAAAGAGAAGATATGGCGTGAAATCCTGGTCCCTCTGGAACCGCCAGAAGTATTAAAAATTCCACTGACTTTAGAAGGATAAAACATTGAGATTTAGCTTGGGTGTCTGCTCAGGGGCTGTGCATCTCAGAGGCTAGCAGGCACGGCACTGAGAAATGCATACTTGAAGTCAGGTTCCCAGGTGCCCATTTAAGCCCTGAAATAAAAGGCCTAATTTTCAAAAGCATTGAGTGTGTACTAGCTGGTGCTGACGGGACCATTCCAATGAACAGTCACTAGCTCATTCTAATGTACACAGACTGGTGCATAGTTACCCCAAGTAAGCATTGTTCACTTTTTTCTTTTTGCATCTGTCAAAGACATTGCAAAAAACCTCTGAGTAAAAAACCAAACAAACAAAAAAAAACAAACAACAACAAACAGCTTATCAAAAAGGATATTGTAGAACTTACCTTTTCTCTTTGGTATTTTCTTCCCCGTATGTTCAGGTATGAAACAAAATGAGGATTTGCATCTTGACTGCAGAATTACAAGCAGATGAGAATCAGTGATCTGTTGCCTGCTGCATGGCCTAGATCCTCCATTGGGAATGCAATGAAAAAACTTACTTTGGAGCATGACCTGAACATACTGATGAGAAAAGGTATTCAGTATTATATCAAATTCCCAGTTTTTTCTTCTGTGCACTGTAGGAAAGCATTCTGATGATCAAAACTGGTGGGTTTTAAGTGTCCTTCACAGCCTAAGATGATCAGTGCTGCTGGAATACTATAAGTTTTCCATAATTACGAAGAAAAAGTCATTGTGGCAATGGGAGGATGATGAACTTACATGTAAAAGGTAGATAAAGGTAAAAAAAAGATTGATGGAAGACATTAAAGCCCTTTAAAAGTAGGGTCAGCTTTATTATACAAGGATCATATGTCAAACCCCAAAATTTACAAGTCACCATCTCAGTTGATCCTTGGTAGTTTTGTATAAATAGACAACCTGAGGTCTGTTCCATAAAATTTAACCCAGACTGATTTGAATCTCCTGTTTTTGAAAAGTGGCTGTCATCTACTTCTGTGTGTTTACTAAGACCTAACCTTCTATTTAAAGTGTTGCAAAAGTGGTTTAACTGAAGTCTTGTTTTAAGTCTATTTAAATTGAACCATTGCAGTCTTGCGTAGATTCACTTAAGTCAATGTATAGCTGCCATATAAAATTCCACCCTTTGAATTAAGCTAAATCAACATAAGCCAGCTGTAAATCAATTTAACTGTGTCCACATGTGGATTTGCTTCATGTTTAATGAAATTGATTTAAAGAAACAATCCTAGTGAAACCACTGCCACGTTCTTTTGCAGGCAAAGCCTATTTATGTTGATTTATTTGGAACTAGAACTCTTCTGGCATACATACTGAATAGCCTGCATAGCTCTGCAGCTGCACTGTTGAACATCAACCTGAATTCTTGGTCTTGTTATGGATTTGGCTAATAAATTTTCTTGCATGAAGCCACGTTTCTCCCTCATTGAGATTTAATCCATGCATTTGTCTTCCCAAATGGTTTGGATTTTTTTTTTTTTTCCAGAGTAATTTGATTAATTTAATCAAAACAGGATTTCACCCTATGTTTTTGTCCTGCCAGAAGTAGCACAGGCTCCTCATATCAGCAGTTACATTCTTAACATAATAGTCTAGCTTTTCAGTTTGATTTATTAACACACAAACAAGGAAAATTTTAAATTCAGTCAGAATAAATGGCCATGTATGTCTAGCCAGGATGTTCTGGTGGGGTTTCCATTGTATCCAGTAAACTGATGCTTCCATGAATTTATGGCTTCAGATGACAGCAGTCTTCAGATTGTTCCTGATTAAATAACAACATTAGTTCTACGACTGTAGCTCCAACCATTTGTACTTCTGGAAATAGTGTAAAGATTAATTCAACCTCATGCATATGTTTACCCTTTAGTGAACTAAGTTTTGGTTTTCTTTCCAGAATTCATAAGTGTTTCTTATATATGTGACTCATTTTGGTGAATAACTTCAAAAGGCAGCAAGAAAGGAAAAGTTCAGACTTGCATATCCCCAGTTCCTAACGTCTTCTCTGATAATCACAAATTTACACCCATGACAGACATATTAAAAAAACCCAGCGGGTACCTATGATTTTGTCTAGACTTTCTTTCCCAAATATGCCAGTTATTCTAGTAAAAACTGTTACCGCTCCCTGCTGACTTTACCTGGCTGGTAGTTGTAGACAATTACAGCTAGAGCAGTGCTGCTGCTGGTGTTGTGCTCACTGGTGTCATGCGTCCTGTACACCAGTCAGAAATTCAAATGGGGATGCTAAGCTAAAGAAAAATTAGTAGCGGTGTGGCCTTTCACACCCATTTCGTCTGGAGTAATTTATACATCTAACAGCAGTTTGTTTTGTACATATTCATTATTTCATAACTTCATGCAGGACAACACTAAATTTCTTATTTCACAGTGCCAGATCCTAAAGAATCTTTTCTGTAGTATGTAATGTATTTGTCAGTGGTGGTCTTGTCTTCATTATCCCAACTTGTAGTTTTCTGTAAGCACTCTAAAGGGAACTTCAGTAAAAACACAGATCTGGAAAGAAGAAAACAGATGCAGAGAACAAGCCAGACCCTCAACTCATGCTACAGATATACCAAGTGCAAATCTGTCTGCCAGCCGGTGCCCCCTCAGGGCTGTCATTCCCAGCACAGTGTGATCATACCATTCTCAGTACAACACTAACGCAAGCATCCAAATGCTTTGAGATTTTTAAGGGTGAAAATTTGGAAAACCGTCTTGGATTTGCTGCACGTACTTTCTTGAAATATTCTTTGGTACAATTAACTTCAGTAAATTATCCAAATGAAAATACTGAAGGAATGCAACCGAGACAATAATCAAAGATATAGAATTATTGACTCAGCATGTTTCATTACCAAATATGGAAGTTTTCAATCCAATTTCTTGTTTGTTGCCATCAATATTGAGATTCAGACCACTACAGTCTCTGGAGACAAATTCCCCCCTATTCTGAGCTGTTCCTAACTGTCTCTGATCTAGACCCAGCTTTCCCCATCCCTTGTTCGTTGTCCTTCGTATGTGTTATAGGCCTACCAGCTGAGTCTCTTGAATCAAAATAGTCCACTGTCCTGCCTTCATCTCTTCTTCACCACGTTTCTAGTCCCAGATCTTACTCCTTCCCTCTGACAAGACATAGTCGCCTCTCCCTTATACCAAGCTTACTGCCCAGCTCCTGCTGCCACCTATTCCTTCAGTCTTGTGCCCTCTGGAGTCTCTAAAAATGGTTTAATTCTCAAACTACTGGTCCATGAGGCAATGATAAGTAGTCGAGGAAATAATTTCATTTTCAGATAAAGTATGTTTTCAATTCAGTTGGTGACCCACGAGGAATTCAGATGGTTGAGAGGCTTTACTGAGCAGAAGACTTAGGAACTCCTGGTCTAGAATACATTTCCACAGTTAATTTGACAATAAACTTTTTCTTGCCACATACGTGACTTTTAAATAAGTAGAAAGATTTTTTCAATCTCAGATTTATAATCCGGTGGGTTGGCAAAATCTTCTATGAATTCCTTAACTGTGCACTTTGGCCTGACTTCATCTTTCCTCCAAACCACCAATTCTATTTCTGTTCCCCTAACAGATCTATTTTTACATAAGTACTTTCTGTGTTATATTCCGCGCCGTGCTGGCCATTGCTCTCTCAATCTTCATTCAGTCACACAGTTTCCAGAGCATTGTCTTCCCATAAACTTCTTGTCTCCCATGACCCTGTTTGCAAGCTAGCAGCTTCTCTTCTCAATTCCTACTTACTCCAGATCTATTGTCTTTAATCTCTACCTGGCACTTATCCCACTGCTTCCAGGCACAGACATCTTCTCCTTGCTTTTTCTTTTCCTTTTTAAAGTATTCTTTCTCTTGTTACTGTCAAATATAGCTCCTTTCTTGTACAGATTCTCCAGCAGAATCAGAGCTGTGCTAACGTCCCTGTTCCAGCACCAGCCTTTGCCATGCTGCTTGTTTATGCTGCTGCTCACTGTTCACCGTCACATTCAGCAAAGTATCTCCCGGTGACAGCAGTGTAAAAGGATACGCTAATTTTTTAAAATGACAAACAAGGTTTATCACATTCTCTTTGGAGAACTTGTATTCTAGCCTGTTTGGGGAAGCCCTTTGAATTATTTTTTTCTGCAAAATCAGAAAAACAAATGAGAAGTACTTTTTTTTTTTTTTTTTTTTTTTTTTTTTTTTTCCCAAATGCTGCATGCTTCCCAGAATCTCAGAACTATGCAATTAGGTAATTTTAAAGCTTGTCAAAGCTGCAGACAATACAAGGCCAGACAATACAGCGTAGACATAACACATTAGAGTGAGTGTTACAGTTATAAAATAAGAGGAGATGTGCATAATAGGGAAAGGAGTGAATCGAGGGCAGGGGGGGAAATGGAGGGCTGAAATTCCTTCAGCGGTCTCAGTGGTTCTTAAACAATTGTATCGAGCTGCACGCTCCAAGTGTCTTCGAACGTGCCTCATTGCTCTCTAGGGTGGAAAGCTGCTCTTTCTGTGCTCTTCCTTCAGAGCAGCCAAACACCCTTTCTTCTGTTCTGGGCTCTGGCTTATTTCTGTGTTTTCTGTAAATTCATACACTCGATGCAGGCATGATGTCTGTAGCTGTTAACACCCGAAGTCATTGCAGCCTGATGTAATACATTTCAGCAAATAAACATAGTGAATGTGATTTTTCGGCAGATGTTTGCCTGCTAAAGGCCACTATAATTCTTGGGTTTCTCCCTGTTCCTTCAGCTGCCTGACTGCTGGACAGTCCCAGGCAGTACTCACCAGTGCTCTATTTTCTTCATCAAGGAACTCCGAGGCTTTAGAGATAAAGGCCTTTGCCAGCTTAAACTCCATAGTGTATCTAATAAAGCTGATATTTATACTTTTGTATGAAGCTGTCTGCAAGCCATAGAAGTCTCTTATTACAACATATGCTCTGCCACTGGGACCCTTTCGAGGGGTGACCTGCTTTCGTAAAGAGCTTCAGGCTGGTGCAGTTGTTCATTAGCAAAGTGTTGTAGGGGGCATTCTGGGACCTGTGACATTCCAGGAGTATCTGATCTACTTTCTTAATTTTAATTATCACTACAGTAGTAATGGCAGCAATTCAGAAAACTGCTTAGCATTGGGAAAGGGAGAACACATTTGCCACTTTGCCCATAATAATTTGGATTTCTTCAAATGATAGACAGGGTGCTAACCAGAATTGCACAGGAGACCTCCAAAAATGCTATTAATTTATTTTTAATAAGTTAGGAGAGTAAATGCAGAGGGGCAACAGAAAATACAGAGATATTTATGTAGAATACTCCTTTTTGTACTTAATCTTTCTGCAGCAGCTCTGGGACAGATGACACTCCCTGTTCACCTCACTGGGGGAACTCAGGGTTTAAATAAGGCTTCTCTAGCTAGTTAAAATTTCTTGGCAGTTTATTACCTTGGTCCTTAATTGCATTCATTTCCCTGCCGAGATTCCTTTGAGAGAGATTCTCCATTACATGACTGCTGGGAGATTTCCAACAAATCGCATTTTTCCCAATTAATTTCAGACTCAAATATTGACTCATTTTGGGAATGAAGTGATAATAGGACTGAGTTTCTGGTTTGGAGAGTTGGAGATATATATACCATGGGGTATTAATCAGTATGTACTATTAGTTTGTGCCCCACTGGATGACTCTGTAATGTGTGCTGTCTGGATGAACTCTCAAAGTCTTTGCTTCAGAAGCAAATCGAAAAGGATAATGTGCTGATGGCTTAATGCCTCTGAAGATAATGAAAACGTCAGACACTCTTTAGCTCATGATGTGAGAAGCTGGTGAGAATAGGAGATCTGAATGCTGGAATTAAACTCAGGCTGAAACCCAAAAGTTTGTAGATGGTGGAAGATAAACCTCCTTTCTTCCATGTAAGCCTGAAATATTACATCATGATCACTGGATTGCATGCAGTGGTACAAATAAGTTGTCAATGGCTCTCAGAGTTTTTAACAAATCCAACTGTATTTGGATGAAAAATGTATCCCAAAAGCATCTTCAGGCTCATTGCTAGGATTCATTCTGCCTGTATCAGTTTCTAACCAGTTGTCCACCAGCACTGTTGAAAAGAGATACCAATTTGAAGTTACAACATAGCATGGCATCCCTGCTCTAGTCAGGGAGTACAGTATTAGGGCTTTCCTCAGTGTCACTCTCCAAAAATAACTCTTCAACTGTCCAAGTACCTTTAAAGATAAGAAGTTAAAGGAATAGCATGTGGATCCCTGTGACAATGTCCTCCAGGCTTTCCCTACTTTCAAATTCTTAATATACTGTCTTTTCATACCATGACAAAAGCTTCTGGGCTGCATTACCATAGCTCCTGGCAATTTCTGAAAAAGTAGCCCCACCACACTGCTGTGCTCATACCTGGCGGGTCCTCATGTTCTGAGAATTGAGAAGATTCTTTCATTTCATCAGTCTTGTCTTTGGATGATGTTAATAATTTACCATTTCTTATTATAGAGGGCTAGAGTTCTTACCAAACGGGCTGTTTAATCAGGCCTTTCAACCTTAATCAGCTGAGAAATTCCTGCTTTTCCAACTAATTCCCAGAAATAATGCCTGTCCATAAAGGAGGAATTCAGCCTGACATGAATGTACTTTTTGGAAATCATATTGCTGTTAGCCAGAGCTTGCTACGTATCTGGAAATAGAGCCTGCAATGTCAGTTAGAACACAGTAACTTGTATTTTTTTCTCATGGACTCTTAAAATTTCTCTATAATGCTAATTTAACTTTTCGATAGGATGTATCTGGTAGTCTATGTGTAATAGGTTGAATGGGGGTTGTTTCTTTAGTTTTAACTTGCAAGTTTATTTTCATCTAAAATTCTCAAATTATTTATCTAACAGAAGTGTATAATCCCTGGAGTGTCTATTCCTTGGATATGTTTCCATTCAGAACATTACAGATGCTTAATCAGAGAAAACGGTTGTAGCAATATGGGAGGCACCTAGAAAATTAACAAGCCCTTGCAAAGCAGAAGCAGAAAGAGATCTGTACAAGTACAGAACCCAGATAATGGCACAAGTATGAATAATCTCCATGTAGTAAATATATGAACTAGGTATTACTTCCCTGTACATCTTTGAAATGTAATTCCAGCACCATTGTAGTTTTGGCTGGTTTACAAGTTTGGGGACAGATGTGCCCATAAAGGGAATTGAAGTACCAAAGCAACCACAACAGCGTATTAATCATACACAACAGTGTATAATTATATATATATATATATATAAAATAAATTTAAAAAAAAAGAAAACAGGGCTGGAAATGCTTATCATAATATACATATAGATCAACAATGATCCATTAGATCCATTTTAACCTTGTTGTCAGGGCCCTGAGGGCACCAGCAACCTCTGCAACCTCTTCTCCCACCCTGGGGTTTTGGGTGATGTGACACAGACAAGTGACGTTGGGTCAGGCTGCTGGGAAAGCAGCTAGCTTGGGAGAAGGAGCTGCCAGAAGACTTGCTGGGGGCTTCCCTGTCTAGCTTGGGAGCCAAATTCAGCTCAAGCCTCAGTCTTGGTCCTTGTTTGAGCTACACTGGAGGAGTGCCCTGTCTGGCTCTGCACCTTGCTGATCCTGACTTTGTCTGCATGACTTGACTTCCTGACTTGGTGCCACAGAGATGCCCCGGCATTGTGGACATGTCTGGAAATCATGAGACTCTTGGCTGACCCCGGTTAACATCAGCAGACCCTCTCAGCTCCCCTGACACTGGTACCATAGCTCTGACCCTTGTTGGTGAGGACACTGCCCCAGCCTGCCTTGTGGTTGCCTCAGCTCCCTGCAGCCTGACCTTGCCACTCCTTGACATTTGGTAATACCTCTTCATTCATCTGTTAACTATCAAGATGCAATGAAAAAGCAGCACTTAGCATCTCAAACAAGCTAACCAATATGTATTTAAGATGGAGGCAGGGGTGGGATATGGTGGGAAGATGTGACGACCTGGGCAGGTTTTCCAACACTTAGCACCTTCTCCAATCATTTGGCATTTCTCTCATGGCAGGATAGCAAGTACTTTGTAGGGATATGGAAACTTAGAAAATGTGGTGGTTTTTAACCGATGTCAAAATATTCCTGCCTATTACTGCTTCCTCTTAATATGTTTGCCAAATGCAGCACATAATTACTTATAACAGAGACTTAGGCTTGAACTGAGACATTTGACACTCTGCAAGCTGTATATCCTCACGAAGAGACTTTACATGCAAAGATTATTTCCTTTCCCATGTAAAAGGCAGATAGAAATCACTGAAAAAAAATAAGCTTATCGCCACAGATTGTAAACTTTTGTATTAAGGTTCCTGTTAGTACATTTCCTGTGCCATACTCAAGGTCTGAGCATTTTTGAGGAGCTCTGACTAGAAAATAGGGACGAGGAACCTCAGATCCCAGGTGAGAGGGGGTGGGAAAGCAGGGGAAGGGACTGGGCCTGCGGAAGAGAGAGGATGGGTAGGAGCCAAGGGGGAGCATGTGAGGCTAAAAAAATCAAAGGTGGTGAAAGGACAGATAAAAGCTGTAGATGGGTAGAAATCACAGTACTCCATAACTCAGCACACTCTATTTATTTTGTTTCAGCCCCCCCTATGAGTGCATCATTCAGGTTATTCACACATCACGTGGTGCCATTTTGCAAGAGCAACTTTCTTCTACGCTCCCAACACACGGAGTCACAAGTCGCTGTGGACTCCAAGAAACCAGGCAGGATGGCACAGAGGGGGTTTCTGCATGCACTCCTGTTCAAAACCAAAGTTAGTGCTTTCCCGCAGGGAAATCATCTCTTTGGTGTACTTCAGTGCTGAGATAACATCGTACTATCTGCAAACAAATTATCTGTATTGATCTGTCCAGTTAGGTGTGCCTGCCAACATGTCATTAGCTCTCTGCTGCAGCTAGAGGAACCAGACACCTCGTGTAACATAACACAATTTAAAGCATCCTTCATACCAATATTTCATTCTGCTAAGACCCCTGTGGAATGTGATACTCCTTTTACCCTATTCCTGGACCATTTCACATTCAACCATGAGGTAAACTTGCTATACCTATTCCAGGATATAATGAAGGATGCACTTGGAGTGGAAAAGGTTACTACATGTGCTAGTCACAGCCACTGGTTAAATTTTTATATACAAGCAGAGTAGACAACTGTAACAACTAGAATGAACTTGGTGTGAAACAAACAAAAAAATACAGTACAAGTATTAAAACTTTTTTCTGGTTTCTGCAAAGGAGCACTTTGTAACCAATCTTGAATTAAAGCAGGGCAAAAAGTTCATGCAAAAACATGGTCTCTCCTGCTTAGCATATTTCCTTGAAAAGTCTGATCTCTCGTCTTGCCTGTCTTTTGCCTAAATCTTTAAAAATAATTGTCTTAATACACTGTGTTCCCTAACACAGTGTCTTTTTTTATCACAGGCTAACTGCCATTTTTTTTAAGGGGAATTTGAAAAATGTTCCAATCAATTCCTGAGGTTTAGCATTCAATGCTGGCTTTAAAGACAGTAACCTATCAAAATTAATTTTATTTTTATCCAGCAGGATAAAAAATTCTCCAAGGAGTGGGGAGTGCCATAGTTTCAGAGGGTGCTTTTCTCTGTCCTGTGAGGAATTCTTACAATTGCAGAATTACTTCTTTTGAAGTTCTTCAATATGTTGGATTTAACACACCTCTGAATGTTTCTCTTCAGCTGCCTACAAAGCTCTTGCACTCCATCCATCGTCAGTACTCTCCCTTTGACGTCATTCTTCCATAGCATCGGTGATGCAAGGCCTTCTGTGTTTTAGTTGTTTTTTCTAGCCGAGTAATTGTGTCCTCTTGAGCCTGGAATGAGAGAAAAAGGAGTCACTGTTCCCCAAGTCTTTCAGTCACTTGTGAGCTTTCACCAAGTAAACTACTCATCCTTCAGAGATTTCGAAGGAGGGAAGGATGGTCAAGGATTCCTGGTGCTGAGTGCAAAAGTACAGAAATCACCACAAAATCAGAAGAAACAAAGGGAAGCCTTAAAACAACATGCAGCTCAGCAGTGGAATTCCTTGCCCCAGGAAACTGTGGATGACAACAGTTTACACAGCTTAGAAAGAACATTTGACAGGTTAATATAAGAGAAATACAATTGAAGGTTGTTAACTATAAAGGATGCCCCTGAGCCACAGACTGTTAGAAATTGGAAGAATGTTGCAGAAAAAATGTCACAACATGTTTGTTCCAATACTTGTGCTCCCCCATAGACAAGTATTTCTGGCTATTGTTGGGGACCGGGTACTGGCAGAGATGGATCTTTGGTCTGACCCCGGACAGGTGGTCTTACATTCCTGAGCAAGTAACTACCTCAACCAGAGTGGGAGGGTGGGGTGTCTATTCTTGGCTTGGGTTCTTTTCTGAAATGGAAGGTCAGAGGCCAAAATGGGATATAAAGAATGAGGGACAGAGGTTCTTCTGTAAAGTGTTGGGGTTTTCTTCTTATCAGATCTTCATATATCAAATGTGCTTGAGTTCTTTAAACATAGCATGTCTTCCAATCTTGTCTTGCCTTTTTTCTCTCTGTAATCTAAACTTATCAAACTACCTGGAGAGCCCTGGATTACTTTAAACTAACTTCATGTACCTAGCTAGAGAATCTATTTATGGATCAAGGTCCCTGTAGGGTCCCTTTGCAGTCAATGAAGAATGCCAGGCACCTCCAGTGGGTGATTCATATCATAGGTGGGCTCTGTCTCCCTCAGGAAGCATGAATTAACTATGTAGGAAGCCTAACATGACCTTGTTTCTAATTTAAGCACATCAGCTAAGTGTCTAACTTGTCAAGGCCTCAGGTTAGGTAGGAACAGAACTTACTATCCTTGTGCCTTATATCCATTTAGAGATTTAATATGTGCATGTGTCGTGAAAAGTCATCAGCTCTTTCAAAATTCTAATCCACAGAAACCGTGTCACAGCTGTTGTGACATGAATATGAAATCAAAATCTACAATAAACAAAAATAAAGGACAGATGCTTGGGATCCTCCATTTCCAGATAGTTTTCACATAGAAAGTACATCATCAGGATAAAACAGAACAAGTTTAATAGGCAGAATAGAGCATACATGATACCACTTAAAATCAACATTTTTGCATTATACAGCCAACAACACAGGTCCTGCTATAATATGTAGCTAATCATTCTTCATTTTCTAGGTCAGGAAGAAGGAGCCATAAGGATTTTATTTGCCATACTATTGTTATATCTGTTTCTATTGGAATTCTTTTCTGATTTAGTAATTGAGCTAATTTTGTACACAATAAAATGTTGTCATGATAACTTCATTTTGCATTTTCCTAGGAAAGAAAAAGCAGATGCATAAATGAGGTTTCCTGTAAGCAATCTACCAGAATGTGATTCTTAAAAATGAGCACTTAACAATTCTTACTTGTAATACAGAGTAGCAATACGGTTACTGTAGCTTTCCTTTTGGAAGCATGCAAGAATTCACAATCCTGCTTCTGCCACAAGCAGCAGAACTCTAGAAACTGTTATTATGAGTTTTACTTTTCTTCTCAAGAGTTTCATTAGATGAGCAAGAGTGGTTTTCAGTTCTCAGTATTGGCAAAATCCACACAAAGAGTATGAGAGCTAAATGCTGTTTCTCAAGATTTTACCAATTCAGTGTTCATTTTATGAAGGGATGATTCATATATACTTTGTGTAGTGTTTTCATAGGTGGTTTATCCGAAAGAAATTTTTCTCAGTGATGCTTTCATGTTTCTTTTGTCTGGAATGTTCAAGTATTCTCATTTTGCAGATGGGAAGACTATTGTTCAAGTATCCTCAGATTTATACACTGAGGCTCATCTCTGTCTCTTCACTGATATGGGACGTTTCTCTTGAGATTGTCACAAAGCACCAGTTGGCACAGGTCTTCATATAAATACTAGTGGTCATGCCATAACAATTATCTGGGAAGACCATGCTAAGGTCCACTCCAGTCCCTCCAATATAATTTTTTTAGTGTGTAGTAGTGACTTCCCATCTCAAAAGTAACCTGTCATGAAATGGGGCACAGCCTTAGTTTAGCAGTGGTCCCCAACACGAGATCAATGGATCTCAACCCTGACTGTTCATTGCATAAGTTGAGATATATATCAAGGGCAGTAGTATAAAGAGATACCTGAACTAGATACCTGTCTCTGTGCTACAAGCAATGTAGCTTCCTTATCCTGGTAATTCACTTGGAGACAGCTGAGGCATGTCTACGTGGTGGTGTATGTTACAGCTCCAACCTGTCAACAAAAACATCCTCTCCTAGAAAGCCATAAAAAACAGGAACAGTTTTGGTTGTCTGAGAGCTGTTTGTGGACTTTTCTTCCCAGCAGCCAGTTCTCAGTCAGGTACTGAGCATAAAGTTGGGACAGAAAGAGTGAACAGTCTTTTTATCCATTAAATCACAAAGAGAGCTTAGGGAGCAAATGTTTGGCCAACTGTGATTATGGCCAGGATGGTGACATCCCGAACAATAATCGGAAGTGACTGGGACCATGGTGTTCTGTCTCATGCTGAAGACAGCAGTTCTGTCAGTTCCCAGCGTTTCCACTGTTTCTCAGCAAATTGGTATTCTCCAAAGGTCTTCTATTCCAGCACCGAGTCGGCTTCACCCAGCTCTAGTTGGAGGGCCTGACGACAGCTCAGCCATGGCCTGGGCGTAACGCCAGCTCCTCTTAGCATGCCTTGGAATTGTGTTTGAACACCAGGAGAAACACATGTTCTTGCACAGCTCCCGGAAGGAAGACTCACCAGCAAAGACTAATTATAAATCACAAAAATAGAGCTGCAAAACACCTCGGGATGTCGTTTAGTTTATCACTTTGCCCAAGGAAGCAAAGTGTCTGCTTCGTTCGAAACAAATGGTGGTACAACCTGTTGGGAAACACTTCCAGTGATGGTTTCACACATACAGCTTGCCTTCCTACATTCCAGAAACTTTCCTTGAAATTTCTTATCATTGTGAAGACAGATTGAAACCCAGTGATTATTGCAGTGTGGTGAATTGAGCACCAATGAGCTGCTGGCTCTTTAAGCATTTTCCTTAAAACATTTTTTCCCTAACAGCAGACAAATACACATTCAGGTCAGTAAGATGAAAATAGCAATTTTATGTTAAGTAACTTTTATGTTTTAGAATGATCAAAATTAGGGGGTTTGGTGGAAGCTGAACAGGATGTTGAAAACTCTTGCAGACCCTGGCCATTCTGAAGCTCCTATCTCACCCACTTTCTTGTCTTCTTGAGAAACCTAAATGCTCTCGTTGCAATCACACAGAAAAACTTCCCATGGGAAAGTAACCAGTCTTTGCTAGAGTGATGGAAAATGAAGGGGTTTTCCTGTCCATTTGCATAAGATGCTACGGCCCTTTTAATATTCAATGAGTGAGGAAATTTCCACAAGGGATTTAAAAAAACTGGAGACAAAGTTGGTCTGTAGTGTCAAATATTAATTAAATGGACCACTCTCCTCCTTCTTCCTGGAAAAGGGCTCTTGCTGTAGATCTTGTTTTGCTAGTGAGGTACAGTTGTTGCATAAAGTGAGAGATGCTAACTAACAGAACAGTATCTGCTTCCTTGAAATGGCTTCTCAACACTCTCTCTCTGTGACTCTATATGTGATATAGCTCAGCTCATTATCGCTAACTAATGATAATAAAGAGCATAAAAGTTAGCTTGCTTAGAAAGAACTAAATGTTCTAATTTATATTTATTTATACACAATCTGTTTTGCCAGCAAAAATTTAAGATTTTTGGAGAGGGGGTTAGGGAGTGTTGGTGGTGGTGTCCTTGGATTCAGAATCCAAAGACCATTATGTTACCACGGTTTTTTTGTGTTAATTAAAATGAAAGGTAAGAATTTGGCTCAATCTCCTTTCCTTCATTTTTTTCCTCATAATCTTTTATTTTTCCTTTTCTCATGAATAGTTGGACTACTTTCAGCAAATAAATATTCTTAAAGACAACTATATCTATTTGATTTGCATGCCAGCTAGAAGAAAAATAGGTTTCCTTCCTCTCATATTTCCATGTAATTTCTCTTGTTAAAAACAATTATTTCTCACTTTATGTCTTTCTTCCTGGATATTTTATTGCAAATCAATACTTGAAATCTCCCAAAGAACATAACATTTCAAATAGGAAAAAAGAAGAACTTGTTATGATAAATGTCTTCCAAAGAGATTTCTTTTTTTGAGAATATAAACACGGAACCTTTCATCAGTGTATTAAAACTCAGATCCTCATATGCCTCTGAGCCTGTCATTATTTATAAAAATAATGAAGCCTTAGGTATGTAATGGTTATACACTCCTGATCTCATTTGCAATCATAAGCACTTCAGGTACTGGAGGTACCAGCAGTGCTTCAACTATGAGCTCTTTGAGAAAAGGGCTATTGTATTTGGTCTGTGATTGTACAGTGCCTACCACAGCCTGATCTGGATCTGTGGCTTAGGCTCAATAAAATATATCAATACACATAGCAATTTACAATGAGAAAACCACTCAGTTCACTTGGGACTGAAGACCCTCGCCCTGTTCTGCACCAGCCATCGGAGCAGTTACCTTCATGCTCATGGAGACAGAGGCGATCCTTGGCGTAGCAGCTCCACCACATTCAGAGCTCAGCAAATGATGAAACAATAAGTGTGGTTTGTCTTTTCTTTCCAGGAAGGATTGTCGTGCAGTAAGGCACCACAGAGGGCCTCAGGAGATGGTGGTTCAGTTTCTGATCTCTTCTACAGATTTCTTGCAAAACTTGAGAGAAATCATATGCTCTGCCTTTGTCTCAGGACTACGCTTCTGAAAAGCAGATTTTGGCATTTTCTCCTTCTACTGATCTTTTTTAAGCATTTGTATTACAAATTATTCTAAACAGGGAGATTGGCTTTGTTTGCCTAGAGTCTAACCCAACGGGAGTCCAGTATCAGTGGGGATGTTGGGCTGTGCTGTAGTAGAAATGATGGAAACATTAGTGATTGGTCATCAATCAGTTACATAGTTCAAGGTTAGATATACATTCCGTGCTTTACAAATAGAAGAAAGTGAGACATATTTCTAACCGCAGAATGATCTTAGAAAATTATGACATACAGCATCTAGACTGCAGTGACTCAGACTCATAAATTTTACTAATGATTTATTTACCAAAAATGCATTTGTTAAACTGTCACAGTTCTTCACTGATTTGGCTGATAGTTTAAAAATGGAAAAAATATTGGTAATATAAATATGCTGCAACTCATTGTTTTCAAACAAGATTTTTCAATTTTTGCCTTCAAAATTATTTTCAAGTTGCCAACATTTAATTTAAAAAACAGGATTAAAGAATGAAAGATAGCACTTCTGTTTTGGTCAGCCAAAATATTCAGTAATTCCAAATTCTTTCTTTTACAATCTGTGATACTGAAAAAAATATATGTTGAGTTTAGCCCAGTAAAAATGTAAGGTAGCAGACACTCAGCTGGTCTGGTTTAAAACAGGCAATTAGCAGTGAAGTTGGCATATGTTGTTGGTTGGACTATTTAGCTGGCTGGATGTTCTTGGGTTTTTTTATAAGCCAAACTGTTAAGAAACTGCCTCTACAGATTTCCAGAGCTTTATTGCCATGAATATAAGAGCAAATGTCAAGAACAGAGTCAACTTTCTCAAATAAACAACGTCTCAAAATGTATAAGAGCTGTGTTATTGTCCACATTTACAATTCCATGGGTTTTTATCAACTTTTTTTTAATATCAAGGATTAATTAATATACTCATTTAATATAGTGTGTGTTCCTTATAAAAGACAACGTGGCAGTAACATATTGTGGTTTACTTTCATATTCCTGTGTTACTTAGTATTTCTGTTTCTGAGTCACTCGTTATGTGTGACAATGCCCAGTGTATCAGGTAACGATGCCGCTCAGTCAGGATCGGAAGGTTCAGTTCACTTTGACCAGATAGCAAGCTCCTTCTGTTGCCAGGCATAGCCCTATACATTTTGATGGGCTCATACTGATCATAAGGGCAGAAGACATTACTGAATGCTAGTCAGCAGAAATTACAGAAACGTTACACAGGAGAAGACAGCATGGCCAGAAAGATGATTCTCCCAATACATCTTTTTGGTGTCTTAATTCCTGGGAAAGCTAAAGTAACGTCCTCATCTGTGCTCTGACAACGATACACCAAAAATACTCCTCAGCATAAATCATGCAGTTTCTGCCAGAGGCTGAGGTACTGTGCACGTACATCTTGCATAAATGAAAGTGAATGAAGTCAATCATGTTATTTTGTCTCTGTAAGTGAAAGGCAAGTTCAATTCATTCAGACTGAAGCATCACCAACCTAGCCTAACTTCTTTCTTATTTCTAACTGGTCTTACATGGCAGAATGAAAATGGAAAGTTGTTTCAATACTGCATGCTCACCTTGTGGTCTCAACAACTACCACATCTCTCCCTTCTATCTTCATTGACCGCCACCAAGTTTTATGTTTGCTTGCCATTGCACAGAGCATTTGTTCTTCCAGACCGTAGTAAGCTGACATTTTGGCAAAGCAAGTTTTTTCTTATGAAGGAAGGAACTGGACACCTTGGCAGCTTTTTGTCATAGATCATCAAGGTGAGCTACAAACTTGAATTTATCATGAACAATGTGTACATTCTGCAGAGGAAGAAAGGCCCCACACCAGCCATGGCTGTTTCTGGAATTCACATCTCAGTTTTCACTGTGCTGCCAATTTAAGCTACCGCAAGGGTGAAAAGAACGAGATCAGCAATGAGATTTGCCTGTAGACGAAGCACGTGATGTAAGTTCATCCTAAAGATAAACCACCAGACTCCCTGAAAAATTAGTATGACTTATCAAAACTAATGATTTTTGTGTAGCCTGTAAGTCTCCCTGCTGATTCTACATTAGTAATGGTATCTTTCCAAACTCAAACAGTATTTCAATTGGTGCTGCTCTGAAACAGATTTATATGTGCATCAACTATAAAAAGGAAATAAATTAACCTTAAAAATGTTTCATAAAAAAACAATAGAAGCTTCCTTCTGTCTGGTATTGTTGAAAATGCAGTCCAGAGCCTTATCTTGAAGGGAAAATAGGGACATCATTTAGGGAGGAAAGAGAGGGGGAAATTTCCATTAACGACACAATTTAATACAGCAACCTCAAAATTAAAACATCTATCGTCATTTAGACTGCAAATACCACTGAAAATATTGATTTCAGTTTATGAGTGCAGTAAGATGGTAGGAGAATGGGGTATCCTACTGCTAAAATAACACTTGTCAAGAAATTGAAGACACTTGTAATTTTGTTTGGCTTCATGATCCATGCACTGTCCTGCAATATTCCCTAAATATGGCCAGAGTTAATTATAAGTTGCAATGTGGCATGTGCTACCTGCATTAACTTTATAACAGTAGCATATTCTGTTCACTTTAACCTGTAGCTCTTGTTTTGTGCATCACTGTGAACAATTTCAAAGAACATTTAACATAACTTACTGTTTAGTTTTCTGCTGTTTTATAGTGTGGCACAATGCTATTTAGTATATAGGGCAGCCTATGATGCAGTGTAAAATGTTGTGCTCTTTGAAAGCCAGTACACATGAGCTGAGTTGGCAGTAACACGAGCGTTGCTTGTAGAATATAAGCCTGGTGCTTGTGCTCTCTGCAGTCAGTGTGCGATAGCTGTGAACGGGCAGAAACCCCCTTCCCACCACTGCAAATGATCCACGCAAAGCACTGGTGACCTGATATGTTAGGACCAGCATTTCTTATCTTCCTCCATTTCAGCTGAGGCCCATGAGAAAAGCTGGAGCTCAGAATTTCTGAAATTCAGACTCTTCAAGCCCTATATCCTGCATCTGTTCAAACCAGTATTCTCATGGATTTCAGTGGAAGGAGCACAGTCCTTTGGATTTGAAATTAGAAAGTCCTTTCCCAAGGCGCTGGCTGACAGCAGTGGATCAATGTTGTGTTGTGTCACTTGGACACATAGATCTAGCCACATTAAGAAAAAAAAAATCTGGATTATTGACCCATTCCCTGTTAGGTGATTGTTTGCAGCTCATCAAGCATAAAGTACCTAAATTGACATTCTACCAACTTATTTAAGGGGGGGTGGGGGGCATGGGGGTGGAAAGGTGGAACCTCTGTTTCTCAAAAGAGTAGAGGGAGAATATAGAGATGAAGAGAAATCAAGGGGACACCTTCTAATCTTATTTATGTTGAAATATGTAAGGAGTAACTTTGCTGAAACTGAAGGCAAGCACATAGTAACAAAGGGGGAAGGAGGGTCACAGTGCAGAGGAGCCTAGCTAGCCAGCTGGGGATCTTCCCACACCCTCAGTTTAATGGTATCCTTCTGTATGATATTGGCCTGTGACTTACATGGCTTCAGATGGTTTCACTACCTGGCCATGTCAGATACACGCCACCTTAAATCACTGATCTTACAAAAGTGAGAAAGGTCCTAAGTTTATGCCAGCTTTATGCATCTACAGCTGACTTCCATGAAGGATCAGCCAGACCCTACGGAGAGACACAAACCACAAGCCTGCTGCTGTCATGCCTTAACAACTGTCTCTGCTGCAGAAGTCTAACAACTATATACAGGTTTCCAAAAGAAATAGTATCTACTGAGCAGCAAATATAAGTTGTTTTGAAATGCTGGTCATAAACCTGAGCAGAAAGCTAAGACTGTTAGGTCTTATTTCTGTAACAGGATGTTTCATTACAATCAGGGGACCTCTTAGGTTGGGTTGGGCTTTTTTGTACCTGCACAGCCACAGAGGCTTCTGCAGCTTCAGCTCATGGGAGTGAAAATCCAATGTGGGCTTTGTTCCTTCTCAGAAAAGGTTAACAGTGTCTGCACTAATGGGAAAACGCTTCACATTCTCCCTTGAAAAAGCTTGGGAGAAGTGTTTGTCCCATTTTGCCTTTATCAATGGCCTGTGTGAATTTGTTCTGCTGCATGTTAGGGAGGTTATTTTTTTTTTAATTCCTCCTGTATTGTTTCCATGAGCAGCTAGCACACTGGAGAAAATGGATTGCACTTTGGGGTTCAGGGATTTGGATGGCACCATCACAGTGTTTCTAGATGTGCGTTGACACATTCTATATTTTTGGTTCAGCCACTCTTTCGTGTTCCTTTTGGTGTATAATGGACGACAGTCAGCAAGCTCCTCATTTTGAGTTAGGTAAGCTGGGTGAGGGGGAAGCAGCTGGAAAAATAGGAGACAATGCAATTTTGTTATAGGATCTTCAATTCGTTTAATCATTTAAATTGCATGGGTGTCAGACAAGGTGGTACTGATTATCTAGTCAAGGGAAGCGTTCTCGGTGCATTGAAGCTCTCACACAATACTCAGATGTTTCTTTCAAAAATTGTGATTGAAGAGTTTTCTGAGAAAGTAGATTAAATGTACTGCTCCTCCCTTCCTAACTTAGAGACATGGAGCTAGTTAAAAACTGCCTGCTGGAAGACAGACAGAATAAACCTTCACAGTAACTGAAAACATTAGGAAGATATAAATGCATATATACATAAAATCCAGAGGAAGTGACTATCTTTAATAAATATTTCTTACAGTATTTGCAATTCAAATGTTATATTGGTGTGTGAGAGCTAGAGAGAGACCTAAAATGAAAATGACTGGAAAGTAACTATTTTTATTGCAAACAGAAAGAAATGTACAAGGTAATCAAACAGCATATACAATGAAAAGCAAATTAGATTTCTGAAATTCTTCCTGTTTTTACTGACTCCCATGTGGCATTTGCAACACCAGCAAGCAAACTTGCTTATTTTGTAAACAGTAAGCCAAATCCTTACGTCCTCCCCATTCCACTCATGCCAGTCTAACACCATAGGTGATGCTAAATTGATTTAACAGCTGCTTTCTCAGCCAGCCTGCAAAGGGATGTCATCTCCCTTCAGCTGCATCCAGTGTAGAGGGTGAGCTGCAGAAAGGAGGAGGGTTGGTCACAGACAGAATATAATTTAGTGGTTTGAGCTGGGCAAAGGGCAAAATCAGGCACAGACAGCTTGCATGCTCTGAAATGACAAAGGGGAGCTGAAATATGGTGTAAGTGAGAAGGACAGAGATCAGTTCCACCTGGCATGTTAAGACGTAATTCTTTTCCTTTACCAAATGTAAGATACTCTCATATTTTAACCATAATACCCCATTACATGTGAGATAGGTGAGAAATATTGCCAGAGAGCAGGACTTTATACCTCAGTAGTGATATGTATGCAAATTGATCACCCCAGACAGATTGCCTGAGAGCTATTTTAACTAATGGCTGGCATTTCTCACTGTTCTTCAGCATTTCTGTTTTCTAAGTATTTTTGACTTTATAACATCAAGGAACTTGGCAGTGACTCATGTAATCTGAGTTCCCTCCTGCCACTCCCATCATTTCCCTGAATGATCCTGAACAAGTTGCTTCATTAATTTTAATTGGATGCTGTCATGAGAATAGGCTTGTAGCGCTGGGCTGCAAGTCTGCAGTCATTCAACCCTTGTTCAGACAAATTCCTATTAATTCTAGCGGGAATTTTCTCTGTGTCAAGACTGCAAGACTTGCCACAACTGCATGTGCTTAAAAGGCTGCAACTGCAACAGTTGGATATAGTTTCTGGCCACGTTAAGGTTTATTAGAATCTGCTATTAATACTTATCTTCTTGTTTGCCACTTGGACAAATTCAAAGAGGCCCTTCCTCAGTCTTTACTGGCTGATTCCAATCAATGGGCATTGTCAAGTGAGTTTGTGTTTCTGTTAGCAGCTCTGCCTAGTCCATTCAAACTCAGGGCAAGTCTTGGCTGTGAAGGAAAAAGCACGAAATGATGTGTGATTTTTTTCCTACCATTGTGCAGCAAAAACGAGCAGGTAGATACAGTTTCCCCGAAAACCTTATGTTCTTGTTCCCATCTCTAACTGGGCTGTGAATAGCCCAAGAGAAGGTGGCCAGGCTGGCTTCAACTGCAGGAGAAATCCAGCCAAATGTGATTCTTCAGCAGAGGAGACCAGAGACAGTTTAAATAATTCTTACAAGATTCTTAGGAATATTGCAAATAAATGGAATGTGGAAATACTGGATTAGAAGCTAGTGTGCCTGATTTACATAGCCTTGTAGAGTGAATATTGCTATTATAAATAAAGCAGTGACAGCTGCTGATTAAACAATATCCTTTTAAATGCAGGAGTACTATAAAAATATAAGAAGGCTCAGAAAAGAATATTGGAACTGTGTAAAATAAAGACAAAAATTAAAACAAATGTTACTATTATGTTCCACCTGGACTCTCTGCAATTCCTCTCGCATCCCTTTCTGGTCCTCAGGAGGCTGGGACAAGCGCTTCATATGTAGGAGGGGTGAGGAGGATGTACATGTGAATGTTTACCTACAAAACTGAGAAATAGCTCTGAAAATATTTGTGACTTCTTTTTATTTACTCATTTGTATGTTTTCCTTTGCAAGTGTTTTTTCCCCAAGAGTGTTCAGAACTCCAATGGGCATGACCAGTCATGCTGGTAGCGTTCCCTGGCTGCCTTGAAGGGGCTTTAGTATGAGAGTCAGCACAACAGGATTCAGACCCCCTGACATGTAAATGCCACCATGCATTTGGTTAGGAAGCAACCATGGTCAGTATTAAACATCTCCAACCCTCTAATGCTGCACATACTTTATAGAGGAGCCCTGAAATCCTTACAGTGCACTGGTTTCTGTTTCATCCCTGACAGTTCCCTGCGTGTTCTTTGTTGAGCTGCTTCTCTTTCTCCTTCTTTGGTTCTCCCTATATTCTCACATTTCTTCTCTTCTGCAGCCCCTTCTTACCTGTTTCTCTTTTGACACTCTGAAACACCTTGTCTTTCCAACCTCTGTTCTCCACAAACTCCAAAACCTGACATTTCTCTCTTTCCCTGAGCCTCTCCCCTTCCACATACTGCCCCGAAGTCCAGACTGCTCTCCCTGTTTGTGCACAGTGAGCGACTCGGCACAACGGACGTTACTTGGTGAGTTAGGCAACCTGAGTATCACTCAATACTGACTGATACACTTTCTGGCAAAACGTAGTTTATGTTGTGAGAAGTAAAAAGAAATACTTTAGCCAAGATAAATCAAAATCTCCCCGAAAAGCAGCATGCGGAACAGTCTTCTATTGTTATGAAAATTATGGAAATACAAGCTTAATATTATGACATCGAATGACTAGTAATTACTACTTACAGACAGTGATATTGTTTAATGTATTTCATCTGGAAAAAAAAAATTCTCCAGTCATTGCTCACAAAACACCATAGATACGAGCCATCATTTAGCAAAGGACAGCAAAATGGCAACATCTTATGAGATTTGTGCTGAACAGAAAAGAACCTCGTTTTCAGAAGTCTCACTTACAATCTCTTCCTGTAGGAAGGTACACAGTGCAGTATTTCTCTAGCTCAGACAGCAGTGGGCAAGTTTCAACCTATGCTTCCAGAAAGAGCAAGAATGTCTAATGTGCTCAGGTCACCTCTGCTTGCTTTGTCCCTAGGTTTGGCTACCAGCCCATCAGTCAAAATGGTTTCTTCCATTTTCTGCCAGTGATATGTGGTGTCTTACTGTAGGTGTGCTGCCCAAAAAAGTGGTTTTGTCCTCAAAATAAACTGGCCCAAGAATGTACGGTTAAGGGACTGAAATACAAAGTAACCTATTTCTGCTTCTTTCACTAACAGAAAGGTGTCTGCTATAAATAAGCAAGAAGGGAAGGAGCAGCATGAAGCAAGCAAATTTGTATTGAAGTTGCACTTCAAAGTGAAGATAATATTTTCTAATACATCTGTGACCCAGATCCTCAAGGACATGTAGCTGTTTTTACTCTGATGCTTAAACAATTTTAAGGATATGGGCACAGATGATTTAGCAGGACACCTAAATATCTGTCCTCCAAACTGCCCGTGGCTGATGTGTCCATTTTTGCAAAGGTTTGCAAAGGACAAAATACTGAAGAGAGTATAACACAGTGCATAGCAGAGAAATGAGAACACTGTGTGAGCTCATGAGAATTTCTAGAAAATACCCAGAATCTGGTGAAGGTAGTTGTGCAGTTTGGTACACTGACTGTTCACACATATTTCCATGAATGGTTGCAGTACATTAAGTGTAGAAGGGAAGACACACAGCAGTGCAGTGAGGGAGAAGCATGGCATCACAGGGAGGTGACCACCCCAGTTTCCATTTCAGGCAAGAGAAGAATTTTACAGTGGAGTTAAAAATTTCCTTTTCCAGTCCATCAGTAAGAAATCCTAAACAGAAGGATGGAATACTGTTCTGGATGTAATCACTTATTAGTACACAGGGGATTTTGATTATGAGCCATGCCCATTAACAGTAAAGGCACATTTACTGTATGCAAATCCTAGTCCAAGAATGGCAATCTAAAATCTGTGAGCATGGAATATTGTGCGAGAGAAACCTATTTACATGATGGTTTTATAGTTTATTTTCTCTGTATGTCTGCTCTGCACCGACAGATTCCATGGAGATTGAATATAAAGGAAAACATAAGCAACTCGGCAAAGTATGCTTCAGTCCCTGGGTTCAGCTCACATTAAAAACCGTTTCACCCAGCTTTTGCAGTTCATTACCACACAGTAGAAAAATCCCTTTGCTGGCACGGCTCAGTGTTGCACTGCATGTTTCTCATTCAAATACTTTCCCTTTTTTTCCCCTTTTTTTTTCCCCCTTTTTTTTCTGTGAGTACTAACTTCAGGGAGTATTTCCAGTGAAGTGCTAAGATATAAGTGATGTAAATCTTTATTATAGTATAAAGAGTAGGGAGATCCAACATCTTGGCCTCTTCTGCTGAGCAGTGTTTTGACACTTTCAATGTTTTACGTTCTCTCTGTAATAACAAGGATTAATATGATGTGCCTACAAAGAGATTACGTGAATGAATTACACAGGAGATTAGGGGGAAATCTCATTTTGTGCACCCATCAAGATAAAACCTTTTCTGACTCAGAGAAAAGCATCCTTCCTTTTCTCCCTCAATGGACCAGATCCTTAAATGTCCTACAGCTATGAGAGGACTGAAAAAGACCGGTGAACATGGGCTAACCTATATGCCCAGCAAAATTCTAAACAATCTGTCCTGCAGAGGTCACTGAGGCCAGCTGAGAAACATGATCGTGAGTCAGTCCCGTGTGTCTCTCACGTGTACCACCCTCCAAACCCCACAAAGTGAGCATGCAGCCAGGGAGTCAGCTGTAGAGGAGCTCCTGCTGGTTTATAGTAAGCAAGATACAATACAAATTCCTTCTCATTTGGAGAACCTTAAAATACTTTTCTAACAATATGTTCCACAGCATATCTGGGAGACCATATATTTTTGTATTTATGTTATGGATAGCTAAACTAAAATGTGTTCGACTTGTCAAAGGTCTGGAAAAAAATCACCCAATTCCCAAGAATCTTGTGCTGTAACTACCAGAAAGCCCACCCTATTTGCTATCCTCGCTGTTTTAGTTTAGTATTTCCCAGTAAAATATAGTCACTGCACATCTGTGTAGGTCTTTCCATGTCAAGGATTTCAGACTCCTTTAAAAATTGTGAAAGATATAATTTAGCAATAACAATCCCACCCCTTAAGTGTAGCTGTGTTTGGAATGAAATGTAGCCACTGTTCCACAATCCAACTCTGTGTAATAATCTCTGACAGAAAGCAAACAGTGTCAAAATGAAACGTGTGGAAAAACTATTAGCTGATATGCATTGTACAATACTTTAAACCGTAAATGGTGGAGAATATAAAACTCGTCCCAACATTTGCTCTCTTTTCTCTTTATTCTTCCAGTTTGTTTTGCATAACTGTACTTACATTGCAATTGTTCTTCCATCGCGTTTTTCTCTTATCAAGGATTCCACATCCAATTCCAAATACTGCATCTAGCTGCATCTCTTTTTTCATAACTGGAGGGCTTGGCTGGACACTGTGGCCACAAAGATCCTCTTGGATTTCGTAGAGCCAAATCTTCTTTCTTTCCACATCCTCCCTCCTCTCTCCATCAGCTCAAAGTTTTACAGTCCCATTCAATTCTGACTCTTTTGGAACAGGTAACTTCTCTGCCCTGCGCAGAATGATTCAGAAGGGTGGGTTGCCTTTTAAAAAATGGTGCCCTTACAGGAAACTGTAAAGATACCTTTTTTTTTAATGTCAGACAGGAACGCTGCTCCAGCTCTCCACCCTCTGCTTTATAAGTCCATTGTAACACAACCTAAAAGCACAGATCTATTAAACTTTTGGGAACAGTGGAATCATACATTTTCTCCTAGGCAATCAGTAGAAAGTGAAAGCAAAAAGTGTTTAGAAGATAAGGAGAGAGAGAGAGGCTGGGGATGGCCTCACTGAGCTATTGAGGGATAATCCACCCATTGCGTAATATTTCTATGACAAGTGTTAATGTATTTTAAATGTCAGGTGTTGTAGCATAACCCACTGTCTACACAAAGAAGTAACCAATATTTTTTATTTGCTTACACAAAAATAGTCACCCTCCTGTCTTTCCCTTCTGAACAGCAGCTGGCCGGGGTGCATGTGAGTGGGAGAGAGGTGTTGCAGTCTGCCTTGCTTAGCAATCTAATGGAGGAGAGCATCCTGAATTCACAGTAGGCTGCTCTGTGGGAGGAGGAGTGAATGTCCTTCCCTCCTTGATAACAGGATTAATGCCAATCCCACACATTTGTGTGTGTTCTGAGGTGGATTTCTCAGTACAAGCCCTTACCATGAGCTAGCACGGCAGTGCTGTGACCTGTCCTGCTCCCCTAGATGTGGGCTTGAAAGTAACTGTGTATATTTGTGTACATGTGCCTATGTGTGTGTGTAAATCATACAGCTAGGTGTCCTTGCACTACTGTAATTAATTATTGTTTTACCTCTGTCTTCTTTGTTTCTTTTTGGAAGCCCCAGCTAAACAGTAACAAAATGCTTATGCTGTAGCTAGTCCTTTCCAAAGTCATAGCTCCAGCAATGTCTACAGAAGTATATGCCAGTGTTCTTGGTCCTCATCCACTTTTAAAGTATCAGTTTCTTCTTGCAAATGAAACATACATATATATACACACACACACATACAGCCTGGACAGCAACAGTAAAGCCCATCCCTGAGTCATTTCTTTGACATTTAGTTCTGAAAACCATCTTTGGCAATCTTTCAGGGCCATGTGGTAGCCAGGGCCATGTCCAAACCACCTGAGTTTGGACTTCCCTGTTTGCAGTCAGCACTTTGATTGTTAATTCACTACAGATGTCTGACTTCTCATCTGGAAGGATCTAATGCCTTGGGTGTACCTTGTTAGCATGCAAGTCTCTCACAAAAAAAAAAAAAATCTATGCAAGCTCCCCCTAGATAATATTTAAAGATGAATTATGAAAAATGATTGAAACAATACTTGAAAACACTCTCTTTTTCCAAATACTGTGTGGCGACGGTGTGCCTTTCATATCACAATAGTCCAATGAAAACTATTTAAAATACTAAGAAAGGTGAATTAGCCATTTAAAAAATGAATCTGATACTGACATGTGCTGTACTTCTGCGCCCATAATGCATTATTAAATTTCCTGACACAGCCTAGGAATAAAGCTGTGTGTATGTCAACAGTTACACAGAGGGTGAAGGCGCGTGGAATTTCAGGGATGGAACAATAAAGCCTTGTTGGCTTTGGCAAAGTACAATCTTCAGTGCTGAAAACCTGAAAATTTGGGGTCGGTCCCACAAAGGCTTGCACATATGCTTATCTTTATGCACAATTCATGTGTGCAAATTGTTACAGCATTTGGCCTCTGACACGGCTGCTTCAGCAGAGTTCTGTACTGTAAAGCCCAGGGTGTGATCTTGTCCTTACTGAATGAAGTCAGTGGGACTTTCCGTGTGAGCAGTTACTTATGTCAGCCAGCAGAGCTGGCCCACAAGTGGCTGAAACAGTAAATTAGCTGCTCAGATGCTGTAAACTTTCAAATAGTGCTTTCCTCTAACTTCAGAGGGAAAAAAGGAATCTTTGAATAGCGGCTCTATGCTATTTTTCATTATTATATTATTTACTGTGGTATCATCTCAAGGCCCAAATGAGGTTCCCATTCAAGGCTTCTTTACACCACAGTTACGCAAGCAACCACTGTTTGGATTCTAACCAACTTCTGTATTTTTATAGAGACCTTTAGTTTTGAAACCTCGAAGTAGTATAGGCTTAATGAGGAACACTGTCATACTCAGCAAACCTGGTCCTAATACCAGTTCCAGCACTGGTTTAGGCAGGAGTGGTAGATAAATCAGTCATAAATGATAAATCATTGTCTTCTGTTCAGTGTCACTCTTCATACCAAGATATGTACTTCAAGTTTACACAGTGATAGACGTCATGATTTTAAACAGCTTTTATTATATGAGACAGGAGTGCTACAGCATGAAGACTTTTAGCTATTTAAAAAAATAGGAAGTGTCTACTAACTACCTAAAATACAAGATTGTTTTTATTTTATATTTACTGCAAAAGAGCCACACGACATCAAGCAGATGACGATGAGGCTGTTGGGACACAAGCATTTGGTTGCTGCATCTGGCATTAGCATGGGATGGCAGAATCACTGATCAGGATTTAATTTTCATTTCTTGTCCTAATTTGCATTTCCTATTACTGTTGTTGCATTTCAGCCCTGCGGGTTTGGGATCTGACCAAAAGCCAATGGAAAGCTCAAACCAGTAAAAGTCCAGCATTTTTTTCTCTCCTCCAGAAAGAGGCGAACAAAAATAAACACCCTCCCTTCCTGCTCTTTTCCCTCACACATATACCCACTTGAAAATGTCTGCTTCTCAGGAAACAGGCAGGAGTAATTAATACGGAATCATTTGTGTCTTATTTAAAGGAGACTCTGGCCACAGCTTTTCCTTCGGTCACTCACAACAACGAAGCAGAGGAGGGTAGGAGTGTGTCACTCTAACAGAAAGAAAAAAAGGAGGGGCTGAAGCCCAAGTACCTCACAAGAATGGCTTTGAATCTTTGTGTCCATGTGGGAAGAGCTTC
Organism: Ibycter americanus; assembly: GCA_035590275.1. Taxonomy (NCBI): domain Eukaryota; kingdom Metazoa; phylum Chordata; class Aves; order Falconiformes; family Falconidae; genus Ibycter; species Ibycter americanus. The sequence continues at coordinate 15,428,039 of JAVJGI010000060.1, forward strand.
CTTGATACCATCTGCTTAAAAAGAGAAAAAAAAAAAGGAAAAAAAAAAAAAGGAAAAATAGGGAATAGAACAACTTATTGCCTTTGTCCTTTCAGGGTTGAGTGAAATGGAGGAATCAGCAATCCTGTGGAATTGTAAGAAAAAACCAAACAGATGAACTGGTGGTCTACAATTCCTGTGCTCTATGTTTATTTTATGAAAAAATAACAGCAGCCCACCTAGTCATAAGGAGTTTTATTTGGTGTCTGTAACAGAATTGGTCCCAATGGGACAGTGCAGCCTGGTTTTATGTGGCTGTGTAATGAGACATCCTAGTACGAGAAACTGGCACAAGCTGACAGGGGACCTGGATTTCTGTTTGAAATCGTTCAACTTACAGTTTTTAAACAGCTGACTAAATTGGCTAATGTGAAGAAAGTCATAGTTTATATTCCTGCCTGATCTGAGAAGTACATCTGTGACCGCTCCTTGCCACGTGCGACACCGGTGCGGAACAGGCACCTGGCCACGCCGGGACACCCAAACCACGCGGCTTCACACGGGGCTGTGGGTGACAGCACGTCGGGGGGAGACACTAGGGTTAAGACAGGGTGCCTTACTTCCTTCAGATCATAATTATAGGGAAGCGGTTTAGAACATCCAGTTTATGTTATCAGGCGGTATAATTTAAACGTAGCTTCACCCCCGAAACAATAAATAATGTACGTGTGGTGGGCATGAGTCATCACTCCTGCAACAGTGTCTGTGGAGCTCCCTGCTTTGTACGCTTTACACATTAACATGTAAATGAAAAATAGTTTTTATTATAATTTGAATTTATATGAGAGAGCTCATTTGGAGACATCGGTGTAGAGCAGTCTCCTGCTCCGAGGTCAAAACCACCTGCTGGACTGCAGAGCCGCGGCGCAGAGGCGGCAGGGAGAGAAGAGGAAGCTTTAGCCGTGTTTAGAGACGGGAACCCACAACTCAGCGTCCATCTTCCTCTCCCGAAGTCGCCGTAGCCTTCGCCTGGGCGGGGCCGGTTCTGCGGCACCGCGGGCGCCCGGGGGGGCAGAGGCGCGTGCGGGCCGCC
>JAVJGI010000060.1:15430997-15483067 GCA_035590275.1 Ibycter americanus
TTGCGTGCCCGCCGCTGGCCCGGGGGCCGAGGCGGCGGGTGAGCAGCGCGGCTGGGGAGCCGGTGGCGAGCGCACGCCGCGGGACGCCGGTCCCGTTTGCTTGCCCGTTATCTCGGCTGCTGGCAGTGGGTTTGTTATGTGTCTGTTTGGGGTTTGAATCAATATTTATTTACAGGACTCAGGTATTAATCACTCATGTCTTGGAAAGCTCATTAGTGGTGACTTGTTTCCATGACAACAGGACCCCTCTGCGTCTTCAGGGTTATCTATTTGCCCGATTTAATTTATTTTTTTTTCTTTTCGTGAAGCGTATTCGTACTAATACTGTGTTTTGTCACCGAGGAGAAAATCAAGGAAATAAAACCTGCACGATCCTGTGGCCTCTGTTCAGTGTTCCTCTAGCGCTCAGTTATCTCCCCAGCCTTAATTAACGATACATGGATGGGACTGAGCAAGTGTGTGAGTTATAGAACGTTTCTTAATACTTGTTTTACTGCCTTACTTCCTTTAGCTGTAAAGCTGAGAGTAAGATATGGTTTGACTTGTCTCTTGTTCAGAGTACCCCTTAGACGTGTTAGTACTGAAAAATGTGATGTTTGTTGCCTTTTTGTTTGTTTACCATTTGGTAGCACAGGACCCATTGAGAGGCATTGTGTTGCAGTCTCTGTAGTTTTATTAGTACGGCAAAGCTGGGTATCAGTAGTGACTTACTGTGTAACTTTGTCACCTTCTTGTGGTGTGACCTTGACAGGTCCCTTAACTTCTTGATATCCCACCCTGTCCCAACAAAAGGAAATGTTGCCCACTTGCACCTGTGAAGTGCTCTGAGTTAATCAAGCAAAACTCTTCTAAGATGGAATACTGTTAAAACAAGGTAGCTTTCTGTTAGGAGGAGTAAACACGTCTTGCATGTCTGTCTTCCCAAATGATACAGCTGAAAATCCCCCACACAGTGGTGTTAGCTCTTCAAATGATGTGTGCTTTTACCGTCCAGCTGAAATCAGTGATTCTAATCCTTTTTATGCTAACAACCAGTCACTGCTTTCCTGGGTTAACTTAATCAATCTGGTAAAAAGGAGAGTCTTTAGCATTCTTAAATTTGTCGGACTATCTGCTATGACAAAGAGTGTACACCCAGTGAGAAGATAGAACAGTGAAAAAAAGAAAACACTGTGAAATTAACTGACAATCTTGATGCCTTAGCATTGCAGCCTGAGAAGGACTTAAATGCTTTTTTTGAGAGAGTGAGCAGGCACACACTTTTAACTATATTGCAAGTTAAACACCTGAAACTGTTCTACCAATTGTCATAGCTTTCCGAGAAACATTTTAATATGTTGTGTTCTGTTGAGAAGCATTGGGAGTGTGTAAGAAATGTTAGAATATATATTTCTAAACCAGAATACTGCCTGAGAGATGTGCTATTGTGACCATTTTAGATGACAGGAGTAGTAAGTTAGAATAGTAGGGGAACTTCAGTAAGAAGCATACATTTTTCTTCTTTCTTGAAATGGTCCTGTGAAGTGAATAAACTATTACGAAATAACTATCTCTTCCATACTCATGTGAAGAAGGGTCTATACCCAGCTCAGCTCAGTTCAGCAAAGTGCTAAAACATATGCCTCGTTTCAAATGCATTAGGTTCTATAACATCAGCAGGCAAATCAAGCTTCAGGCTTTTATTTGAATATTCTAAAGAATCGAGGTCTGTGACCTTGACTTTTGTATTCTGTTTTTTTAGCAGCATAGTAGCAAGACATCTGTCTGAAAATATTTCTTGGGAATTGAGGACCATCTGACCGTTACTAGCCCATAGTTACTAGTGAAGTAATTTTATGACAATCCCATAAAGAGAAAGAAAGCAAAAGAAATGACATCCTAGTCAGCATCTCATCTCCTTTGGATGTTATTGACTTAAATTTCCATACTGAACTATTAAAGTTTTACTAGTTAGTGCTGCACAGTCAATAGAGGTAGAAAGAAAGTGATCTAGGTTTTACTCTGTGCTTTACGTCTTCTGCAAAGCTCAGTCTGTTATTACTGGTGATAGAGCAGATACTCCAGTTGAATTCTCAGACCCTTGTTGCCATGAGAGGAAAAAAAAAATTGCATCATTTTATTTTTTAAGACCGATAACAGGGCAGCAAAAAAGATAATTCATAAGAAGCCTGTTTTACAGTTATTTTTCAGAACAATAATCACTTAAGATTTTGAGGAGACATTTGAGTATATGAGCTGCCACTGATAGTGGTGTTCTTTTTGAGGGAGTGGAGAAAAAGTACATAGCTGTGAAGGCTAAATCTGTAGGCCTGGATGATGATACTGGTTTTTGATGTATTTTACTCGGTATTATACCAAAATAACTTGGATATAATGTACACTGGGTTTCATAAACAAAAATGCTTCTAACTGTTCATATTTAAGTTATATATTGCTCAAGCTGCATATTGCTTAAACTTTGCTGGCATGTGGAAATAAACTTAACATTGTTTGTTTTTCTGGTGTTGGAAGTCCCGCAACTGGTTTGTTGAATAAGATACTGGACGGGGTATTTAGTGGGGGTGGTTGAGCTCTTTTCTCTGTAACTTGTCTACTCTGGATAAGTCACTTTACCCCTCTATTTCATCTTTTCTCTAGTCATCCTTCCCTTTTTATCATTCAGTCTGGCTTATTTGGAGTGTAGGATCTTCAGTGTAGAGTCTTGTTACATGCATGTATTGTGCCCCAACATACCTGTTGGGGCAGCAAAATGTTACAACAGTATAATAACTAGGAATGCTAGCCATCGTTTTTCCAGTATCAGTCACTGTGGTCTTCAGGTGATCACCAGTTACTGTCTGAGAGGCAGTAAGATTGTTGCAGATCAGTGCGAAGATGTAATGGACGCATTGTTTCTAGTGTTAGTTCCATAAAATTACTTTGCTAAATATATTTGAAGAAAACAGCTTTCAGAGAAGTTCACAGACCTGTCCTCCAACGACTAGAGGGTAAATAATGGCTCGTTCCTGTTTTTCCTGAACGCCTGTGTTTGCTGTCATGTTGAATGTACTACTTTTCTGGATGTAAAAACAAGGCAATCATGAGTTTAAAACACACGTATTAGCGGCAAGGGGCTCATCGAGGGCAGAAACCAGCACTAAAGATCCAAAGTGGAATCTTGATTGTATTTTTTTTTCTTCCTTCTTTTTTCCTTTTCCAGTGTTTTTAAGAGGCAGAAAGGCAGATGAGTTTCCAAGTATACTTCGTGAGCTTATAAAACACACAGCTTCATTGGACAGGAATGAGTAATGGTGTTAGGAAGGTATGACAGCTGTTTCTGTATTATTCCAGTTGGGAGCTTAATTATGTTCTTCATAAACTACTATAAAATGTTTACACTTCAAAAAGTGATGTACTTGGTTCAGCTATGTTTTTTTTTGTTTGGTGTTACTTTTCAAAATCACTATGCTAATTGATAATGATGCTTTCTGATAAACTAGACTTGAAAGGTTTACAGATGAAAAACTGACTTTTAAAGAGATCTCTTTTCTGTTACATATGGTAGATTTACTTCTGTCTTTCATCAGAATTTAGCTGGCAAAATTAAAACCAAGAATGTATTTTCATGTACCAGTGAAAGGTGAAGTAAAACTTCTGCTTTGCACATCTTATTCTTCTTACAAGATGAGGCTTCTTAAATACGAAGATGCAGAAAAGCTCCTTTCTGACCTTTCATTAACTTGCTGTATTTTAATGAACTGTGTACAATGATTTCAGAATGACTCGCACTTTTAAGGCCTGAATTTGAAACAACCCGAAGAAATATGTTTTTTAAAAAACGTATTCTGAAAGGACTCCTATCCCAGGTCTCTAAAATGGCTAATGTTGCACACCTGCAAGTTTACATGCACAAACTCTCTAGTCACTTTGGAAGTTTTGGACCTGGGTGTGTTTTCTACTTGCCAAATAGATGAAAAGAGACATCATCTCAAGTTACTTCCAAATCTTTTTATTGTTCAAGCCAATGACGGAGTTCAATAGTTGTAGAGCTCTGCCAATGATCAATTTGTATATCGCTGCAATATAGACTATAGGAAGTCTGAAGATCATAGTACATCTTCCTTCTCACAGAGTCCCACTGAACGTGGTGTGGCCTCCTGCATGAAGGAATAGAATGCATGAATGTTTTTAGAAGGATTTAAATATGGTACTCAGTGAAGACAAGCATTACAAAAAGTTATCCTGATACGGATGAATTGGACAGTAATAGTTACTGGTGTTAATAGTCGCCCAGTAAGAGCAGAAGCCAAATCACAGATGTTGAAGTAGATGAAAACAGAGATCGAGCAGGCCAGTCTGCCTTACTGCTTCAGAAACACCAAACAAAAGGATTAGTTTCAAAGGCCAAGAAAAAGAGCTGTGCTGGCCTCTATAGATTCTGCGATATGAAGTCTTCATTATTGCTGTGCCTTTTCCTCGATTGTGAAGAGTTCATCCACTGGTGATGGGAAGTATCAGTGGTGTAATTCTGATTCAAAGAAGCTGACTAGAGTCTAGAGATAGAAGCAAAAAATACGTGGCAAACAGTTTGTCTTTGCCGTATCGTATCTTTGCTCTGGCATCTGGATAATATCCAGTAGACTTCAGAAGCCTCCGCTCTCAGGAGAATCCTTAAAAATCTAAGAACAGCATAGTGCAGCCTTTGGAACAGTTCAGATTGAAAGCACTGGAGGAAAAACTGATTTTTATTTTTTTTTTCCCCTTTCTGATAACTGGAAAAATGTAAGCAAATTTATCTGTTAGCAGTTTGTAGGACAGATGATAGATTTCTGCTGTGATTGGTACCCCAGATGCACATGTACTGCTCGCCAAAATGTATAGAAGGAACACCCCACCCCCAAGAAATCAATACACAGCAGGAAAAACAGCATGTTCACCACTTACAGCTCACTGTACACTCTGTCAGTATATAACGTCTACATAAAGGAGCCAGAGTATTTATGTGAGGTCAGGTGGCAACTCAACTGTTAGATGCTGCTTCTGAACTGCCTTTTCAGCTGGCATAATACAGCATTGCTTTTATGGTAGGACTGGTTTGCCAGGCTATTTCACTTGCAGGAGGTATACTCTGAGCACAGTAGTTGACAGGTCCACCTGGCTGGCTGTGCAGGGTGGGAGGCAAGGTGTGCATTTGTGATGTTCTCTGGGGATAAGGCAGGGAGAGACCTCACCTCTGCATGTGCAGCAGCCCCAGCCTGCATGTTTCTCCTTTCGAGTTTCTTGATTTGTAGGCTGACCTTTTCATGCTAGTGAAGCTTAGCAGGCCCACCCAATTTTGTCGCTTTATGCCAGGATGTCTGATGTTGCAGACAGGGTGTCTGTTCCTGCTCTGTTTGGAGTCAAGGGCAGATTCTCACTGATTTCCATAGGAACAAGATGTGTTCCTAAACATGCTTCAGTAGCTAGAAAGAAACTTCCTAACAAAGAACCAGACTGTAACATTACACAAAACATCAAGCATTGTTCTAGGCTTCAGAGCTTTTAACAGTAACGTGCTTGCAGACCAAGGACTGCAAACAACAAATCTCAGGGCATTCCTGGCAGGACTGGAGGATTACCAGCTCTCATTCGGCCCTGAGAAACAATTAAGACTTGATCATGTTACTGATAAAATCCTTCTTACTCTAATGGACACTATTCAGGCCCCTTAGATTATATGAGGAATGGAATTCTAGAAGCAGTGAAGTGTGACATAGTAAATCCTTTGTGTAACAGCTATTATGTCAAGCAGAAAGGGCAGTGGGATTTCAATTTACCTGAAGAAGCAAAAGGTCCTTTCCCACACTGATGTGGAGACTGTTGGACATTACCAAGGAAAACTTTGGACTGCAATTCTGCTGCTTTGAGATGTAATACTTTAGTCAGACCAGTTCTTAACTAAAACTCCCACCCCCCTCCTTGCTTCAGGTATTATTTTTTTTCTCTGCCCCTCATCTTACCCTTACTGACATTCCTATGTTCCACTCACCAGTGAAACCTGTTCAGTTACGTGCTTTTTCTTTAAAAGGAGTTAAAATGAAGTACCTAGAGCCTGTTGGAAAGTAGGGGCTTCCAAAATGTAGCTCATAGATATCTGCAGTTCCTTGCTTGCTTGCCAAAATCCCTGTATTCTATTAATTTTGCCACTAGAAAACCATTGTTGTGTCCAAATAAAGCTGTCAAGGTGCAAGGAAGCAGTGGGAAGGTAGTCAGTTGAGTCATATAGATTATGCATTTGCCGTTTATGTTGCACTCCCAAACACGAGAGCTCCAGGGCTGCTTTTCCACACAATTTTAGCTTATGGTAGTCAGAATACCATTTTCTCTGATTACCAGGTGAAGCATGGTTATCTCCTATCTTGGACTGGTTTGGTTTTGTGGTGAACATTTGGGAGATTGCATTTTTTTTCCCTGTAGTGTCCTAACAGCTTCAACATTTATTAAATTCTTCACCTACTCCCCTGCCCAACAGTTCTTACACTTGTTAAAAAAAAACAAAACAAAACAAACAAACCAGAAAAAAAACTGTGTCTTGTAAAGCATGTGGCCGACATGCTTTTCCATTATGTCATCTCCCAGATAATTCATATTTTAACATTCAAAAGCATAGGCAAAATTCTACAGAGGTAAATATTTCCAAGTAAATTTGTCTGCTTCAGACACTTTATCTTGAATGGCACACTATGAATGTTCAATATGTTTTAAAATCCAGAACACCTGCATTGTCTTACACAGTTAAGGTTGGGTTCTTTGTTCTTGTCTTGTTTTTTCAGTATAACCATGGCATGTCATTTGAACAGAAAGCTGCCAAGATAACAGACCAAACTTTCTGTTCTAAAGACACAAAATACTTCCATTTCTAAAGGTACAAATATTGCAAAATGCAAAGCTTGAATACAAAGCTGTTTGACTGATTTACCTGAAAGCTATAAAAGACAACATAAGACTATAGGCAGACGGTGTCAGCCCAGACTTTCGTAGTCATGAAGAACTTAACACTATGCAAAACAAGGGAAACGTTGAGCATGTGTGAATGGAAACTGAACAACATCTTCACAAGATGATCTTCATTGCTATTTTGTGGGGGGGAAAACCCAACTTTCATTCTTCTAAATTTCATGTTGTCAGTTACACCAGCAGTTAAATTTGCCTTATAGATATGTGATGCAGGAGCCCTGACCTGAATAAAGCACTGGGTGCGTATCTGACTTCTGGAGAGAGTTGCTCGCTGGCAGATTGGGCTAGAATTGAAAAGTCATGAGAGAATTCGGTCAGTGGCTGTTCTCCATATTGAAACCATTTTTATGAAGCAAGTTCAATATAACCATGCTTGTTATCTTTTTTGACTGTGTGGAATTTTAAGAGTAATTCATTGTGATCCTGTTGTACAGTGTTGTGACAGGGCAGCATTTCCTTGATTAAGATACTGCTGAATTTTCATTTTTAGAAATACTATTGGCAGGGGTTTAGAAACCTGGACTCTAGCCAGAAAATGAACAATCACTGAAGCCAACGATGCATGGAGATTCTATACACAGAAGTTGGGCACTGCTAATTATTACTTTGTGTTGCAGCCTCTCTTGGCCATGTTTGGGCAAATTTGTGAATTCCTATGTCAAGTAACTCAGTAGCTTTGTAACTGGCTGCAGAGGGATTGCTGTAGCGCAGGGGCGTTAGCCAGCGTGGTGGTTACTGACCCACATTCTGTCCCATAGCCCATCAAGGACTGGTGGCAAGCAGAATGGGTCCTGTGGGCTTGGTGCTCTTCAGCTTCTGACCTGTGATTTGTGACAGTCTTCAAGTTGTTCTGTTGCTAGAAGAGCAGCAGGGTGTACAAATCGCTATGTGGTCAGCATCTTCGCTGCAAAGATCAGGCTCAGTCACTCTTAACTTCTTCCCATTTCTGTTCCCTTCCTTTTCACTCAGGGTGAGTGTCATTGTTCATCTCTTGACTGGTATCACTCAAAAGCAGCTCTCTTGAAACTGTAGAGGTTTTACACAAGAAACATAATTTTACATAAGAAAGCAGCTCACATCATACGTTGCTAATTACTTTTTAGGAGCCTCACGTACAGAACTCTTTATAAGTTACAAGCCCATCTTGCAACAGAGAAACAATTCTTTATGTCAGATTAGAAGAGCACGGGTGAAGAGTTACTAAACAGGGGTCAAATATTTCTGTAACATGGAATAACTGTTTTCAAGACATGTATCCTACTTTTGTAAGTCCATGGATAAATTCTTATTTATTTGAATGGAAGTAGGGTCAAGCCCCATGTGTCTGAGGGATGCTATTGTGAAAGCAAACCCTGCAGAGTCGCCTCTGCAGGAATTGGGATGCACTCCTGGCCAGTAATCTAAATACAACAATGTGAAATTTATGAGGAAGGGAATTGGCAGTAATAATACTTCTTTTGCCTTTCTACTCTTTATCATTAGCTTCCCACACTTTTGTGTCAGCAGAGAGCTGTTCAGTCCATTAATTGCTTTTGTTAGACAGTTTCTATCTTCTTTCTGATAGTAACATATTCATAGCAGGGAAAGCTCTATCCATCGTTAGTCATTTAAGCCCTAAGGCGATATCCAAAGCTTGCTTCCATTTTTTTTTCTAGAATCTATTATACATAAAAGAAATGAATGTGTATCCACATGCACACATATAGGCATGTATTGTGTAGCTCATTAAAATGAATTTGCGTTATGTGTGTTCATTTTATGTTTTTGTGATTGGTCTAATCTCTCAGCGGTAATATGAGGGGTGCAACAAGGTTAATGGTTATGGCAAATTTGATCCAGAGTTTGTAAACCACCCTGTGATTATTTTCTACCTCGACCTAGCTTCTCCCAAAATCCTCTGAGTTTGGACTGCAGTGGAAGATTTGCAGTAGCATGAACATGAGTCCAAATGATTGTGAACTAATAAGAACAAAGTGTATTACTTTACCTGTTGAACATAAGTAACATCGCTTTAAACTTGCTGCAGTAATGGAAATGAAATATGAAATAAACATGTTCATGAGGCTTCACAGTTTTAAACGTTTAAGAGATTATTTTTCTCTTTTCTTTTTTTTCTTCTCTGAAGTATGAAATTTAATCTAGTAGTCTTAAATGGTAATTGTAGTCCAACCTTAAAACATGAAGCAAGAGCTCCAACAACACAGGTATGCTTTTCAGAAGCGCCCTGTACTGTGTCTGTCTCACAGTAAGCCCTAGTCAAGATTCTTGGTGCCAGGTGCTTTTTAAGGAAAGATAAAAGGGGAGTGATATTCTCAAGGAAGTCAGCACCTTTCTTAAGCAGGATGTGTTTATATTATTTTCTGTTTTGATAATTAGGATTTAAAAGCAAGCATTGTTTTTCCAACCTTCTGCATAATAATTACGTTACAATAAACAATTAAAAGCCTCGTATAAAATAATGTAAATGAAACTGTAGTGCTGTTGCTTATCATGATCAATGCTGAGATTTCTCTTTAGTTTCTGAACTTGCGCTTCCTTTTCTGTTCTGTCTGCCTTGTCAGTCATGTATCCCTCTTTAGGCCGGCTTAGGCAGGCACACTGTGGAGAGTAATGGAACTCTTGTCACTTCTTTTGATTACCAAAGTGAGGGCTGACTGTATTTTGTCGTGTACTGGTGGTGTGAGCTTGGCTGTAGGTTACACCTACAAAATAGGTGTCCAGCAGCTCCCTATAAACTTTAAAAATTTGCCAGACTCTATCTCAAAAAATATTTTTTGTGCATTCTTCCTTTTCATACCGTACATAGGAAATTGTACTAGGAACAGTGGCAGTGGTTTTGTTTCATGCAGTACTGCTCAGAACCAGGAAAATGCTTTACCTGTTTCATGAGCCTAATCACTATTTCCTTTGCTTTTTCCATTCCTTTTCCTTTCTGTCTAGTATGAAGTAAATGTTCTGGTGTTTCAGTTTCAAGCATCAAAACCAAACAAATGTTTATCCCATTTAAATATGAATGTAGTTTCTAACTTTTTCCAATTCAACTGCCACAACAACAACAAAAAAATACTAGTCAGTTGTATAGCCTTATTAGAGAATTTATATCTGGCACAGAGTGGCCCCCAAAAAGAACATGGGGTTTGCTGTGAATTGGGATGCCGAGCGCATGATACAAACAGTTTGTTTGCAGAGTTGTCCTGTCTTCTTGCACAAAAGCATTTTCTGTGATTGAAAAGCCAAAGATTCACAGAGTTTGAAGAGTCCAGGAAACCACTAAAAAAAAAGTCCAGAGCTTATTTTAGTAAATTATCGATGTCTTTTTCTTGAAAACAAAGCTAAGACATGGTCCTCAAGGAACTTGGTATCTTCAGTTCTTAAGCCCATAGTGGCTATGGTTGTCGAAGAATCACGAACTTTTTCTAGTCCAGTTTCAAAAAGTGCTGTTAATATGAAATTTAAAAATATTTTTGATAGGTACCTGTTGCATCACATGGTATAATCATCTCACATGTCGTTTCTATATCCATGCTGAATGCAATCCATCGGTACGATGATGTTGTTCATTTGGGGCAGGGGAGGAAGGATGTCACCTAAATTAAATTCCCTGGCTATCAGTAGCAAAGCAGACCCCAAAAAGCAAACTGTGTGTTATACAGCTTGCTACTGCTAACAACTGTAATGACGTAACAAAACCAAATGTAATGATGTAACAAATACAGAGCCTGAATTTTGAAGCACCAAGTGATGATGGATGCAATTGAAATTCATCAGGATGGCAGATTCTCCAGCCTTCCTTCCCATGTGAAAGAGGTCCAGACTTTCCAGCAAGACTAAGCAGAAATGTCAATGATTTAAAATATATAAGCAAGCACCTAAGCAATACTGAAGTTTGTGCTATCACAAGAGTGAAGGATCTCTGAAAATGTAATGATATGAGTAGTTAGCAGCACATCTCCCACATTAGAAGGATGAAATAATGTCTGAAGAATGTGCTGCTTGAAGACAGAAGTAGTGAAGTACCACTTAAAAAATGTCTTCTGCATGGTCTGTTTTCTTAGTGGTGTGCTGTATCAGTTTTTGGTCAAAACTGAGGTTCACCAGGATACAAACCCTCAATCATTTTTAAACATATAAAGCACAATACAATAGAAAGTAAAACCCTCAAAACACCGGTGATAAGCAGGACACAAGTAAGGCATAAATATCTATACAATATTAGATTTCTACCAACACCCCCCGCGCCCAGCCTTGGGAAAGTTCTCATTATGACAGCAAAAGGGATCAGCTGCTTTCCTCAAAACAACTTAAGGACTGCCTAAGTCTGTTTTTTCTGATGACCTTATTCTATAGAAGCCAAAAACTAAGCAGTGTGCAGGCTGACTGCTTCACAAAGAGTCTGCTGAACCTTTTGCCTGCTGTGTACCCTATGCTGGGTCCAGAGCAATTTTAAGTTTAATATCTAGACAGTAGTTGTCTATACACAATAATAACTGCACATCAGTATGGTGGCTTTGTCCTGTAACAGGTATCTGGTTTCAAGATGTAAAAGTCTGTTTGAAGGGTTCTCTTGCGTGCTCTGACCCTGTGTTGTGACTTCATTATATTCTGTGGCTTTAGAACCCAAAGCTGGGTCAGCTCTTCAGTAAAGACACAGTGAAGGGTGGGTTTTAAGTATCAAATTGTAAAGTTTTTGTTCCTGTAGAACTTGAAGCTATGGTAATTTGTGTTTGCCCAGAAGCAGACTTTCAGGCAGCCTGAAGAATGCCTTCTAGTGCCAAAAGGTTTCAGAAAACTGTGATCTTTGTGGCCATCAAAAGGTGACTTTGAAGTCATGATCTGTTCTTGTGGAGTAATGCTTTGTTTGGTTTTGTGTAGGCATTCTGCAGGGATGGGGGACAGAGCAGGGAGACTGGATTTTGGCGTGGCTCTTTTGGATTGAGCAGATGACACAGAAAAAGCATTGAAGAGTGGTTGTTTTGGGTCAGGTTAAGCATCCATCTAGCTTGCTGCCATGTCTCTGATACTGGCTGGGCTAGATACCCTAGCATGGAAGTATAGGACAGATGTATTTCCCCACATATAGCCTCTCGGCTCTTGGCCATCTGCATCACGGGTACCTTCTGCATTAGAGATCATAGTTTTGTGTTTAATAGCTGTTAGTGGATGTTTTTATCCATAAAATTTGCTAAATTGTTCTTAAAATATAAGTAAGCTTTTATAGTAAAATAAATAAAAGAATAGTAATCCAGTTAAACTGCATGCTGTATGGACAAAGAACCCCACCTCCTTTTGTTTGTTTTAGAAGTGCTATCTGATAACTCTGTAATTCTTGTATTATGAGAAGTGATGCATGATTGTTGCCTATTCAGTTTGTCAATGCCACTTGCAGATTTTTATAGACTTTCATGAGATTCCTTCCCAGCTGAATCTTCCTAGTCTGTTTAAATGCTTGCATACAGAGAACACTCTTATACCTCTTACTGTCCTTCTCATTCCCTCCTGTTCCCTTTCCAGCTCTAGAGATGTAGATAAACTGTAAACTAGTACCATGATATAATGGACTTTTCTTTTGTTCCCTTTATTCCTCAGCAGCTTATGAAATTGTAGCTGCTCTCTGACTGCTACTGAGTACTAAATCACCATCTGCATAGAGCTGACGTGCATACTTTTCTGTTTTTATTATAGCTTTCATATCTGTCTAAGATGCAGTAGCTCACCCAGTGTTGGAGCCCACCATTGTGCAAAGCTGATGAGAGGAGGGGATTTCGTCCCTGCATTGCTTTGCATTTACCAACGTGAATTTCCTTTGCCATTTTATTCCCCAGTTACTCAGTATCGTGAGTCATGGATTCTACTGGAATGATTTCTGGGTGAAGGCAAGGAAGTGTTCTGCCAAGCTGTGGATGCTTTGAAGAGGGAAGTCAGCTCAGTGTAAGGGAATGTATGTCTCAGGGCTTATTGCAGTTTTGTAGAGTTGGAACTCCTAAGTTCTCTAAATCGGTCAAGAAATTCCTCTATTAAGCCTGTGCATTTATTTGCCTTCTGCCAGAGTCTTTGAAGGACTTAATAGGGAAAACCTGACAGCCAGATGAGGTTATGGAGGAGTAGTGACAGCAGGAATGTGGAAGGTCTGCCTTACTAGTGTTCAGGATCAAGAGCAGCAATGGGAGGAGCAGAACACATGGTTCCAGAAGGTAAGTTGACAAGAAGGAGAGGAAAAGAGACCTGGAATCACAAAAAAAGAGAGCAGATTTCTGGTGGAGACCAACCTTTAACTTAGAAACACAGCATCTTGACAGCAGGATGATCAGGTCATGTATTTATGAGCATATAATTAATGAGCAGATGACATATTTAATCAGTTGACAGCAGAAACATTCATGGAATGTGAATGCACTGTGGTCATCATGGTTCTGTAGATTTTTTGTTTTTCTCAACTTGCAGTTGCAGTGAAGCAGTTTTCTGCTATGACTTTATGCTGTGTTTCTTGTACAGATTTAAAGTTTCTAAGACAGAAATGGTACTTTGGTTTTTGCTCACTATGGAGTATTTTGGTCAGCAGTAGGAATTAGACTCCATGGTGCTGAGAGAAGGGACTTTCAAAGTGATCTGAATTCCCCATGCTTATTCAAACTGTTTTAAAACCAGAATATGTGTCCTCAGGGATGCAGTACTCGGGCTTCTTGTGTAAGGCAGTCTTAAGATGTGTCTCCTCACAGAATACAAACAAAGAAGAAAAATCTTTAAGGCTGTCAAATCTTCCTTCCCATATAAATTGTAAGTTTTCCCATGTGGAAACTAGCAGAGTCTTCAGTGAGTCACCAGATGCTTAGGGTTTTTCACTCCTTATGTTTTTACCTTGGCTAGGGTATGGGTAATCGTTACCACTTTGGGAAATCAATTTTCAGTTACTGTTGTCGCAAAAGAATTTGGTTAATTGTGGAATCACAGAGTGTGCCTAGACAAAATACTTAAGGGGACTACTATCTAGCTAGTCTTCACATGAGTTTGTCTCGAGACAGAACAACCGTTGAACATCATCAATAGCAAACAGTAGCAGCTCAGATCAGATACTGAAGAAAATTGAGTTATTTTTGCAATAGCCCTTTGTCATGGCATCTTTGTGGTCACCTGAACAGTTCGAAGTGCCTCCATTTCCAAATATAGTATTTTTATTTTACTCTCTTTACCTTCTTGCTTTGATTTACTCCGTGAATTCTAGTTCTTTCCAGAGCTATTAGACTTTCTGGTCATGCTCTTCTGCTGTTTCTTTTAGATTAAGACATCAGCGTTGTCAGCATTAACCTTTTATATCACCAAAATATCTATGATTTTTCTTTAATTACCTTCTTTGCTGGAAAAGTAATCTACAGAATACATTCCCTTAAGGGGTACCCTGACAGCATCCTGTTTTTCTAACATTTTAGACATAACCTTGGGCTGCCTAAGGTATAGGAAATACTTGGAATCATTTGTCTGTCCAGATTTCTTCCTTCATTCTCTTTTCATATATTTGATAGGTTCTTCTCAGCCAGTGTCTTAAGTTCTGCCTACTTTTATACTGCAGGTGCATTCTTTGCTTTTATATGCTATTCCAACAGTCATAGGACAGAAGACTTCCCTTGTAATCCATGTCCTAAAGCACAGACTGCAGAGTGTTTGAATTTTTTGAGCTCTGTTCTGCCCCTTCCTGTAGCCTGTTAACATTGTCCTTGGACCCTGCATTAGCAGTTTCATATACACAGGAATGGCCTGTCTAGTGAGCAACATTGTTAAATTCAGCGATGGGTTATTCCTGTTCTTCCATTGCTACACATTGTATCTCTCTCAGTTCATTTACTTAAGCATTTTATTCTCTATTCTCCCGTTGTGAAAACAAAGTACTCTTGAACCTCAATTTAACTTCTTTCCATGAAGTGTTTTTTAAAAAGTTTTGATACCGTGATTGGCTAACCATGAAAACTTTTGTACACCAAATAAAAAAGTAATAAACAACCTGTATGATTTCAGGCTGATAGTCTTGCTTATCTTTTTCTAAAACCCTTTATGTAACTTAAATAGAATGCCTTTGAATTAATTATGTTATTGACATGGTTCTCATTCATGTTCTATAAGCTCTGGTTCATATATGCTGTTGCTGACTTGGCATAATCCCCTTGTAGTCACTGCATCCATTTATCATATGACAAGAAGTTATCTTGCTGTCAGATACCGTAGGACTGTGGGCAACTTTCTGTATCGGAGTTGTGGGAAAATTACTTGGGGGGAGAATTGGAGAAAATTGGGATCCAACAAACAGAAGTGTAGTATTACAGAAAGATTTTTAGGGTAAAATGCAGTTATCACTTTCAGGGTCGTTGACATGCATGAAATCTACTTCACCATGACTCCTTAAGTGACACACACTGCCATCTTAGCACATGCTGGTAGGAGTAACGGAGGGTGGAGCAGAGTGGAGACACCGTGGCCAGGCTCTTTTGTACTCCCTGCAGGAATGGGAACTTGATGGTACCACATAGCTAGTAAGATGAAAAGATGTCCACTGCTGAGCCAACAGTTGTGGCAAAATTGCTTTCCTTGGATGACGTATCTCATTGTAATACTAATGCACACCTCCATCCCAAAGCTACCTGCCTCCAAGGTACTACCACACCTCACTGGGCATGCAATGCCAATCAGTAACAAAAGTATGTTTGACTAGAGTCACTCAAGCTCCACCTAAATGTAAAGAAAATGAACTGGTCTTGGACTGAAAGAAGTCCAAAAGGGTGAAATTGTTGCCTCTACTCCCGAATTACCAAACTCTTATTTAGTTTTTAACTATATATTAAACACTTCTGTGCACAAAGTTTACGTTGAGCTGACCCACCCTCTAAAGTGGTCAAAATTGATGAATGAAAGGACTTCTAATCAAGGGAGTCAACCTTGGGAAACAAAGAACAGATGGGGGAAAAAGAACGCTGTTATCTAAATTATGTAGAAAGAAGCCTCCAAGTGAGAAAGTTCTGGCCAAGTTGATAAGGTGAAATTAGGACAAAGGTAATTGTGGTGGTGGGAGATTGCAGCCTTCAACTCAAATAGCCCTCCTGAAAGAGGGCAAAACCTCACTGGGAGAGCATGTGTAGTTAGCGAAAAACTTCAGTGGTGCTATCTGAGGATGCATGCTAATTTGCATTAGAAATGAGAAACTTGTAACCAATCCTGTGTATGATGATGAATATGCAATGTGCTATGAAGTATAAGAAGTAAGCAAAGGAGGGGAGAAGTTAGGGAAGACTCCATCGTACCTTCTGGGATCTGTCGACAGGCTGACCCTGTCTTCTCCTCCATAGGAACACCTACTAGGTAAGAACCTTATTCTCTGACTAACTCATGCTAGCTGTTATTAGGTGTATTGTTTTAAGCTTGTTTTGCAGTCAGTGTGTTATCACTGGCAATCTTTGAACCTTATTCTGTCACAAATTTGCATTTTGTATAATAAAAATCTTCAGCTGAAGTTCATTTTGTATAATCTCTGGAAATTTGTAGTTGTTATAAGAGATTTGACTAAGTGACGCTGTCAGCAGGGGGGTCCTGAATAGTTTAGTTGAATCACCCTCCAATACAGGGGGCTGTCAAAATGCAGGTAGTGGACAGACTGGTCAGACACAAGGGTCTCATCTTTCTTGGGAAACTGACAGGCTGATCAGATATAAAGGGTTTGAGGAACCCCCCCTTCTTAACATGACAGGAGTTCTTTTGCTTGTAATAGTCTGGGTTCTTTGCAGTTTACATAGTGGTTGTCCACTGTATACGTAGATTTGCTTCACTTGGCACATCCTCATTGCCTCAAGAAAGCTCAAGACTACATCTTCCAGTGGTCTTTCTCTGTTTCCCTGTATTTTGTAGTTACAGCCTGCTCTCTTTTCAGTGCAGTATTCCTCATTTACCTCTAAGGAAATTCCATAGCTGGCTTTCTCTGCTGGATTTGGGTAAAAGACTATCAACCGCTGACAGAAATAAGGTTTTTTAAAACCGTCTCACACTTAGCTGGTGCTCAGTGCTAGTAGGTAGGGCGTGATTCATTAATTGGAGGTATTCATGCACAATGGAGTTCTTGCCACCTGTCAAAATGTAGTGGAGTCAACAGTGCATTCCTTATCTTCCAGATGGAGAAATTCATATTGATTTGCATGCAGAAGGTGATCCCTTCTCCATTGAACTGAGTTGAGATATAGATCTATATGCTGCAGAAAAAAAATTAAAAATAGGTGAGATGTATCCCAGGAATGTCTAAATATCTTCTAGGGGAATTTCTGCTTAGGGACCCTTAACTTACTCCTCTTCTACCAGATGCGTTGAATAGACAACAGATTTCATGCCCTACTGTAATTTTAGTGTGGTTTGGTTTGTTTTTATTCCCTGAATACCGTTCTGTACTTGATTTTAGAAATGAAGCATGGGGCACAGCAGTCTTTTCTGTAAGAACTGGGCCCTTTACAAAGTTGTGTCTAGAGATGGGAAGCAAGTGCAGTCATCACAGCTGGTGAATCCGTCATCATGGGCCAGTAGGCAGTCCCTACTTTAGATAATGTAAGCTTACCCAGAAGACTTGTTTCCAATATCCCTCTCTTCTTAATATTTATTGTTGGATAAATAGTCCATCCTTTTGATGAAGTTGATCTTGGACAAGCAAAGCAAGCTGAGACAACAGAGCTGTAGTGCACAGAAAACTCAAGCCCTGTGTATTCACTACTGCCTGACAGCAAGGCTGACATTTCAAATAAAGCCCTTCAGAGGTATGTGCAGCATTGTTTAGGTAGTTCATTTATAAGTAAATTAAGATTTAGTTTATTGATTTTCAGTGTTTTAAGTTCTGTAGCTTGTTCTCATTGGTCATGGTTGTTAACCTTTAAATTCTTTGAAGATGGGAGACTGAGGAGAAGGGATATGAGTTGCTGAAAATCACACGAAGGTGCCTGTTGCATGGTACCAATTAAATAGATGAGGGCTAAAATGAAGCAGACATTAGCAAAGCCATTTGGATCTGAGATGCTGGGTAACAAAACTGACAGTGTTTCAAGTGCTAAAAGATTTGTTCTTTTCAGTTAGTTTGTAAAGTGACTTAAAACATTGCTCAGTGATGAAGGATTATATGATGATTACTGTGGAAATAAAAAGTACTACTCTTCTTGTTTTCGCTGAAGTCCTTCCTTAGCTGCATTGATTTTTTTGAAAGAGTTGGAACAGGCTTTGAATTTTCATTCTACACAACTGGTTTTAGTTTCAAAGTGTATTTAGGGCAGAAAACACTTTAAAACATTCCCTATACCTCGTAGTCCAGTTATCAGTAGTGAGTAAGTGCTAACCAAGTACATTTTCCTAAACATCTGAAAGCAATGTGCTTTTATTACCAGAATATAGATAGTTGTTCTGTTGGACTCTAGCCTGTGTTTTGCATAAACTTGCTGCATATGTGCAGCATCCTTTTCATTCTGGTACCTTGTTGCTAAGAGGCTTTCTCACATGTTGGTCCAACTTCTCACTCTTCATTTTTATTATTATCCTATCTTATATTAGTTTCTTGTTTCCATTTATGTAGTGCACTGTATTTCAGCGTAGTTAATAGGTGATTTTCACGGAAAGATACTAAAAAGGCTTTTGGAAGAGGTTTTAAAACATATTTCAGTAGGTTTGAAAACCTGGTTTGTCACATTTAGCAACTTGAGACAATGTACTGTGATTTCTAGCTTGATTCACACAGATTCCAAAAGATCAAGCTATGAAGTCAAAATACCTTCATGAACTCACCAATATTTAAGGTTTTTATTACACTGAACATATAGTATGCATTGTAGTAATGAAAATCATTGCTTTGCTGGTCATTCAAGGTTCAGGACTGCACAAAAAGTCTAGATAAGAGGAGAGGTTACTCTGGTGGAATGTGACTAATCTCATGAGGATCTGTTAAAACCAAAGTCCTGTTTGTATCATCATATCTCATATATGCCATATATCCTATATATTCTATCACATCTTATATATCTATCTCACATATATCTAATATATGTGTATCATATCTAATATGTATTATATTTGGCATATAATGCAACATATTGTATATCTCACATATATCGTATATAACCCATATCATATATGCCATATATCATATTTCATGATATATCTTCCATATCACATATATTGTGTATCTCATCTGTCACATACATATGCCTCATGTATGCCATATATATGGCACATATCACATCATATATATTAGGTATCATATATCTCTGTTATCATATATGCCATATATCACATCTTAGATGTATGATATTTCTCTGATATCCTGTATGTCATATATTGTATCTCATATATTGCATATATATCTCTTACCATGTGTCATATATGCCATATCCGTATCTTATCTGCCAAATATATCACATATGCCAGATCATCTCTTTCATATAATATCTGCCTCATATCATACGTAGGTATTGTGTATATATAATATATGCCATATATCATATGTATCATGTACTACAAATATATTACCTATCACATACTGTTATCTCTCATCATATAGGCCGTATATGATATATATGATGTGATATGTGTATCACATTGTACTTATATATATATCAGCTATATACACACATATGTCATATATAGCCTATCTCATAATCTCATATATGTATCATACATGCCATACATCATATATTTGGCATATATGATATGTATCGTAAATTAGATGTATATATCATATATGCCATGTATCATATCATATGTATCATATCATATATGTATTATATATGGCATATAATACAACATACTGTATATCTCACATATATCATATATATCCCATATCATATATGCCATATATCATATCTCACATATATCTTATCACATGTATCACATCATTTTCAATCATTTTAGCACAAATAACTAAGGACAAATGTTAAAGCAGGAAAGCGTGAAATGCTGTTTCCATTGCATTGTGAAGTACATGTAATGATAAACTTGTAGAGGCAAGTTTTCTGTAATTAAATTAAAACCAAGCATGTTTCAAAATCTGGTATCTGCTTCTGTTCCCACATGTTGCTTACATGAAGTATTTCAACTTCCTCTAACACAGAATCCTTCTTGGTGACCAAAAGGACTAGCAAAATGACTTTGCAAAATCCAAAGGGTGATAGTCAAGCTGCTACACACAAATAGGGACTCTTTGTTGAGGCAGTATAAATATACCTGTCAGATTTAAAAAACCTTCAGAAATACTTCAGAAGAAAAAGAATACTAATATCCAAGAATATTTCTTGTCACTTAAGATGAATGCCTGAAAATACATTGCCTGAAAATGCTACAAAAATCTTTCAAATAATGGGGGAATCACTTTCACATCGCTTGTTCCCCAGAAGTAAAACTTCCTAGTGTTTGAATAGAAGTCATGCTGCTTGTAGTTAATGACAGAATCATTTTTATCTTTAAAAAGGTTATTCCTAAAAGAGTGAGACATCAGAAGGGTCCAAGGCCATTAAGAGAATTAGGACCTGTGATTTTTTCGGTCTGGCTGTCACTCTGCAAACTGAACAAAGAGATTGCATTGATATGTATTGCAATACCATGAAAGAACTATACTTGTACAGGGGAGAGAGGGTGTGCTTACGATGACATGTTGACACTGTGGTGGTTATTATGTATTTTTGTTACACTGGATTATCACACTTGAGACCTAAGCTGTCAGTTGGTCATGGAGTGCTGAAGCAACTGGGCAGATTTTTAGCCTGTGTGTAGCTGAAAAATAGAGAGTACCATCAGAGGCTGTTAGGTGCTGTCTGTAGGCTGTGCTTAAATATATGAAAATTATCTGTATGCATACTTTCAAATTGAATCAGGTTTGTAACAGTGGAGTAAATATCAACATTTGCACAGTAGCTATTTTGTCTTGTAAAACTGCTGATTTTCCTGATGACAAACAGTTTTCTTCAATTATCTGATTACTCTTTTTTCCAGTGAGAAAGTTCTGAAGGAGTGAAGTATTCATTTTTTGAGTTATATTATTGGTAGCTTTACAGTGCATTAATTTTCTCATAGCACTGAACCAATGGGAGAATAAACATGTTTTTCTTCATGCAAATGACCAATCTGAACAATGTGTTTGCATAACAGAACAGTATGAATTATACAGAATATATGAAGAGTTTTTATTTTCAGTAATAAATTTTATTAAAAGCAAAGAAACTTTAGTCTGGCTTTTAGCAATAAAAATGGGTGACATATATTTATGTGGTGTAATATAAAATACTTAAGGCTCATGATTATTATTTTTTTTCTTAGGGTGACACAAATCTTTCCAGAATGTTTTTCATGCTCCAACTAAAGAGGCAAATTGAAATATGATGCAAGGTGGATAAAGAAGTATCAGGCTAATTAGGTGCCGCAGTGTAGCGTTGACAGTTTGATAGATCCATTATAGGGGAAATGCTTTTGCTGTGGTGCCCATTATGTAACTGCTTGCAATAAAATCAAATTACGTTTAGATTTCTCACATTGCATTCTCTCTCTTAAATACAGACATGTACACACATCTCCCTCTGTCTATGTCTGCTCATGCTTTGCTAGAAACTTCCTCGCATGCTTGAAGACCTCCCTGTGTAGCCAGATGTGCTGTAGGAGGCCCCGATGTTCAAGGGGTTTGTGTTTTCATGTACCATGTATGTCTCAGGGGGCTCCCTATCCAGTTTTTCTGTCATCTTTTTGGAAATACTGCTTTCCTGGTAGCTAGTACCTTATTAGTACAATGAGAAGGCTCACTGGAGAAAAGATGGATAACTGGGATGCTTTTCCCTTGTTAAGAGACCAAGATGGAAGTTTTCACTAACGTTCCTGGTG
Source organism: Ibycter americanus (assembly GCA_035590275.1). Lineage (NCBI taxonomy): Eukaryota > Metazoa > Chordata > Aves > Falconiformes > Falconidae > Ibycter > Ibycter americanus. Next base: position 15,452,838 of record JAVJGI010000060.1, read on the forward strand.
GTACTGATGTTTGCTCTATGTGCGGGGTTTCAGAGACCCACGGACATGCTGAGTTAGACTGGATTCAGTTGGCTCTTGCTCTCCTCCACCTGTAAGACGAACAGCAGAACACAAACACTTGCCTCAGATTAACTGGCAGCAATTTCAAGCTCTGATTTGCTTTGAAACCTTGTATATGTACGTCTGTGGGAGATCTGCCTTTTTAATAGTAATATTGGTAATGCTTTTAATAATAATACATAGTAATACTTTTTAGTAGTAGTATTACCTAAAAAGGGCCTGTAAGAATGGTGGAGAGGGACTTTTTCCAAGGGCCTGCAGTCATAGAATGAGGGGTAATGGCTTTAAGTTGAAAAAGGTTAGATTTATATTCGATATTAGGAAGAAATTCTTTACTGTGCGGGTGGTGAGACACTGGAACAGGTTGTCCAAAGAAGTGGTGGATGCCCCATCCCTGGAAGTGTTCAAGGCCAGGCTGGATGGGGCTCTGAGCAACCTGGTCTAGTGGAAGGTGTCCCTGCCCATGGCAAGGGGGGTGGAAATAGGTGATCTTAAGGTCCCTCTAACCCAAACCATTCTATGATATTGGCTTTCAAAAAACATTTTGGTCACACTGTTCCCACGGGAAGTTTGAAAATGTCTGTGGGTAGTCTCACCAATATGACTGCCTGGATTTTTAAATGTGAGATTTTAATTGCAAATACTTTGTTAGCCTTTCACGTGGATATTCTTCTGAACTGGCTGTATTAAGCAGTTGCAATTGAGACAGCGCTTTACTAACAGCTTGTTTCAAGTTCATTGAGCTGATATCCCCACAGGTCTCAAGTGCATTTATTTGTCTTGTATTGCATGCATTTAGCAGTCAGAGATCTTCAGTTCAGAAGTCTACATATTGCTATCACATATGTGGCTGCTTTGGCTTTTCTCACTGCTTGTTGGCTTGTAAACATTAATTGTCATATTTGTCTTCATTCTTAGCCAATTTTCCATTCTGCTTACTTTAACAATCAATGCCTTCTAGATTTCTTTATGGCTTGCTTTATCTATTTGAAGATCCCAGGTATTTTACTACTAGATAAAACAAATAAGCTTACTCTTTTGAATGCATCAGCAATTCTTAGATATGTGATTTTTGGAACTTAATTATCAAATGACTGTGCCCTGCAAGGAACCAAACTGTGACATTTAAGCTGTGGTTGCTACCTTTTGACTTCCCTGAAAAAGATTATTACTTCTTCAGATTAGCTTTGGTCTCATCTCTGAGTATATCTTGCAGTAGTCTTCGTTTGAAGATCCCCTTTGTGACAAGGTTTATGACACTGGAAGGCAGTTGCAGTGCAGGTGTCTAGCCTGGCTATGAAGGTTTCTGTGAAGAATTCAGTGGAACTTGGTGCCCACAGCGTTGCAATTTCAAGCTGCAAACCTGATTAACTGAGAAGTGTTTTCCTAAGTGTGATTTTTCTTAAATGGTGCTCTACTTCAAGGCGAGTTTTCTTTTTTAGACTGAGAGAGATTTTTATAAGTTAGAGTGGCCTTCCCAATTACTGTTAATTACCTTGTGAGGAAGATGATGAATTGTGTAATTTGCTTCGGAAATTCATCTGTTTCAAAATTGTCTTCAGAAGCTGCTATGCTTAGAGCTTATGAACAAAATGAAATGACAGGTTTACCCTTTTTGTTTGGCATTTTCAGTATACAGTCAAAGTAAAGACAGTAGTGGGGGAGGGAAAAAAGATACGACCCAAAAGCATCCTGTGATAGTAAATAGCTCTTAGGTTGAAGTATATCAGGTTAAGAACAAGGCCTCCTTCAAACTGACTTTTTGTTATTCACTAGATGGTGTTTCTGATTGATAGGGTTTCTGAACTACTGTGATGTACCTTCTCAAAGAAAACATGATTTTTAAGGTATGTAAACATATCTTACACGTCTTGTGTAATCTGAAACATTTCCTTACTTCTTCAATACTCTTTCATTTTCTAAGTGCATCTTTGAAATAAGTATTGTGATCCAAGCCTTACTAAAAGATAATTCTAGCTTCCTAATCAAGGACTCTTGAGTTTCTCCCATATTCCTCACATGACAAGTGATACAAGACTTGCTCCAGAGGGAATACTGAAAAGATTGAAACTGTTTATTGGAAGGTGGGATGCAAAAATAGAAGTGATACAGCAAGGGAAGATCAGCCTTTTTGTAGCGCAAGAATAAGGAAATGTTAAACTGGTCCAATAGCGTTTACTGTTTATTTACAACTAATCAATAGAAGTCATTAAGCTAAAAGATGTCTGTGCTGATGAGAAGAGCAGACATTTGTAGAAACAATGAAGTAACTGTGTAATAATTCAGTCATGATAATTTCATGAAGAGTTTTGAGGTGAAAATTTTTTCTTCAGAACTTTGTAAGCCTCTAATGAAAGGGGTATAGAATAAATACACTTCCAAGACAAACTTCTGCTCATGTCCACCTTCAAATATCTGTCAGTCTGTTCTGCAGAAGGAAAACTGTATTTGACCTATGACTGATAGGACAGCCAGATTTTCTGTAGGAAACTATAGCCTCCTCTTACTTACTGAAATACCTCTACAAATCTACTGTTCAGAGTCAAAACTTCCATTTTGTGTTCTTATACTGAAACTTTTGTCATTGACTTCAGTGTAATGAAGTTGGTATTAGAATTAGATTTCTGAGTTAGTGGCCATATGGAAAAATTAAAGCCTACTGTATGAGGAATTGAGTGACATTAAATAGGGTGAAATGAAAATGTCTTTGCCTTTTTAAGGAGGAAGAAAACCCACAACTGTTAAATCAATGCAAAATGTTTCATTTGACCCAGGACAGTGTATGTTTCTCTTGCTTTATAAATTAGAGAGAAATAAAATAAGCTTTTGGACATGTCTAGAATAAAATTTTGGGCGGTTTTCTGTTGTTGTTCTCAAATGTCTACATCTGGAATATGAAATATTTCTCATTTTAAAAAATAATCATTTTTAGGTGACTATAAATAATTATTCTTGTTATAAAACTTAATTTTTGCCTTAATCTTTGCATGAAAGACTTTGGATTGGCTAAGCCTTCTTAGGAGAGCTGTGTTTATTTGCTACATTTTGCTGTAACTGCAAATCCAGATTATTTTCTTAAAGCAAAACTTCTTGACAACGTATTTAAAAGCTTTTTTGACTTACGGTTATGTTTAAGACCTACAGCAGCTACAACAGCTGCTGCACTGACTAATCAAAAACCCTGGAAAAGGCTGAAAAGCCTCCTTTACCATCGTTGTGGTGCCTGAATAGTACAGTAATCCTAGATGGTAATTACATGACACAAACTACACCAAAACATGCTGCAGTTTGTGCTTACCCTTTTAACTAATGTTGAAGTCTAGGTCTTAGGAATGAGGAATCAGGGGCCAAGGGGGTTAACCAAGATAAGGATTTTTTTTTTTTTGAGAAAGAAGGTAGGACGACAAGAAGAATACAGAGTAATACATGACCTTTGTTCCAATACCACAAACCAAATCAGTATGTTTAATAGTGTAGATGACTGTTGATTACCAAGGAAGCTGAGGAATGGACTGCTGACTTTGATTTTTGGCTAGAAAAGATCATGTGTCAATGAACTTAGAGATGATGGAGAGGTAGAGGAGGATTTTAGAGGCAACTAGAAAGCAGAGTAAAATTCAAGAACAGTCACCTTCAGCAGTCAGCTGGTCATTTCTATTCCCACCATTTTGGTTGGAGGTACTAAATCATGATTTAAGCAGCTGAAAGAGGTAGAAGATGGGAAGAAATAGAATAAGGTTATACAGGAGGGGAGAAATCGCGTCTGCATTTGGCTTCTATTTCCTTACTTGAACAACCCCATTTTCCACTACGCTGTCACTTAGTTTCTATCTCATCGCCTCCTTTGCCTCTTGAAATATTAGCCTTCTTTCCCCCAGAGTTTTCCAGAGGTGTCTCTGTGAGTTATCATTCCAGGTAACATAAGGAAGGCAGATTTCAATCCTCCTTTCTCCATATCAGGCCTATTTATTTGAGGGAAGGCTGGAATTCAGGTTTGGTACCTGTAACTGAAGTGGGTTAATCCTAAAAATAAAAAGACCCTCTGCTCTTCACAGACTCCATTAGATTCAGTTCAGCTACATTTGAGTTCGAATGATTTCATAGTTTGGTAGATTTTGGATGTCCCAAGACACAGCTGACTGGGGTATATGACTTCATTCATACTGATAAATATATTACATAGTGAGCATCAAAAATATATTACATAGCGGGCATCAAAGGCCTTATGGTTAGTGAAAAGAAAATCACTGCAGAATGAGCATCTTTGGTGGCTGCCAAAAGGATTATATTTTTATTAGACAAGAGGGTCAAAAAAATTCTGTTACAGTACATACAATGTTTGGGAACAGACCTTGAAAATGCATTGAGATACTAGGATTAAAATAATACACTGCTCATATGGCCTTAGATGCTGTAGCATCAGCTTTTTTTTCCCCATGTTTTATGCTCAGATTTTGTGATAGGTTGTCTGTGTTCCCCATTCAGGCAAAATAGCTAAAACTATCTGTATTACAGGATAATAAAATTGTCACTTAACAAACGTAAGTAATTTCATAATGCTAAAACACCTGAAAGAATGGGTCATTGGGACCAGACTGTGAGAAACTGATTCCTGTGCCAACAAGGGATTGTTCACATAGACTTTGATGAGGTGATGAATATGATGTGGTATTATTGCAGAGATGACATGCAGTTATTCAGCCAGAATTTCCAGAAACAAAGCATCTAATTTTTAAAATCGTTCTTGTGATTTAAAACTCTATGTTCTTATTTAGCTTCTTTCATGTGTCCAAGTGGTGTCCTATTCCACAGTACTCTGAATGTGGAGGTTAAGGATGACCCTTCAAAGATACCTAAGCTTGTTTTCTGCAAGGATAGTTTAAAATTATGTTGGTATCACTGTATCCTTTCATCACAACCTTCCAATAAATTGAGCAGCATATTTAATCATACACATATTAAATAATTTTAAGTTCTTTGGGGCTGGAATCTAGTTCCTGTCAGAAAGTTGTAAGTTAGACTTCTGACTGCCACTTTCCAACTTTACTAATACGGAAGGCATCACTATGGCTTATAGTGACTTCAAAGTTGACCATTGCTAAATAGGGTACAGCAGAATTACCTAGCCGTGCACTCTTTTGTATGTAAATGTCATGAAAATAATTTAAACATCAAGTGGGTTTATGTTCTCCTAGGTCATTGGTCTGGGTCCCATCCCCCCTCCCCCCGGTCAGTTTTCACAGGAGCATGGCATTTTTAATCAGTGTTTCCTGTTTAAAGGCATTAGACCTAGAAATCTGATACACAGTTCTCAAATCTGATGTATTCTTCCTTTATGACTGTAACTGCTCTGTGCTTCTTTTCTGTAAAATAGAAATAGTACCACCTCTCCACTTGTCCTTTTCCGTTTGTTTAGACTCTAAAATATCTGGGAGAAGAAATGGACTGCATGACTGCAATATTGCTTGCTACTAATACCTTTGCTGCATGACATATATGATGAAGACTGTACTTTCTTCCTTACACAGGAGTTATTTGGACTTGACATGTTCTGTTAATGATGTTCAGTATACTGGTCTATAAGGTAAATAGGAAATGAATGTCACTGTCAGAACCTTTTCAGAAAGTTCTGTGAAATGGAACAATTCAGTACTGCAACCAGAAGAGTAGTAGTGGTTTGTTACTACAGATATGAGCATCTGATGTATAAAGCTGATCCTGTTGACTTCAAGGCAAAACTCCCACTGACCTCAGTAAAGCTGGTGTTTTACCCTGAAACTTATTTATAAGTTAGCTGAGGAGCTAATCAAAACACTATGGTAAAGTTACTTTGTACAAATGCAGAAATGAATGCCCTTCTCTATGTGGAGGAAACTTACATAGCATAAACCAATTGAGGTGAATAAAAATACATGGCTGGGTCATGTTTATTTTATGCATGACTCCGTGTACTTTCCATCTGCCAGTTTTAAGGTGCTTACTGTTAGTGCATGCTGAGGTAAGTTGGGTTTAGAAGGATGCTGAAACTACAAACATAATACTGGCTTCCAGAAAGATGGATAATTTTTTTTTTAGGAGTACTTTTGTTTCCTACCATGGAGCACAGTTGTCAGCTCAAGGGCTGACCTTGACCACAAGGGTGGTAGCTCATCAGTCAGTTGCTTTGTAGCCACGAGCCTGTGTTCAGGGTCATTTACTGTTGATTGGGGTGTGGGGTGATTGTTCTGCAGTCTCCAATATGTAGTGTGAGCCCATCAACTAACTACCAGCCTTGCACCTGTACCAAGCAAAGGTGAAATTATGTTCCAAGTGTAGTTAACAGCAAAACCTTCTTTCAGTAGTGACATACTTTTGCACACAGCTGAATCCAATGGGACTTAGCCCCATGACTGAAACCAAGTATATTCATCAGTCTTCATAATGGTACTTAGTGCAGTTATATTCTTTGAGGCATTTAATTTTTGCCTTTGAGCTTCACTGTTTAAAAATGTAAAACTAATCGCCATCAACACTGGATTTTTTTCAACAAGGTAAACTATTCTAGTAACTGTGCAGAGAGAAGTGTACATATAGGTCACACGCGATCAGTGCCAGCTTTGTGCTGGAATAACCCAGAATACCATGCCAGAACCTGTTTCAGGTGTGAGCTGAGCTTCACCTTCTCCCTGCCTATACATGAGGCTTTCAAAGCTTCTTTCTAGCATCTTTTCCATAGTGACTGTTTTCTGTGTCTACTGTAATTAAATGAAACAAGTGTTATAGGTGGAAGCCATTTCTTAGGTATGTGGCTGTATGGAGTGAAGTATGGTGTCGATATCAGAGTAGGTTTCAAGGTACTGTTGTGTTACCTGGAACACTAAGTACACTCTGTGTACGATGTATGCCTGCCCACTGAGCATATACAAATAAACGTTAAACAAAGGAAGCCACTTCTAAATGAATTGTGGTTGCAATCTGTGGTTAATGCTTCTGGTACATTCCTGTATTTTTGCTCAACTCCACTGGGTTCAATGGGGAGGGGATAAGGGGTGTTCAGTGCTCGATCCAAGTGAGGTCAAGAAACAGGATTTATGTGGAATTCTACACAAGTATTTTCAAGTAGCTTCTCTCACACCTACCTCTGTGCACAACAAAAAATCTGCAGAAACCCCAAGCTAGACATAATATAAGCACTCTTTACATTCTGTAAAACAAAGGATGTGAAACAAAGGTTGAGGCTTGCAATGTCACCACCAGCAGCACAGCTTTGGTTTTTGTTTTACCTGGTTTTTCAATTCCAAAACTGCATGCTCAAAAAAAAAAAAAAGATAAACTGTTGAAAGGCACTTTTCTGTTGCTCTGCATGCCTTTTTTCCTTCTGCTCGGCAACCTCCACACCTGCTGTTCTAACTACTAAAAATTGCCCTTTCTTTTGTTCTTGCAAGTATTTCTGCTGCCTAAGAGGAGAGGACAGAGGATTCACTAGCATTTTTTTCTTGGTCCTGTTGCCTTTTAACATTCAGAATTAGGTTCTTGTTAACAATTCAGTGTTCTTGGGGCTCCAAAATTTAGGAGTTTTAGTTAGAATGGCTATGAGCTAGGATGGCTGCAGTAGCACAGGCACGTACTGCTCTTAAAACCAGCTTTTTAATGTATTCTTTAAGTGTATAGCAGTGAAAATGGCATTTTCTGCTGCAGTGAGGAGCTGGTGTGTTTAACAGGAATGAGGTAAAAGAACAGGTGAAAAGAAGTTACTCCCATCTTCCCACCATACAGTTTTTCTCTCCAACATTTGGTGGTTCAAGGCTCCCACATAGTTCCCTTTTTCCTTAGCTGGTGCAGTTGCAGCTCCTTATTCTGTTCTACTCTGCTTTAAGAACAGCCTTAATTTGTAATGTTACTGAGAAACATTTCAGTATATGAAACGTTTAAATATACCATTGCAGGTGTTCTAAGGAGGAAGGTTGCTTCTTTCTCTGTTTACATCAATGGGTGTTTTTCATCATTATCTTTAATGAGGGGGTGAGCAAGATCTGACCAAACTGTTTCCTGGAATCCAGAGTTATTTGCCTCTTGAGGGAACAGTGATGGCTAGTTTCAGATTTCAAAAATGAAAGTGTCTTACACTTTCAACAAATTCGTACAAGAGCCAACCCATCCCAGAAACACCACCCCCACCACCACCATCACATGCATGGACACCGTAGATTAAGTGCAGAATTTTGCCAGTTCAGCTGCGGTGACTACCTTGGCTGTTTTATTTCTTATAAGCCTTATTGCTGCCAGCAGTAAGGGTATATCAACACTACTCTGTAGTATGAAGACAGCTGAGCTGGTTCTAGATGAACCAACATAAATACCTGGAAGCAACCTGTGTTCCATCACAGGATAGACGAGCCTACACGTAGGTCTGCACTAGGACAACTCGTGTGCTTTCAGTTCACATTTAGAACTGGCTTGCAGTACACTTTGAGATGTTTTCCTTAGGAAAGTTGGACTAATACTGCCAAAATAGTTGTAGTGCAGATTCATCTATGTCAGATAAGCTACACATTGTGTTGGCATAGTAAAACAATCCTCATGAGGGAAAAAAAAATAATATTTTTTTACTAGTTTAACCAGAACTGGCAGCTTCTTCCAGCACTGCTACATTAATCAGGGGTTGTACCCTTTCTTGACTTAGCTAACTGCGCCAGCAAAATTAGCTGGTTTTCTCATTGCAATGTGTCCTGGTTTTAAAATGTGTTAAATAGCATAGTGACATTTTTGAGTAGGAACACAAGTTACCATTTCAGTGCTTGCTGGAACAGAAAACCATGTTAGAACCTTTTAGAAAGCACTAGCTCTGGTGCTGTAAGATAGGGCATGCTTAAGGTAATAACTTTGGAAGGATTGATGCCTAGTGGTTAGTCAGAGTTAAATTACAGATTGGTACCCATACAGGGACTTGGAATGTTTAATTAGACTGTAAAGGAGTGGAGTAATAATTCGTATTTGTAAAAGGAAACATCTTTTCTAAAGTTGATGGAAAGAGGAAAAAAGTATTCATGAGAATTCTGAATTTCTTTGAATTTGACCTGTTTAAATTAATCCTTTTTTCTGAGTCCACTTTAACTTTTGCTTAACTTACTCCTCATATTTTTTCACTTTGGAGCAGAATAATTTCTTAAACAGTTAGAAGGTTAGAAACCAATCTGTTTAGATACAGATAATGATTAATGATGATCAAGAATGTGAGAATGAAATATAATTTAGATGTCAACAGACTTTTCACAGGAAGGTTTATTTTTCAGAAGAAGCCATTTTGAAAGGAAAATTTATCAAAAGTGTTCCCATGGAGGCTATATGTAGTTCTTAATTTCTGTACATATACAGCTGACAACATATTGGTGAAACCAGAAATTTACTCACACTTATTTTTCGCTGGATAAATCATTGGTACATTACTTTTTTTTTTCAAATGGATAATAAAAATACACCAGCCAGGTTTACTGCTGTGTTTATAGATACACATATTCTCAGGTTTTAGAGCTATGCTGTAATACAGAGATGAGTGATATTTATTAGGTTTGGGAGATTTTTAAAATGTGCCCGTTATGAAGGTAAGATTAGAAGGTTTATAACTTCTTTTGTTTCTCAATAACATTTTCAAAATTACGTGGATAAACTGTTTCCAATAAACTAGTAGAACTTACATTATTAATTTAAGATTTGGAAATGGTAATATTTTAAACTAAAAGTACATTTAGTCTGGTTCTGTGCTGAAAGTAGCTCAAAAACACAAGCTTAAGTTTCCCTAGAGAAAAGCTTTGCATTTGTTAAAAGCTGAGATGATAAGCTGATTAAAAATAGAGATTTGTAATCACTTTGAAATGAATGCTGTCCTGCTCTTGAGCTATCTTAGAAAATTATTAGAAAACTGTGTATGTTTCCTTATCATTCCTGCCTCTTGGGAGACCAAGAGTGTTTATAATTTTAGAGTCAAAATGAAGTTGTTTCAAATTACTTTGTTCCATGAATGGACTAGACTTGATAGTTTCATCTTACTAGATATATTTATTAATTCGTTAATGAAACACTCATTTCAGCTCACACAGCTGGCTAATCTTAGAAGTTGGTTGCACAAAATGACTCAGGTGCCCTGTTTGACTCAGTAATCCAGGTATACATCTGAACTGAGTTTAGTTCATTAAAAATAAGGATTCTGGATGACTACAACAAATCTTTGTCAGCTGCCTACACTCATGCTGATACAGTACATGCAAATGAGAATATTTCAGTCTCCTAAAACTAAGTGGTGTTCTGAACACTAGGAAAGGTTGCAGCTCTTGGCTGCAGAAGTAATTTTGCTTATGAGAAGTGAGAAAGTTGCCACTGACTTGTAGCTGAAGTTAGTTATCAGTGTCAGTAATTCATCACAAGTGCAACTGCTATTTTTTTATAGCTGACTGTCTCCCCTAAGTAATTTAGGTGGTTTTCCCCAAAATGAGATCTGATATATACAGTGAAGGGCCAATTGTAGGACAGATAACAATGCAAAATTTTCTGACCTTCATCAGCAATAGATTCAGAAAATCAAATATTTATCCTACCAAATGCAAATACGTAATGAATTGTACCAAGAAATTGATTAGTTTGAAATAAAAATTAGTTTATTTGCCCTACAGCTACATTATAGCAATATCTTTAATATCTTTAGTTTTGATGTGGAGACAGTGAGGAATTTCGCTATGAAAAAAGATTTTGTGCTATCTTAGGGAAGTTTCTCACCAGTTAAATTTTCTGATTAAAAGGTCTGAATGTACCACTGATTCTGTAAAATGCATTCTCTTGTAATAAAGGAATCCTTTAACTTCTCTATCAGATTCTGCTACACAATGTACTGCTTAGGCTAGGAACTGCTAAAATCCATTTCCAAGTTGCAGATGTATGGTGTGTTTCTCAGGATGTAGGTGTAGGATGGGTCGCAATGGCTGACTAAATGTGTTGGGAGAAGGGTTAAAAGAGGCAGGAGATGAATGAGCGCCCTTGAGAGCTGACAGTTGTGGCATGGTACAGGTTTCTTGGCCTTGTCCTGTTATTAACAGCTATAGACTGCTTGAAGTTCACAAGATGGTCTTCAGGCTCTACTTAATAGCTTTGTTTTTTGGGGACTCATACATGTGTCTTCATAACTTTTTGGAGAATAGCTGGGGGAAATAATAAACACGAGGGGTGAAATAAAACAAAGTAGTTCATATATTCAATTTTAAAATTATAAGAGGGAAGAATTTAATGAGCAAGTTACTGTAATATAAATTTGATTGTCTTAGCAACACTAAAACTGTAGAGACTCACACATGCTTAACTTCAGCATATATATGGTAAGATTTTTTTTTTAAGGAAGAGACATTGAGTCATGTTAATGCTGCACTATAATCCAGAAGGTTTTCTAACAGTGGTTCTTTTTGATAGGTTGTTGCGATTGTTTCGAGTAAGGCAACTGTCAAATGAAAAATAGTATCTGTTTTTCAAAACATTTTTTTGAGGTTACTGTAGTGTGAAACCATATGTTTTCTTCATAATCAGGTTTTCTTTCATGTCACATTGATGCCCTTGCAATAAGATTGTAATTTCATTGTAGTAGCATTTATGAACTCATAGTAGATGCATTTTAAAACTATTTTAACGTGAGAAGTGAACAGAGCTGGACTAGAAGTTAGGTTTGGATCACAGCCTTCTCTTTTCTATCTAAATTTAAACAATGCCCTCAACCACCGTGATTGTCTTGGCTGCATTGTTCATCTCCTTGCTGCTGCTACAGTGCAACCAGTGTTGTCTGTTGTCTCCAGATGAGCAAATAGGTTGAGAGGAGGCTATTTCCCTGCTGGGGATCCTCCTTGTCCTAACAATGTAGGAAGTGCAGCAAAGCTAATACGTGTCTGAGATTAGTGAGTGTGTTTTCCAGGAGGAGACTGGGGAATAAGAGATTATGGAAATCAGAGATTTTCTAGGCATCATTTAATCATAACTGTGAAAGATGACCATGTCCCAAGAGAATGGAGGAAGTGGAGGGAAACCCGTAACTGCAACTGCTGCTGTGGCACGATTTCCCAGGGCCAGGTCAACGGTACTCACTGAGATTGGAAGGCCTGCTGGACATCAGTGTGAAAAGAGGGAGGGAGTCATCCTCAATTATGTCACATGGGTGGTGTGTTTTTACTTGTATAGTTATGTCTGTATGTGGATGTACCTATCTTGGTATAACAGTGATATACCTATGTATATTTTGATTAACTATGAGAATTAACAGAAGCTCCATGGCGCCCTGCATTGTTGTAATGCTGTAATTTTATTCACCTTAGAAGAGCTGGCGGCTGCTACTGGGGTATTTATTAGGACCTTCTGGGCACTAAGAAAATACAAACAATTGAAACCGTAATGACAGTAAATTTGCACACACAACCTCGCCATAAGTGTAGAGCCAGATTTAAGAGGAGGTACAGCAACTATGTTTTTTAAGGAAAGATTTTAAGAAGTGGAAGTTGTTAGCCTAAGGAAAGGCTGAGTGAAGATATGACAGTACTTTTTGTATGTATTAATTAAAGACTGATGCGAAGAGAGGTGTAAGCAATGTATCTGTAGGTAAATCATTCTCCAGCTCCACTAGGGATAGGATGGGCTTGAATCACAGCACAGAAGCTGCAAGTTAGACACAGGAAAACCTTTCTAGTCATGAGGTTAGAGAAATGCTGGAAGGGAATTGCCTGAGAAGGCTATAAAACCCCTCTGGCGGTGGAGATTCTGTGAACTTCGGCTAAGAATGGTTTAGGTGTACTTAATCCTGTGACAGAAAGATGGATTAAATGATCTCTTGAATTGCCTTATTTTCTGTTATTCTGTACAGAGAGCTAACTTGTGAGGCAGTGCTGATGTATTTAATAAATTCTCTTGCTAGCCTCTTTTATTCTTTCTAATAACCAGAAAATGCAAAATGTGCGATGTTTTTTCAAACATCTCTTCTAAACATAGCTTTTCTTTTCCTTCAAAGTGAGGGGAAAATTATTTCTACATATAAATCTTGCCACACAAAATGGTTATTTGTCTTGGCAGCTTTTCTTTCCAATGATTCACCGATTCCCTTCAAGAAAAGACAGATAAAACTATAAGGATAACCAAAGCAATGTCCGTAGCAGCAGAGTAAATGCTAAAATGTCATGGTGTGCAAGTAAAAAGTAAAATCTGGTGTGATGATCTAATACATATATCTGGTCCCTGCACCTAAAGTCCATGGTGTGGAGGAAGGTTAAAGGCAAACAAGTTCAATTTCTGCAATGGTGATGAGATTGGAAGTTACAGTGCAATTGCAGGCTCTTCCATTGACTGAAACAAAAAGCCACCCACGCGCTCTGTCCAATATTAATGTCTGTTCTCCTTAACCATAACTTTACAGCACCCTCTCTTTGAATGTTGTTCTCTTTGAATCATTCATTGTTGCATCTTCTGCAAGGGAAAGCAATATTCTTAACGTAATCCTTATTCCGTGAAAAGATAGCAAAGCACTTAAAAAACATGAGTAAGGACTATTTCTTCTATTTTATAGTAGACGTGTTGAAACAGAAAGTGGAAAAAAACCTCTAAAACTGTGATTCCTCAACCATTTTTTTAGTCTACTTTATGATGTAGCTGCAGAGATACTTGTGATTGCTAGCAGAAGTGAGGAGGTGGTGTGAGGCTAGGAATCTCAAAGGACATGGAAAAAGATAGGTACTCTCCTTCCCTCCACAGTGACCACAAATAAGCTTAAAATGGTGCATTAAAAATTAAAACTGGTGTATGCATTAGACTACCCTTCTAATCACTGATTTACAGAACTAGAAAGAAAACCTAATCTCTTAGCCTTCAGGCCCTCAAAGTTTAAAAAAAAACACAAACCAAACAAAACAGAAACTACAGCAAAATCTACCTTTCCTCTTTCCTTCAAATGTAATTCTCTTAATTTTGGAATGTCCTGTCAGTCTTGACTAATAATAATCATAAAAAATTATTCAGCTAGATCACTGCTAATTGCCATGTTTCTACCATCTCTGTTCTGTGGACACTTTGTGTGATCTAGGCACTTCCTTTTAGTGTGCCGCCTGTTCTCCTGCCCATCTCTGCCACCCGGCTGATTGAGCTCTAATAACTCAGAGACATCCTCATGATATTGCACTAAATATAACTGCTTTAGTCAGACAACAGCATGCAAAAACATTTTTTCAAAATGGTCAAGTAGTGAATGGTTAGTTGTATCCCTGTCCTAAAAATTGTCGTACTGAGTTTAATGAGTATAAGCAGTACTTACAAAATTGAAGCATTTCCCTATCATCACAAATATGTATATATGTATACATCCACACAGATTCTGTCACTCTCAAGGCCTTTGATGTGTGGCTCTAATGTTCTAGTCTCTCTCTGATATTCCCAGCTGGCACTTAATAAAATACAAGCATCACAAGACTTGGATTAAAATGCCACTTTCATTGTTGCTAGTGCTATTGGACATAATTGAACAAATCTTCCCCTCCTTGAAAATCTTCTAGATTTCTACATACAGTACTGACTAAAAAATTACCAGTAAGGCTGCATGTACTCAATATAGTAGCAAGACTGAACTTTGCAAAAAAATAGGCATCTTATTTCCAGTTGGAATTTGTCTTCCGTAACTGATAATGCTTCCCCCCCTCCATCATTCTAACTGCCTGGTCAAATTACAAGATATGTTTTACAGAAATTACTATGTTATTACTATCTTTAATCTACCTTCATCAAAAACACAGAAAAATAAAATTTAGTGTAAGCCCACAGTAGGAAGCATTAATTATATTAGTCTCCTTAATTATTTATTAATTGGATTCTATATTAACCATTCCATTAACTTTCGCTAGATCCACATCATGCTTACGAGCTTGTAATGGGCTGGATTATCTCATTTACTTCCAAAAATGTGCTTACGTTTCTTCAGGTCCTCTGAAATCTGCCATAGTTGCCCAGCAAACTGAAAAAAGGATATGTATGTCCCCCAGCCAACTCTTCTAAAATGACTGGATACAAATTATACAGAATTGCAAATATCAAATTACAAACCTTAGTATCAACTCATTAATGTCATCCTAAATTATTCTTGATATGGAAATATTTAATAGTCTTAGCTATAGCAAACATCTGTGTCTTCCCAGATACACAACAGAAGTGCTTATTGATCTCTTTTTAATTAACTGTTACTAAAGCCAAGATTTCCCTCTAGTAATGAATCACTATCAGAATTCCTGCAGCTTTGGTTTACTCAGGAAAAAAATCTTACTCTTTTTACTCCTAACAATACTGGCAACAGCTTGTTCTTTGTATCTGTTTTTCTTGATTAAACTCCTACATTCTTAACCTCTGGCTTATATTCAATAGTATTCTTTTTTATGCAGTTCTAACTTTAAGTCTGCTTGGTGTTTTAATTATATTCCTCTGAAAAAAAGGTGGCGGCTTTTTCAAACAGGATTGATGCTTACAGAAATATTCTTAATTAGCATTCGTAGTTTTCTGCGCTTTTTTCCTCCTCATAGTATTATGGTTTATAATTGTTTTCCCCTTGAAAGAACAGTTTAAAGCTACAAATAGAGTGGTTTGGATGTTACTCATACTTGCAGGTAACAGTATTATGATTTCTTGTAGAAAAATCAGTGATTTTTAGGTTTGTGATCTGTTGTTTTTCATATGCTAGGATGACTTCTTAGAGAATCTGCATTTTTTTTGTTAGTGAGAAATCTTTTGTCTATAAACACTTTGTAGATAGCCATGTGACTCCCCTCCTGTGCCTGCATAAGATACTCAGAATTTAGTTATTCATGATAATGTTGATTTTCACCATCTCCCTTTTTGTTACATGCAAGTGCAGTTGTTTTGGGATTTTTATTTTGATTCAGTAGATTGTAGTAGACACCTGTCAGTAAACTACCTAGTATTTATATGATACAGCACTGATTTCATAAGCATTTGGCATCATGATGTTCTTGAGCTGTGTACAGAAACAGTGTAATTTTTGACATAAATTGTCATTTTCCTTTCTTTTTTCCAAGTTGTTCCTTTTATACTAAAAACAATTTTTTTAACAAACCAAGAGTTAGACTCCCACTACCAGCTTTCGGTAGCACCACCTAGGCTTTCTGGTTTATAGCCCAAGCTCCCAGTGTTGTTGTACAAACCCATAAATTACCTTTTTATTATTCTCTAATGTGAATGTAAACTCAGGATGCTGAAGACCTTTACGTCCAGCTTTTGTTTGCATTAGCAGGGACAACAGGATAGGGTACCAGATGTTCATTCCTGCTGATGCTGATGACAGCACTTCAATTGGGACAGAGTCTCTGCTAGAGCTGTAGAATGTGCAGCTGGTGGTGTTGAATCAATGGATATAAGATGCGCTTGGATTCACCCAGTTGTGCGGCTGTTGTGCAAAAAAACTGGGATAGCCTTTTTATGATGACTGCTGGCCAAACAGCATCACATCTCACTCTCATTTCTAGGAAAACAAGAAATAATAATCCCATAAAATGCGCTTGATTCTAATGAAAAGACATTTTTGAAATGTTTCCAACCATCTCAGTTGCTTGACCCACTTTCTGAACGACTGCACCCTCTAATGGGGTAAAACAGATTGACTTTCAAAGCAGCCAATTTATTTTTATATTATTTATATCCTTCTAGTCCTTATAGGCATAATACAACAGCCCATTCTTGTGACAGTAAAACAAGCACAGTTTTGCTGAATATAGATTACAGGGGAGGTGTGAATATCCAACAAAGACTTTATATGATTCATCTCTACTCTGGGTTAATGAAAAGTATGTAAATAGCTGTATACACCCATGGTGAAGTGGGAAGGGAATTTTAACAGAATTGTAGAAATAGAATTTATTTCAGTTCTAAGTCCAGGAAAACAACATGATTTTATTTTTTTTTTCTTAGTGTGTGAAGCCATCTTATTTTACCAAAGCTTTGTGGGGAAGTAAGAGTTTGAACAATGAGTGTGTGATGAAGCAGGCACTTAACCATGATATTGCATCTTGTCAAACAGGTAATTCTCTAATGGACCAATGAAAGCCAACGATGACAAGTTGTGGTCAACAGTCCTTGAATGTGCTGATGGTTCTGCTTTCATTACTCTTACCAGCAGGTAACTTTTATACTTTGAATTACTCTTTACTGATCTATGCCACAGGGAAAAAGATGCAAGTTAAAACTGGATTCCTACAATACAAACAAGATCAAATAAATTATGAATTAAGTAATAAATAAAGAAAGAAAACCGCTTTGTGTTTACAAACTGGAAGCTGGAATTTGAAATGCAATTGAAAATTCAGTGTAAGAAGGAAAAAGTGGTAGCACACTGACGTGGTAAAGAAGGCTGAAAATTTAAAAGAAACAAAGCTACTGTTTTGGTGTGCTACTTTTTCAGCTCATCTAAAAGACAAAAGCTCTACACCACCAAACAATCCAACCATTTTGCTAAATAACCATCTTTTGGAAGCAAAACAAGTCAGGTTCCAATGATGCATGTTTGTATGTGCACACAAGAGTATGTAAGCATGTGAAGGATTGAACTTGGAACTTCAGCTATTCTTGAGATGAATACATGTTAGATACAATGTAACTTGTGTTATGTATATATTTAAAAGAAAAACCTATGACATCATGTTATGCAAATGTTATTTTCCTGAATCTAAAGAACTGACTGGACCAGGGAGTGGTTCCAGAGATTTTTCTCCTGTTGCTTGGTAGGTCTGACCTAGATATTTACTGCTAGCACATAGAAAGGATTGGTGCAGAAATCTGTCAGTTGTTAGACTGAGAATTAGTCAAATGGTATGATTATTAGTTGCATTTGTTCTTCAGGAGTTACTTATGACATTAACATTTTCTGTAATTCAGAATGAAAATTTTTTAAAAGTAGTTTAAAAGGTTCTTAGTCCAGATAGATTTGATCCTATGAGTTTTTAACTCTCTCCACTTTTATCCTTCATTCTTGAAGCACTTTTTAATCCAAAAAAAAGTTTTTTTTTTCCAGTACTGCTTCATATTCCCTTGTACTACATAACACCCTTAACCACCATACTTAATACTTCACCAGGCATTATATATCTTGAAGTATCCTTTTGCTCCGGTAAGGGTGGTTACTACTCTGTCTGCGTAATTCCTGTAATATTCAATGTTAGATCCTCATCAGTTAGTCAGGGGTGTATTTTATTGCCCACAGTCTCATTGCTTGTTTGCGAGTGTTGAAGTTGATTCTTGCACTTGAGTGGTAGTTCATTATTTAGCTATAACTGACACAGTCCTTCTGCTAACAACATTACGGTATTATCACCTAGACTACCTCTGTGCCTAACCTTAAAACACTATTTTCCTTTAGAGTCTTTCCACTAATATCCCTATGTATGGCGCTGCATCCCTAGTTATGTAACTGCCCTCCTCCTATGTACTGGAATCAGGCAAAGGGGTTGTAGCAGCTTCTTTGTTGTTTTCCAAGTTAAAGTAATTTCAGGAAGCTGTTTCCCTGGTGCATGAATGAAGCAAATTATTCAAGAAGACTTCAGTGAGTGTATCCTAGTCATCAAACATCACAAAACTTTTCCAGCTGCTCCATCTCTTCTGTTGATTTCCATTAAGTTTTCACACCTTTACCACTTGTTATGGGGGACTTCTACTAGATACTTCCTGAGATCCCACTTCTCCAACCATTCTCCTCAAGATGATATAAATACCTGTGTTCCAGTTGAAGGGGACACTGTGATTACACCATGTGTGCAAATAGTAGTAGTCAGTCACTGGTATATATACACACTTACTCCCTCAAACCCAGACATAAAACCAGTGTTCTGATATTTTTTTCTTTTAGAAGAAAAGTACTGCTTCTGAGTACAGTGTTTTTATTTGAAATTAATTACGTATAGGTTTTACTTATTGCATAATTTATCTATTAACATCACAAATTATTGTCTGTGTAAATGTGTGCCTTATCTTCTTGTTGCTTCTTGGCTATTAGTATTTTATTATCTGACATCCATTATTAGCATGTAGAGTACAGGCTTAATCTGAAATCATCACAAGCCTTTCATGCCAGTCTAACTCGGCTTCTTGGAGAATTTTACTACTGACATCTGAAGGAGTGGGTTTAGGTCATTGCTAACTCAAACACATTTTACAGGATGAAACTTCTTATTTTGCAGCCAGCATGAATATAATTTTTTCTTTTGTCCCAGACAGGTCAGATTCCATAAAAGAAAACTACTGGCTTTATGCAGTGAGAATGACAGGGGTAAAAAGGATGCTACTCTCACTGGAATAATACAAACATCATTTTTAAACTGAGCTGAAATGAAAAGTTAATGGCAAGACTCCTTTTGAGTTCCCTAGGTTTACAGACTTCTGTTTGTAAGATCATGCTTTACTTCCAAGTCATTGATATACTAAGATTCACAATCTTAGTACTAAATTTCTAAAATCTGAACGCATGGTGATAGCTGCACTTAACAATTGGAAGCGTAACTTTCACTGGCTCCACAGGTGAAATGAAAGTAAGGGTGCACATAACAGAGAAGTTCCCAGAGCAGCTGTTCTCTGAGCCTGGTCTTCATTGTGTCAGAAAAGGAGAGAAGCAATGACAGTGGCAGTGGAGCAGAGAAGTGGTCAGCTACGAAGGTCGTGGCTCAGAATGGGGATGAAGTTTGGCAACTTTAGCTGTGTGGTTAGGAAGGAGATGCAGCTGCGGTTGCCTAACATGGGCAAAATACTCTCAGGACAGGGACAAACAATGCTGAAAAGAAAGGGTTCAGTTCAGAGTAGGTAAGCTATGGCTCCATTTAAAAAATGGATTAAATTGGATTGAGAATACTGAAACTTCAGACTGGTTTTATTTCAGTGCTATCAAGATCACAATGGCATGCACTTTTAGGGTTTGTGAACACTTACTAGTTGTACTAGCGGTACAAGGAGTGCATAATAAAGGCAGCAGCAGCATGCAGTCATGCCAGAACACCCTTTGTGACCACTAACTCTTGGATTTGCTTTGCAGTAATATTGATACTTATATTCATGTAATGGATTGAAACACATTTATAAAATCAGGGATGAGGGCAAGGCTTATGTTTACAAGCAAAAATCGACAGAATATTTGTACATTACGGTATTTTTTCTTTGAAGTAGGAAATGAATGTCCATATAGCATAATTTATCAGAGGATCTCAGATGATTGGCGTTGTGCTAAGTAAACTGCATACATGTGGATCTATATGGAAAGCTTGTAAAGACCAACCATTCTGAAAGCCTTGGGGCTTTAAAAATTTAGTAGCCAAATAAAAAATTTAATCAGCATTACACAGATCTCTGACCATGAACAGATAGGGAAGTAACAGTTTGATGTACACTGTCTCTTTACTTTTTAAGTTAAGAGTAGATAAATTTTAAGATGAGCTTATATCTGTCATTTGAAGCATGACAGACTATTCTCCTCTCAAAATTAGTAGGAACAGAGATAGAGGCATCTATATCACTTACCTGTTCAATAATACTTTCAAAAATAGTATGAGAATTTGCACATGCAATTCCACTTAAGAAACAGCTGCCATCTTTGCAACATACAACTTAAGAGCCTTTCAGGTGCAACACTTTTATCTGAAGTATTTCTGTGGAAGTAAGGCTCTTTAATCCTCAGGATTTAAGAGAAGTTATTTTCAGGAAAAATGCTTGAAAAAAATACACTTTGTTTATTGGATCTCTGATTCTCTGAGAAGCAAAGACAGCAAGTAAAATTATACAGATTACAATAAATTGATAAAGTTTTTTCAGTGTTTACGAGGTCTGCCTGGGATGGGGTTAATTTTCTTCACAGCAGCCTGTATGGTGCTGTCTTTTAGATTGGTGGCCAAAAGGGTGTGGTAGCATACAGTATTTTAGCTGTTGCTGAACATCCTTTACATAGGGTCAAAGCCACTTCTGTTTCTCAGTGTGCACCCCAGCGAGGAGGCCAGGCTGGGCATGAGTCTGGCAGGGGACACGGCTGGCACAGCTGACCTGAACTGGCCAAAGTGATATTCCGCATCATAGAACAGCATCCTCAGCAATAAAACTGGGGTGGGAGTTTATCCAAAAATTGCTCAGGGACTGGCTGAGCTTCAGTCTACTAGTAGTGAGTGATTGCTTTAGCATCACTTGTGGGTTGGGTGTTGGTGGTGTTGGTTTTTTCCTTATTCATTTATTAAATGGTCTTTATCCTGACCCATGAATTTTCTTGCTTTGCCCTTCTGTTTCTCTTGCCTATCTCACTTGGGGCAGCAGGGGAGTGAGCAAAGAGCTGGGTGGTGATTAGCTGCCTACCAGGGTTAACCCACCACACACTGACTACCAAATTCAGACTGTAATTCAGTCATCACATTATGCTCTTACTTGTGCATTTATTTTAATCAATGACACCCATTTTACTATTTAAGGATTTGCTTGGAACTACGTTTTATTACAAACATCACTCCTCTCCTGACCTGATGTTATCTTCATTCTCCCTTCATTCTGTAGTCATCCTTCCCCCAGTTTTCATCCCCAAAGAAATTTGGGGGTTATTTTCCTTTTAAAATGAGCAAAGGACCCATCTAGAGATCAGAAGACACTTTCACATGTCCTGTTAAGCAAACCACTTTGCAGTGACGAGCCAAATAAACTTCTTAGGATCCTATGACCCTCTAGTGCATTCTCACAGTGCAGTGCCTCTCTCAGAGCACTGGATGATTGCAGAAACATGGAATCATTTGATTGCTTATGAAACATAAAGAACTAGTTTTAGTTCTTAGAACACCCACTAGATGTATAAACAAGTCAGGCATAATCCTGCAGGGCTGTTGGTTGCTTGTGGTAGCTTAACACAGGTGTAATTCCCCTAAGCTAAGTTGTGGTAATAACATATGAAAAAAACTGGCTATACTATTATTTGCAAAGCTGGTTCTATCAATAAATATCTTCCATTAAAATGTCCCAAACTTGAAACTACCAGCTATACTGGAGGCTTCAAAAATTACTAATGTGTAAGTAGTTTTAATAATGTAACTTTAAAAAGAAAAAAGAAGTTAATATTCTTTAGCCATAAAAGGCATTCATTATACCTGCATTTTGAAAAAAATGATGATTCTGTTGATAATGCATGATAAACAAAATTTGTGTTGTACTCCGAGGCTTTGCAGGTATCAAAGAAGAAAATTTTGTTTCCTAGGAGCAGCTGATATAATCAAAGTGCAGACATTCTAAGAAGGAATAAGTCAAGATGGCTACAAAGTGAGAACTATCAAACTATTCAGTTCTGATCAATTATATTTTCTCTGTGGCTACAACTGAAGTAGAACATACATTAAGCCATCTAATTCTGATGAGAAATCTGTAAGTTCAGTGGAAGTTTTCCTTCAGTTGGATAGGGAGAATAATGGACAAGGTGGGGAGAAAAAACCCAGACACAAATGTTCAGGACATAAGCAGTCCCTGAAGGAGAGGAATGGGAAGACATTTTTCTTACTAGAGAGTTTATTGTGCAGCTTTTTTGATATAGTGCGTATGTATCTTCCTTTGAAGCATCTGAAGCTGAACATTTATCAGAGGATTAGATGAGTGCTCTTCTGCTGGATACTGTAATCAAAAATACCGTGGATAAACATCACTGTTGGAAGTGCAGTGCTATACTATGAAGGCTACCCCTTCACTTGCATTTATTTGGACCAATAATAAGACTTACTTTCTGTTTGTTGACATCAGGCATAGACTCACTTTTTTTCCTAGTAATGATGACTAGTGGAACTACACGCATTGTAATGCATGTAATGCACCCTTGCAAGCTGATACCAAACATGTACAAAACACTTAGGAAGCTTTATAGATGCCTAACCATGGGCATCTCATGCCATTTGACTTGCCCTGGATCATCCATGTGTGCAGTGGATCTACAAGAGACCTGCATCTCCTCCGCTGAAGGCTGGAGACTAGACAGAAGAGCCTAGGGAAATCTTAGCTGGCACTGAAGAGCAGTGTTCAAGTAACTGAATCAAGCTCCTGTTCTTATTAGAAATCAAATACTTGGTTAAAAGTTCTGTTTAATTTGTGAAGTTCTCCTGTGCCACATGTGACTTCCATTATTTTCTAGCATTAAGTTCTCCAAAAACAAATGGTATGTAGTTAAAACTGAAGTACTGATGGAACAGAGTGCAACCTCAGCAAGTTTCCTGTTGCTGTAGAAGTGGGAAGAGCGGATGATATGCTATAGGGCTGTGCTGCTATCCAGAGGGACCTGGACAGGCTGGAGAGATGGGCTGACAGGAACCCCATGAAGGTCAGCAAGGCAAAGTGTGAAGTCCTGTGTGGTGCTGCCAGCAGGCTGAGGGATGTGATCTTTCCCCTCTACTGAGCACTGGTGAGGCCACACCTGGAGTGCTGTGTCCATTTCTGGGCTTCCCAGTACAAGAGAGAGATGGAGCTACTGGAGCAAGTTCAGCAAAGGGCCACTGAATTATTAATGTGACTGGAGCATCTCTCATACGCGGGAAGGCTGAGAGAGCTGGGACTGTTCAGTCTAAGGAAGAGAAGGCTCAGGGCAATCTTATCAATGTATATAAATACCTGAAGGGGGTATGTAAAGAAGACTGAGCCAGGCCCTTTTGGGTGGTATCCAGCGACAGGCAAAGGACACAAACTGAAACAGAGAAGGTTCTCTCTGAACATCAAGAAAATGCTTTTTCATTGTGAGAGTGAGCACTGCCACAGGTTGCCCGGGGAGGTTCTAGAGTCTCCATGCTCTGAGATGTTCAAAAGCCATCTGAACATAGTTCTGGGTAACAGGCTCTAGGTGGTCCTGCTTGAGCAGAGGGCTTGGACCGATACATGTTCATGCAATTACATGCTTTGTGGATTTTGCGACAAAATTTGAACATGCAGATTTGTTGCAACAGTTACAGAGGATTTTGAAAACCTAGGGCTAAAGACAGAATTTCTTTGCTGATTATAACATCCTCAGATTTGCAACACAGATTTTTCCCAGACAGGGCAGAGTACTGAACTGAACAGAACAGGTGTGTAATTAGTTTTCTCAATATCTGTGTTCCTTTAGAAGTAGCATTCTTCTCACATTTTCAGTTCCTGACTGAATTAATCTACAAAAGGTTTTTCTGTTTTGTTAAAGTAATGATGACAGGTATGTGTGTGCACACATGCCAGTGTGTGTGTATATATATATAAAAATGTCAACTGTTCAGAGTGGTTTTCCTTCACTCTGAGGACAGTACAAACCTGTTTTCTCTTGTTTAGTACTCTGTTTTTGTTCCAGGCTCCCTCTATACACACAAATGAAGAAGTAATGGAAGTAATCTCCACTGTCACAATGCTTAAAATGTGACTAGACCTACAGAAAGAGAGTGAGAGATTCTTGAAAACAATATATTTTATAAAATTGAGAAACGGAGTGTTAGGAGTAGGCTTTTTTAAGCAACATAGAAAGAAATGAGGATTAGATCAATAAGGTGCACAGATGCAATTATAGATCAACAGGATCTGTGTGCATAGAGTTACAATACAGTTAAGGTAAATCCATGCAAGTATCTGTAGCCTCTTGTACTGGCAAACTTATATAAAAATCGTACATCGAGTTACAAGGGTTAATACTGTATAAAATGAATATCCTTTATTAATTGGTGTAACCTTATGAAGTACAGCTACCCACAGCATCGCTGTGCCTCTGTTCTTTAATCAGAGTAAAAACTTTTCACTGCTAAGAGTGTTCGGACTCTTGACATCTACATTTCACTTTCCTTCGAGTGTAAGGCCTTTGGGGGAGTCTGTACGTGTAATCTTAAATGATGTCATAAGGCCTACCGTAACACAAACTACGCATCAGTTAAAATGTCGGCAGTATGTGAAATCACCTATTGTCTCTTAACAAGATTTTTCAAATGAACCAGGAGGTCACGTGTGGCTGCTTATGAACAGGCTGGCAGGGATTTATCTCCTGCCCCTCTGCACGGTTGGCTAGTGCAGGGAAGCTAAGACGATTGCACAGCTCCCAGTTCAGAGCTGTTTGCAACCAGCAGGCTTAGGGCATGGTCAGAGCTTGCATCTGCCCACGGTCTTACCATGCAGATGTAACGGCAGTGTGCCTGTCACCACACAACAGTCAGCATCAAGTCAGCATTCAAAGGGTATGTGTGGAGAGCATTTCTTCTTTTTTTTTTTTCTCCAGGAAAAGTGGTGGTGAAATTAGTGTGACATATTCCTGTAAAAAATGTTCTTAGAGACACAATAAACACTTTACCTGAGAATTTAATAAAGGAGAAATGTGAGAACTCCCAGGAATAACTGTATTTCTAGTAGTTCTATCTGTTTGCAAATTCAGAGTTGTTCAGATCTGTTGTAGTGTTTTGTAATTACTGTTTCTGGCAGAATAATCCTTATCAAAGAATGACCTTTACAGTAGAGAAGATATTCTGTGTCAAGAACAGTGACTATAAATCAAGTGACATCAAACTTTTATTGCGGTTTTTACATAGACTTTTTGTTTTTCTGAAGTCATCCCAGGAGAATCAAACATGAACATTGTTGGGTGTTTATAGTTATAGATATATTTAGAACAGCGGTATGATAACATTTCCCTAAATATTTTTGTGCTTCTTGGCATGGAGGGCATTTCTTCTCTTCCCTTAAAAGAAATAATAGTAATCAGAAACACAGTAACAATAAAAGTCAAAATACAACAAGATGCTAAATATTGTAGTCTTTTAGTACTAAATGTGATGATACTGAAAGTTTTGAATTATTAATGTTTTTCAGAAATCAAACAAGAAATGTTTAAGCTTAACCAGTGAAAAAATATAGTTCATAACTTACAGATAACACAAGTGACTCACAAAGCCAATATTGTTCTTTGTTTTACAGTGTTGTCCGCACATTTTCGGGTCTGCGAGCCATATACAGACTACAAAGGTCGCTACCACTTTGGTTTTCACTGCCCCCGTCTTTCTGACAATAAATCTTACATCTTTTGCTGTCACCATAACAACACAGTGTTTAAATACTGCTGCAATGAGACAGAATTTCAGACTGTTATGCAGATGAACTTAACAGGGAATGCAGATGGATATATGCATAAGTAAGTAAATGAGTTTTAAAGTACTCTTCACCAAACTGTGCCTGCTCTAATAACATACTCTGAGGTGTACTTAATGATGGAAGCAATTAGAATAATTGCACATACAGGAAAACATTACTAAATGGTTTTTGCTGTTACAGAACTCTTAAAAGAAAGGATATTTTAGCTTTGCTTTCTTTGCTTTGACATGGGCTATAAACATTGCTAGGAGAGCATTTATGTAAAAGTTGCATAGAGATGTATCAAATATAAAGTTACATATAAAAGTTACAAAAGTCCTCTCCCCCAACCCCAATCTGATCCAAACTATGTTGAAATGTGTATCAGTAAAAATAAACCCCAAAGCTGTCCATAGGGGAGGGAGGGAGTTGACGTTTTCCGTATCAACCCAAATGCACTATTTTGAATCTCTGATGTTTTGAACATAAATCTTTTGTAATCACCAACTTTGGGGACAGAACGTATTTGCTTATATACCAACATTGTGTGGTGTCCTTGCATGTTACCTGGGATACTTCCATGTACTGCTGGGGCCTGCCCTCTAAGATAAATGTCAGTAACTTTTCCTGAAGAATCAGTAAGTAGCAAGTAGATCTTTGTTACTGATGACCTATTTATGATAACAAATTCTTCACTTGTCGTCTGACTTCTATTTAGTATTTGACATTCTGGCCACACTAATCTGCTGCTATTTCTCTTGGTGCAGAGGGCAACTTTCAGCTGATGTAAACCCCCAAGGTCAAATCCTGACCTGTCTGCTCTCCCCTGCCATTTTATTCTGGTATCCAGCCCCTCCAGGGCAAGGAAGGGACAGATTAAGGACAAATGGAATTCCAATCTATTTTTGTTTACATCAGGGATTTTAGTGTTTTCTTCTGCAGTGCAAACTTTAGTCAATGTGTCATATTCATTCCTATAGAAGCAGGTGCAAGGCTGCTAGGAGGCTATGGTGCTGGAATACTGATGTCTGCTCTTTTAACTTATGGTGTGCAGCTGCAGCCAGCAGCAGCCAGCTCATGGAGTCAGCAAACTGTCGTCTTCCTTAACAACCACTTCTCGTACAGCTCTGCCTAGAGAAGTTTGAATCTGGCATAGATGCAGAGGTTACATCGTCTAACTTTACAGGTGTTAAAGTGACAATCACCTACTATAAAAGAAGACTGTGTACTGTGTAGTGTAAAAGAAAGACAAAAATAGAGTCTACCCATATAAGATACCTTTGAATCAATGTACATCTATACTGTCTTGTTACTGTATGTGCGGCTATGTCCTTGAGGTGAAATTTCCTTGCCTTGGCCTTGTAGTGCATCTAGGAACATCATGAGAACATACCACACAGAACGCTGGGGAGACACTTCAAGTCCAACAGGCCCATTAAAGGCCACGCATTTTCTCCACCTTTTGTGCAGTCCGGACAATCTAGAAGCTGGTAGCACCCTCACCTGGGACAACTAAACCCTGCCAAGATATATGCCTCGAGGCAACTGGGTGGAGTTTATACCACAGTATGCCGCAGTGCCCCTATGCAATGCATACTCTATGGACCCTCCATGGTAAAAGTAGGATGTGCTCCCCCTTTGTTTACTGGGATGACCATGCTACCATGGCAACAATCAGATGCCAGTCTTGAAGAGAGATCCTCAAAGACTCTCAGTACTGAAGGGCTGTGTATGTAGTCGCAGACAAAGCCAAAAACTGCTTCACACTCCGAGTGATGA
The DNA here is from genome assembly GCA_035590275.1 of Ibycter americanus. NCBI lineage: Eukaryota > Metazoa > Chordata > Aves > Falconiformes > Falconidae > Ibycter > Ibycter americanus. The sequence goes on from JAVJGI010000060.1 coordinate 15,480,771, forward strand.
AAAGAGAGTCTCAAGAATGGACTAGTGTGGCTGTTGCCCCCACACTTTCCCAGTTCTTTATCTTGCAGACAGCAAATTTGCTTTATTTCTTCCTTGCTTTTCTGTAAACCCTGCACCAACACTACTGAGCAACCAAGTCTGCCTAACAGGCAGCTTCATCACAGAGTTTGGGATGTTACTGGCTGATTGTAGTTCAGCCAAGTAGAAAACTAGTATCTCAGGCTTTTTCCAGTATCTCAGTAGCTCCTCTGCATAGTCACGGCCAGAGCTTACTAAGGTAAGGCCCTTCTGTTCTTCACCAACAGCCTGAAATGGACAGGTAAATCGGCCACTTTCCAAAGCAGACATGCACAGAAAAACAGATACAGTCTGATTGCACGGTATGCTCTTGGATGTAGAACATTCCTCTGCCTCCTGCATTCTCTGTTTCCATGCCCGCTCACATCTCTACATGTGCATAGACATACACACACACAGAGAAATACAGAGCTGTTCATATTATAGGACTGTTGTGTGTGAGCAGTTCCTCAATGGGAAAAAGGTAATTTGATATTCTTATGAACTACAGTATTTATTTTTATGAAAATATGTACAGCATAGTGTAAATATTACATTAGTTTTCATTTAGTAATCTTTAAAACAAAAAAGTCACCTCATTCAGTTGTGATGGAGAAAGAGCTTTCTCTGTAGTCTCTGTTAGTAAGAGTCATAGTTGAGAACCATCTGCAGATTATTTACCATATACGTCTTCAGTCCAGAATTTTCTGTGGACGTTAGCTATGTGCTTTCTTTTTTTTTTTTAAATCTTTTGCAGCGGTATGTGAAATCATGCTAAATACAATAAAAAGCTGCCGGAGGTGTAGCTTAGAGAAGTGCAGTAGTGAAACTGGTATTGCCTTTTTGTAACTTCCTGAAACATCACTTCTGATAAATCAGCTACGGCCAGGAAAACAAAGAGACAGTAACTTTCTATGTAAAACTCCACCAACGCAGTAAGACAGAGGGAGAGAGATCTCCTCACCCTGAACTCACTGAAGTTGGTAGAAAACTTCCTGATAATTATAGAATACTGTGGAGGAGCAGAAAGAAGTAAAGCCTAGATGCCTACAATAAAAAAAAAAAAAAAAAATTATAAAAAGCATCTTACTTAATACACTCTGACTTTATTTACCATATATGATAATTTAACTTTATTTAGATTCTAATACATCCAGGGTTCACTTTACAGTAACAAAGTCAGTTCTTTGTTTAGATCTAATTTCACACACCACTGAAAAAAATTCTGATGAAACCTATCATACTGTGACTGGGGAGAATCATATGGGATATGGGAATAGCAATGAACTGAGAAAAAGGATTATAGTTTTCAGGGAAGAGTGATTCAATATTATTATTTGGTTTATTTCAATGTTATTATTGGTTTATTTTTCCCCTTAGCCATTCTTGCTATCATCAAAACAAATTTCTTGTTTTATAATACAGTTGAGGGAAAAAATTAATGAAGTGACTTGAAACTTCTTTGTTATGGCATAGCTAAAAACACACATTTATCTTCTACAGTAACACAATATAACTATAGCCAGGTTTGTTTACCTTTTTCCATTATGATAACAAAATATTTCTGTGGTTTTATAAGTGCAGAACACTGGGCTATTATATCTTTGTGCTCATGCAGATTAATCAGTCTATAATATTTTTGAATATGAACAATTCATTTAGTATTAAATATAGAAATACCAATGACGTCTAACAGACAAGAAAAGTTCTCTCATCCAAAGTATTTTTCCATAAAACTTTGTCTAATAAGTAGTTTAACTATTCTTAAAAATAGTATTCACTTGAATCTAATATTCATACTTCCTCAGATTTTCTATTATGCCTGTTTTAGTGGATTATCAGCAGTTTAGTATGCTAGGGGTCCTTAATCTGATACTGGAACAGTTTATGGCAGCCTGTAATACATCCATGGTTTTCCTTATCTCTTAGTCCAGTTTTTCAGGGTTGAATGGCTTTTACATGCCACACGACAATATTGCACCAACAGCAACATGAAGATAGAATAGCATTATCTTTTTCCATGTACAGCATGTCCCCTGCAGAGCTGGCGTTTGCTTAAATATCTCCCAGAAAGTAATTTTTATAAGAAAGAAAGAGGGAAAAAAAAAAAAAACCAACAACAACAACAATAATGAATTCCACTACCAACTGTTGCAAAAAGATGTAATTTAGCTAGGAAGACCTCTCGTAGGTACTACAGCAACAGATTCTACAGGAAAACACAGGATTGGGCAAAGACC
>JAVJGI010000060.1:15483107-15499082 GCA_035590275.1 Ibycter americanus
ACATTTGAAGTGTACATGCAAAAAACTGCACAGATTTCCTCAATGTTAGAAGTACCAAGGCATTTGCTAGGATGTAAGCTTGCATTTCCTTGGGGCTACACTTAAAAAGTGTTACTACTGCAAGTAACAGCCCCATTTAAAGGAGAGTAGGGAAAGAAACAGTTTCCATAGCCATCTGCCCACATTTAAACTCTGCAACTATAGAATTCTGCTCACAATTGTTTTGATTTGTTGGGGTTTTTAAGCCTGAATTCCCAAATGAATTATTTTCTGTTCATGTGCTGCACATAAAAAACAACAAACTCTTCTAAAAAAAAATATAGCCTGATCCTAACATGCTTGTCATCTGTCTCAAAAAGTTAATGAATTAGGTGGAAGGTATCACATGGGTAAGAATAATAATAAAAGAAGGTTTATTTTCATTTGTGTGTAGGGATTTTAGAGAAATCTAAGCAGGATTCTGTAGATGGAACAGAATGAGATGGATGGTAAAAGTATTTTTTGTTCTCAGAGAGCCCAATGCAAGGCTCTGTGAAGTCAGAGCAAATCATCCCATTTACACAAGTGGGCTCTGTATCAAGGCTATACCATATGTATATCATATTTCCATAAAAGACCAAGCATCTTAAAATAATGACCTACTAAGCTTTTCTGATATGTCCATTAATTACCCTGTTTCACAGACAAGCTAAAAGGAAATTGTCTTGTAACTGTTACTCCAGATTTAGCTTCTGTATTTGTCTGCCAGCAGCAGCGGGGGACCGAGCAACGTAGCTTTAGAAGTTATTTTCAGTGTTATATTTCTAAACCTTGTGTTGAACCTAAACGGAAACCTCCAAAATGACTGATTGGGAGAGGCAGGAGCACTAGCAGGGCAGGGCAAGCTTTCCAGCTGGGGAAGGGGAGAGGAAATACAACCGTACCAGAACAACTTATTGTACTTGATTGTCCCTGTGAAGGAACAAACCCCTTTAATGTGAATCTCAGTAAATTTGGAACCTGTTCACACTTTATTTTTAATTGAAATGAAACTTCTGCACAAAAGTGAAGGAAAATCAGATTGCAAGATGAAACTTTTTACAATAAAATCACGCGGTTCAATGAAATGAGAGCAAGTCATAGGAGTTTCTTGATTCCCAGTTCTTTCCTGTGTCGCTGGCATTACTGTTATTCAGTCTAAGTAAGATTGTTTAAGATGTCTGCTTAATTTGTAGGCAAGTTTTAATTTTTACTATAATTAGTAGACATGAGCAAAATTAGTATTTTGTACGATCTTAATAGTTTAAGAAAGCATCAAAGTATGGCATTTCCTTCTGTGTACAAAACATACTACTTGGTAATTTTGAATCTGATTTTTCACAAGGCCCTTTTGATAGTGCTGTTGTCCTACTGTCTGTTAATCAAAATGAAGCAGCCTTTCATTTTTGTACTTGTGAGAAACTGATGTTATTTAGAAGGTGCAGATGGATAACTTGCGTATGGCACGATTAATAAATTGTTGCTTTAAACTGTAACACTCAAAATAGATCTAATTTTTGCTAACTGAAATTTTGATGGGTAAAACTAAATACCTAAAATGCAAACAAGTTCTTTTGAGTTAAATATAAGAAATGTTCCTGCCTCTCATATTGTTGCCAAAACAAAAATAACGTTTTCTAATATTTCCATTCTTAGTATGGATCAAATACAACTCACCTATTTGTAAAATACATCTCACCTATTTGTAAAACACATCTCACCTATTTGTAAAACAGATCCTTTTAGCATAAGTAATGAAGAAGGACAGGATTTGTTACAGTGAATTTCTTCCTGACTTCTCCGGCCCTAACTTCCTATTTATTTATATTAGCAGAAAATAGAAGAGTTTATCCCAATAGGAATAAATCCACTGAAAGGCAAGAGTAGCACTGCTGAGAAGCCTGGATTAACCAGATCCTGTTACACTCTCAAGTGCTTGGACTGCAAAGATTTTAGTGCATTGCAAAGGTCTACCCACTGTTGTGTGAAGTTAGGCATGCATGTGTAAGTCTTGTGGAGGCGAAGACTCTTGAGTTGAGGGTTTTCAGAAGCACACTGTATTCTGTCTGCTTCCAATCCTCCTGGAAATTTACTGAATTTTTTTTTTAAATCTTAGACTTGCGTAATCCTAAAGTTACACAGGAAGGGACCCATTCACAGATCTGACCTTCTTCCTGTTCCTTACAGTTATTTGCTATGGAACCTCATTTAATCTAAGTGGGTTATGTCTGTATAGTGGAAGAGTTATTCCTTGGAGAGGAGAATCAGTCTCACTAAGTGCTGACAGGCAGCAACACAGAAATTAAAATTCTGATTTCTTACCAGATTTCTTGTTTCAAATCCTGATTTTAAAGTATAAAATGAGAGTCATACCAAAGTTTAAATGGAAGCACAAGTTCAAAGCAGAGACTTGAAATATTTTAGATCCAAAAAGGCTTGGGACATGTTTTTTGAAATGTCAAAATACCTTTCTGGCTCACATCTATAATATGTCTTCTCAGCCTTTTTTCTTCTCACAGCACTTCTGTTTTGTTCAATGTTCTGGTAAAATACAGTTCCCTCAAAGTTTCTCTGAATGTCTGTGAAAGAGACCATAGTTGAGTGTGTGTTCAATTTTATTCATATAAGTTCAGGTTCATGTAGGTGTGGGTTGCCCACCTATTTGACATAATTTTTTTCCAAGACAGTCTTCCTGATGACGTTTTTTACTAGTATCCCTTCTGCTTGCTGTTGTTTTTATAGCCTCTGGTTGTGCATACTTCCACATTAGCTCATAGGTCTAGATTAGCCTTCTTCATTCTATACCTTAACAATCTCATTCTTAACTCACTCTTTTCTTCTCTGTTCTGACCTCATCCTACCCACTCACACAGTTTCCAATCCAAACTGCATTTACACCTGGCAATCATTTTTCTTTTAATAATACTGCATCTCCAGCAGAGCTTTAGCATTTCTTCCCTTTTTTGATCTCCAAATTCTTGACCCCTTATACCTTCTACTCCTTTCCCCCCCCCTACCTCCCCCCACCTTTCTTTTAATATCTTTAGTCACCTGTCATGGTTTTACAGCTCTGTGTACCATGTCAGCAGCTGATAATTTTTATGGCCTTTACATATACATACATGTTATAACTACATCAACATATACATACAAATGTAGTATATATTTTCCTTCCTGTGGAATGCATTGTATAACATGATCTTGTCAATATTTTTCCTTTCTAAATTTATTACCAGCAAACTAAGGAATCTTTAGCAGTTGCTCTTGAAAGCCTATACTTCTACTAGTATCTTCTCTATCCAGTAATAATTAATTATTAAATTCAGAGCAAATTCAAACACATTAGACACCTTTTAAGACAAGTGCTTTATAATGCATGTCAGCAGTGAATGTTTTCAATAGTATAGACACTCCTCAGTCTCAATTATTACAGAATATTTTCATATGGTTAACCTTCACTCTCATAAATGCCCTGTCACTTTCCATAGGGTGGCTGTCTGGGAGTGAGAATTTGCAGAATAAGACGCACAACCCATCAACTATGTACATATCGGTAGTCTCACTTAAAACATTGAAGCTGACTGTACACCAAATTTCTGTGCTGATACAAATACACAGATGAGAGAAAGAAATAAAAATGTTTATAAGACACGGGCCTTAGTTTTTAAAACTTCCCATGTCATGCATATAGCAGTATTTAGATTGAAATAATAAATAATTATTAAGGATACATGCTATAGAACAAGATTTTTGTTTCATCCGTCTATATGTTCTATTTATATAATTAATGAAACAAACAACTTTGATAAACTAACACAATGACCATTACTGATATAGGAGATAACTTTTGTTTTCCCTTTTTTTCTTTCACAGCAACTACAGTGCACTGTTAGGAGTGTGGATCTATGGCTTTTTTGTGGTGATCTTGCTGGTACTGGACCTTTTATATTACTCTTCAATGAACTATGATATTTGCAAATTTTACCTGGCACGGTGGGGAATCCAGGGAAAGTGGATGACACAGGGACAGAGCCGTTGGATTAACGCTGCTCAGGATCCAAGCCAAGTACAGGCACAGCCTCAGCCAGAGACACAGCCTCAAACTCAGCCACAGCCTCAAACATCACAGACAGTACATACTTTAAAAGGAGATGCTTTAAGCCCATCCCTGATGTCTTTTCAGGGTACATCTGCCTGGTAAGTAAGTTAAGCCATATTGTGATATATTTTTTGACTGTTGTTTTGTAGTGCAAAAAATCACCTGTATTTGGAAGTGGCTGCAAATCCAGGCAGAACGGCACCATTTCAAGCACATAATTCTTTATATCATGAACTGTCTTACAGAATTACTGCTTAGGAGTGATTTCTCACTCTGGTATATATTAAGTCGTGTTTTAATACTGTGCTCAGAAAAACAGGTATTGCCATTTTTCAGTGCTAAATAGTTTTACTACTGTGTGGTACAAATAAACTACAAATCTTTTTTACATCAACGATCATAAAATTAATTTTAATCTGGTGTCAAACACTAATTACTATGTGTATCTATCTATCTGTTGGTCTGGGTTTGAAAGACTGTATAAATGGCAACACCAAAATAACTTTAGTGCGAGATGTCAGAAATCCATGCTATTTGTGGCATGAGACACAGAAACAAGATAAAAAACACATTAGTTTTTTTATATGCATAGTCAAAAAAGCATAGCTTGACCTCATTTGACAGAGTGACACAAGTAGGCTACTGTAAAGTTAAATGCTACAAAACCAAAACAAACCCCCCCAAAAACCCAGACCAAATGGGAGACAGATACTTCAGAAGCAGGCAGAACACACAAGCGAAGGAAGAGAACTGAATAAAACAATGCTCTGAATAAGGTGTCAGGAAAGGAGAGGACTTTTTTCTCAGCAAGAAAACATAAAGATTTGGAAAGGGGGCAGAGAGGGGACAGGGTCACCATTATGTTTTGGGAGTGTTCTAGAAGACTGAGTGCTGAGTTCTGGCAAAATAAAGTGATCTAGTAAAGATTAGGGTGAAAAACGTGACAGCCGTTCCTGAAGCTGTAGAGCATGTAAAGCCACAATGCTGATCTTGGTCTGAAACTTTGGGTAGCACTGTGTTGCAGATGGGATGATGCTGGCAGTAGTCCTTTTATTTCATAACTTGCCCTTTAATTTTAACTGTAAATCTAGAGCAAATACGGTTGAAGATTTTTCATAATAGAAAAGGTAGTGGTAGTGTGACACAAGGACACAAGGATCAAGGAAAGAGGAGGTCGTTTGGCATAGTAGCTGATACTAGATGTATCTGCTGCAGGGCAGACGTAAGGACCATTCTAGCAGGCCTTGTCCAAGCAGAAGAGTCTAGCAGTGCTGCTTAAGATAAGAGACTTGTTTGTGCTTAATTGTAAGCACTCTTCTTTCCACTTCTTCGTCTTCTCTCCTTTTTTCTTCTTCTAATCCCTTCATCTTTTTTGCACATTGATTTCCCAATCTTCATTAGAATTTCCATACAGGTTAAGACCAACATTTGTAGTACAATAGTTGTATTCTAGCTTAATACATGTGTGTATATATAAAAAAACATAATGACTGCATGAAAAAAAAAATAATGAAAAAAATACTAGCCTGGTTATACCACTTGGTAATTCTGCCATACTATTACAAATTAAATGAAACTATTCAAAAATTCTTGAAGAATTCTTAGTCACTTTCCATTACTGACTTTTGTTGTCCTGTTTCTTTGCTTTTTTTGAAGCATTAAGCGGGGAATGTATGTTAGGATCAGGTGAGCATATCCCAAATGCTCCTTTTCCTGTGTTTGCAGGAGATGAGCATTGATAAAGTCACTCCAGTAATCCTCACCCCTTCCCCAGTGAACCGTCTGTCTGTGCTCCCCTCAGTTCCCATAAAATTGTTTCTTTTTCCTAATCCTTTCATTGTTCAATGGAAGAAATAAGTAGATGTTTCCTTAGCAAAACCATATTTACCCCTTGTATTTCAGCATGTAGAACACTACAAGAGATGCCATATTTTCAGACTTATAACCTGCAACTTTTGAAACTCACAGCTCCTTAACTAAGTGCATAAGATAGCCTGAGTTGGATACATAAATTATATCAAGAAAAAGGTGGTAGACACTGGTGATCACAGGCAAGGTGTTTAGCATGCAAAGGAGTTTTTTGAGTAAACAGCTCCCTCAGAAAATGACAGACTTGTGTACTACAGCAATTGTTAAGACATTGGGGAGTAAGAGGAGGTTGCCTGGCTATTTATTTCTCCATTAGATAATCTGCAGGTTATATACATGAAAATATGGTAATTTTGCCATATAGAAATCAAGCTTAGGTTCAGAGTCCAGTTCTGCTGCAGTCTATATTTGATGAATAACCTCAGTACTGTCTTCTCAAAACGTAATTGTGCTATCAGTGACGAAGTGCAGTGGAGTTACTGGATTTATAATTTCCATCACTGGTTTTAAAATTGCCTAATCTATTAATATCTTTCTGTATTTTATACCTGAATTTCCATTATTCTAGTGATGACACCAACCTCTTAGATGGTTTGGTAACAGCAAGTTTCCAGTCTATAAAATCAACTTTTCCGTTTGTGTTGGCATTTTTATTGTGTCCTAAGCTTATCCTGGCTTTTCTGTCTGTAGAGAAAGTAAGCATTTTCCTTTAGCACCTCACAAACGCGTTGTATAGGTGGTATACCATGAGAACAGTTCCTGTTTACAGATGAGCTTTTTGAAAATACAAAATAGGTCTTTTAATCCTGTCAGAGATTCATGTATCCCGGAGCATAAAAAGTTAAATAAAAAAAAATTTCCGTAACAGTTTGCAAGTTTTCACGATAACAGATGGTGTTGAAGTTGTTAGCTTCCTGTACTGCATTTATCCTAATACAGTTTAAAAACATGCCCATTCTAGAACACGCTACATGATGATAATGGGAAAGTGATTCTTGCATGTCAAGAATCTCAGCAATACCAAAGACTTCAGGTATCCTTATTGCAGAGAACTGACAGTGTAAGAAACTATTCCAAGAAAGATGGCAGAATTAACCTATAGTTTGTAAAGCAGTTTGGGATCTTCCTGGATTAAAAAAATAGTGTAAGTGCTTTTTGTTTTATCATTTCTTTTCTTGTACTTTAAATGCTATGAATTGGCAATGAAACTAATGACCGAAACAGGTATGTCAGAGAGAAAAATCAAGCGAGTCATAAGTACAGTGGGTAGAAACATCCCCAAGGTGTTTAAACATTTTTTGTTGTAGCAGATCACTTTATTATTTACTTGAGACAAAGAGGACAATGTATAGCCATAATATTATTGTAACTGCAGAAGTCTGGAATCCGTTATACATGCTGCTGGCTTCTCTGCAGAAGGCTTACAGTGTTGTGCAAGGGCAGGAAGGAAAATCATTAATCTCAGAAACATGGAGCCCAGTTTAGAATAACGTTGCTTCATCATGTAGTGTATGGATTTTGCAGCCCAACTAATGTTGATTTCTTCTTTAGTATGGAAACCATCTGAGGGCTGCCCAAAGGCTTGTGTGGTCTGAAGGTCCTGGTGGATCTACCTTCTGCAACCCAAACACCGTCACAGACTGCGAGTGAATGAGCTTAAATGGTCGTGGCTTGCCTCACGGTGGTTCCTCCAGGTCATGGCTGAGGTGCATGAGCTGGACCCTTCCACGCTCACTGGTTCATGTAAGAATCTGCAGTCTGGTTAGCCTGAGCAAGATTTTAACAACTGGAGATCAAACAGCAACAAGCAGCAGGCAAATCATTGTTACTACTACTCAACAAAGTACAAGCCAGGGAGGCGATAAAATGAAATACTGTAAGTTGAGGAATCAAAACCCTGACTACTGAAAAAACATTTTCTCACAACCATGGGAATATTGTTAATTAATAATCACTAAAAAAGGTCAGACTAGCAAGGAAGATCACAAGAGGAAGTGTGGGCCAGGAGAGCCTGGCAGAGTTTCTCCAAATTCTCCGTGGCTGTGCTGTGTTCCAGATGTGAGATGGGAACAGATGAACGTGATCTCTCTGCCTTGCTCTGGTGATGTTAAACTCCTCCCCACCTCCATCAAGGATGCAAATCACAGGGATTACTGTCCTGAAGTCTTAACTTTTGCCTCTCTATTCCCTGCCTTTCTGCACAACAGCACACAGAGGCAATGTCTGCTCTGTATGTGATCTTATATGTTATGCTACATGTCTCACAGTTTCGGAAACCTGCTGGTTGTCCAGAATCAGGAACAGTATCAGCCCAGCAGGGTAAGCCCATGCTTATTTCCTTTATGCAGTTGGAATGGGATAGACGAGGGCAAGTGTTTTACTTCCCGTTATTAGATGTTGCAATCTGCTTTTGCTGTGAATTCCTCTGAGTCACATTGTCTTTCAGACAACAGGTAGAATAGTTTTTAGCCTGCTGCTATTCACCTGCTACTTGACAACTCATATAAAGCCTATAAAAATATTGGTAGAGTTTAGAAGCCAGCAGGTAACTGAGTATGTCCACAGCAACTGTGCAAAAAGCAGAGGGAATAAGTACTTTGCTGGTGGCTAAAAAGATTATGTGAAAGAATTCCCTTTGATACCAAATTTTGAAACGGGGTACAGACTATTACTGGAGTGAAATGTCCATATTCAGTAGGTCCTCTGCTTCAGTCATTTCTAAGAGTTGCACATGCAGTCTTGCCTATGTCACCTACATTGGCGCTGAAGTGGGTCAGCTGTGCAGTGTGAACACAGTCCACCAAAAACCTGAGGTGCTGGGGTGATTGGGAGAGTTTGTGCAGAGTCTGTGCTTGATTACAAGATATTTACAGTAACAAAGTGAACAAAATCTGGCTCCTTTCTTTTTAGGTAAAGTGTTTTGAAAATAAGAAAGATCTCAAATTTACATTTGCAAAATCGCTACACTAAACAGGAATACGATGATACTATTTTAAAGATGCAAAATTTTGCATCAAAGGGCAATGCATAGTTTTTATTTACAGCTTCTACCTAGATGTTTATATTATGCTCAGACTAAATATGACAAACCAGAACACCTATAGGTTTTTTTAAAAGATGGAAAGAAATAAAATTGGATACTCATATAATGCTTTTATGAAAGAACTGCCTGTGAATTAAAATCATCCAGAGAATTCTGGTAACAGATGTTAGGTATGTCAGGCCACTTCTACCATTATATGTGTGCCTCCATTCCCTTAAAAATATATTGGGTTAGAATAATAATATTGTTGAATGTATTTTCTTCTAAATATTCTTGTCTGTCTGCTAGGAACTGCATAACTGTAAAAATAGAAGTTGCTTAAAAGCAAAAACACAGCTAAGGAAACCACTTTCTGCTCCTAAAAGAGCCAAATGCTGAAACTTGTTTTGCACTGCATATCCCTTCACCTGCCTGGCATCTTATTTGGTGTCAGGGCAGGAGTCTTAAGAGCACCAATAGACAGCAGGCTTGGAACCAAACATCTCAAAATCTGCAGTGCTCCAAGTCTTTCTTACTTGCCTCAGTACTATATTTATGCAAATAAAGGGGGAGATGTAATTTTGATTTTTATCATTTGCATTTAAATAATTTAAGATATGTAAGTTACTGAGTGCTTGCTTTCTTCCTTGTATTTAGGAATTCATTATTAGCATGTGAAGTTAAGCCAATATGCAAGGTTTCTGTCCACCTCAATCTGACTATAGGCAATCTTTGTGTATATTGATAGACACTGCATCTTTTGTCAATACATATGTAATACATATTGTTCATTTCATGCCACTTTCTCCTTTTCTGTTTGCTTTGTAAATTACAGACCCCACATTGCAACATTTATTTCTCTACATTCTTGTTACTGGAGATTCATTGGATATGGGCTGATTGATATTTCTTATTTTAGCTGTTTCTCAGCCTTTCCATCAAATAGGGACTGTCACATTCATCAGCTTCAGGAAAGTCTTTCTTTTAACTAGACTATACAGTGATTTAACTAAAATGTGGTAATGAAGTGGCAGAAAATAGAAATTTATACAAAAGTGAGTAGTTAAAAGTTTATCTGAAGTCTATTGCTAAATGAACTCTGCACACTGAGAAATGAAAGCTAGTAAAAATACTGGAAACCAGTTCTCAACATGTTCCATGTTTAAATTTTCTTATATATTTTGAGTAGAATTTTTTAAGGCAAGATTGTTTCCTCATCTGCATTGTAACAAATCTGGAATAACACTACGGAAGTAGCAGATAGTAGCATAAAATTCATGTTGAATCAGAAGACTCCAGTTAAGCCTACAGTTGTACTAGACAACTTTACAATGCTGTAGCATCACACACAGGATGAGCGTGACATCCCAAGTTTTACCATCCAATTCCATCTTCTCTGTTACAATAGAAACCACTTAATTTTAAAAGACTCTGTAGTTATTTTAGTAGTTACAAAACTCCTACCCCTTACATCCTCTTAGGTGCGAGGTGCTCAATAGTAATTGTAATACCACATGCACATTTATCATATTTTATATATGCACTGAAAAATAAAATAGCAAGGTTATTCTAAAGCTCCTCACTTAGATTCTGAAGTATCACAGGGAAACTTTAAAACAGCCCCAGCCACTTTGCAAGGACAGCTGAGTGCAACAGCTGAGCTTCATACCCACATGCATTCGTGCAGTCTGGCTATTTCTCTCAATAGCACCTCAAAGAGGTCGGCTGATTTCACTTTGATGTTGGCATTTAAAAAGCTGTCAGGTACTCACAATCACTCCTGATTTAGATCTGTAAATACAGATGTAACTGAAAATCAGCCTAGTTGTCTCTGACATGCTTTTAAGAGTACCTGCATCTAGAGTAGCAAAGGCAAAGGTATGAAGCAGTGACTAGCTCCCATACCTTGTACTGAATTATGCAGGCTCAGCTGTATTAAGCTTTAACTGGCAGGGACCAAAAGTCTTATTACATTGATAAAATTAAACTAATTGCTTTTAGTTTTCTAGAGACTAAAGAAGAACATGGACAAGCAAACAACAGGGAGAATAAACAACATCAGCCAAAGGTATTGCAATGGTAGAAGAAATAGAAGGGGAGGTGTTAAGGAGCAGGAGTTCATGATCTAAACAGGCAAGTCTTCCTGTGTTTCTGCAAAATTGCAAGAGAATTTCTAAGTAGGAGATTTAGCATAACTCAGAGTTCTGAACTGAAAGAAAGCACTTTTCAAAAAAAAAGGAGAGAAAAAAAGAAAGAAAATGATGGTCAGAATAGTGTCCATCTTAAGTAGTCTATGCCCCAGAGAACTATTACAACCATCTGCAGAACAACTATCTATGTACACTTGGTGCTTTTAACAGAAGTGAGAATGACAGGGGGATAAAAAAAGTCTCTGAAGTAAAACCCCATTGTTTTCAGTGTCTTGGAAAATCAGCTCCCAACATGTATTTGGATGACAAGAAACAGGTAACTCCCTAACTCAAGGAGGAACAAGCAGATAGTAAAGCTGAAGATTATGTACAGACTTACTTATTATTCTCAGCGTTATTATTAAATAAAAAGCCATATGTAATAAATAATCCTTTTATGGGGTTGCAGAAGATCTTTTAGAGTGTGCTAAAATTTCTACACAAAACAATGGCATACTATGGAATACCAGACAGGAATGAAATCATCAAAAGCGTATGTGATAATGCTGAATGCATGACCATAAACGGTAACAATGTCAGACAGTTATTTCCAGTGACAGCTGAGGTCAAGGATCTACCACATCATTACTTTTATTGTCACTGTTTGCTGATGAGATCATGACAAAGAAAACCACAGGAAGCAATTAGGCATTTCATCAGAAAAGTGATAAAACATGTTTGTATGACCTTGGTTTTATAATGATGTTTTACCGCACAGTTCAAGAAAAGGCCAGCAATTAGACACAGTCAGTTTGTTCATCATTAGGAACATATCACATATATGGCAGTTTAACTCTCAAAAGCAAAATAGATCAAAAAGCATTGAAATGTGAGAAACATTAGAGTCATTTTACTGTTCATTAATTTATGAGAGAATGCTGATGTCAATCAGCAATTTTCAAGCACTTAAAAGGTTTTTGAGAAGTTACGTGATCAACACAGTCATAGATACATATACATGGATATCTACAACCGTAATTGTGAAGAAAATCTATTCACTGCAGAAAAAAACATGCCTCTGAAAAGACTTTCAAATCCACTGTAAAAAATTTCTTGGAAATTGGAAATGCTAAAGAGATAAAACCAGTTAAAGACATTAAATGGCAGCAATATGACAAATGTCACTGGAACACAATTAGAAATATTGCTGATGTTAGTCCCATGTCAGATGATAACGTGATCTCAAAACAGAGCAAGTGAGACACATTAAACATCAGAGAAATTAGTTTAATCAGCACAACACTGTGTAGCTTCCACAGAGCAGCATCAAAGGAATAAATGGAGGAAACTGGGTGCCCATCATAAAATACAGGAGGGTAAAAAGTGTAAAAAGTGGTTATATGTGAAATAAGCTACCTCACTTTACTGCCTGATAGAGTAGTGTGTTTCCTGGTCTTTGTATGTGTTGGTAGCCTTTACTTAGGCTCCTAAGAATCTCAGAAATGGAACAATTGTGGAGACATAACCATTTACAGTAAGTCTTAAAAGCAGCGATGTGTTTGCACAGTGGTTTATGCGATCACCTGGTGGAACATTGGCTTTTGTGCTCAAACCTGAAAGGGCACAAGGTCCAGCTACAATTTTTGTTTCTGAAGGACTGGTGCTCTAGTACGTAGTTGAGTAGTTTATGCACAAAGGAGCCTTCCTGGTTACGGGAATTGTGTGTATTAATTAGCTAATCATATCGCTGAGCTGAATTCTGTATTAGAGCAGTTCCTTGCCGTCGTTAAAGTGATGCTGCTCTGAAAGCTGACACATGCTACACAGGCTGCCTTGTTTCTGTTGAAAATCATTACTATCATGTAGCAGCATGTGGAAAAGTAATTGCAGTGAGCTTCATCAAAGATTACAGTAAATTAATTAAACAGTCATTAACTATATTCTGCGTTGATTAGTGATACAGATTTTAATCAGTCACGCAGATGAGGGAGGCAAGCTATTTTCTATTGCATTCCCAACTTCTCATCTCTGAAAAGTGATGAGTCATAGGGAGCACTTTTCATCATTCTTATGCTAACAGCTCATCTCCAGCAGTTTCACCTAAAAAGTTTTATAGAAACTGTGATTGGAAAGTAGCTAGAGTTCGCTCTTTCCGATCACCAAAAACTTACCAAAATTCTCTTATTCCACTGAAATTAACACTGAAATCAACTAGAAAAACACCTGCTTAATTTCCATTTTAAGACAATTTAAAGAAAATTACATGAGGAGTTGACTGTATTTTTTGACTATTCACTGAAGCCTCTCAGAGCTCACAACAAAAAATAGTGTCCCAATTAAAAAAAAACTCCACTGTATGCATGAACAACTAAAAGAAGACCAAAAAAAAGGATGCATTTTTGTGGATGTGTTAAAAATACAACCTAATAGTGATGCTATTTAAAAAAAAAGATAATCTTGGTTCAGCATTTCCCTACTATTGCTCAGGTTCACTCTTCCTGTCTTTTCCCTAAGAATACATAAAGCAAAAGTAAACATACCTGAAGCAGTCCAACAACCATACTTTAGAAAGTCCACAAGATGATGCGGGCTGTAAGGGGCAGGTTTTGGAGGAGTTAGAGACAAGTGAGACAACAAAAAGAAGATCTTGTTAAGCGTTAGGGTAGTGACAGGAGTAATACACACCACTTTAAATCCCAGTCTTCCAGTGTTCGTTACACTAATAAATATCACTTGTGAGGGCAATCTCTGCCTCATTTTCTTTTTCACATTTATTTTATTTAGATTAGTGCAAACATGGTCTAGAATGTTTAAAAAACAAAGTAAGTAAAAATCAGCTAGGGGATTGGCTGACATTTCCCTATCTTTCTTAAAGGCAGTTCTCATAACCACTGGGTATAGCTGGAGTTAGCACTGCTCCTATATACTATAGAAGTAAATGAGTACTTAATAGGTTGTGGTGTATTTACCCACACAGCACTTATGTGAGCTAGTCAAGTTCTGTTACTTCCATTTGACAGAGGAGACAGAAAAGCTTATCTGGTTACTGAGGGCCACACCCAAAGTATTTGACAATTCTTCCATTATTGTAATTTGTGTAAAATTGTGTAGATTTTGTAATACTGTGAGAACAAGAAATTGCCCTCCGCCCCCTGTTTCACATTGCAGTTTCCAGAGGATTGTACCTCCTTCATATCTAAGAGGCAGTAATCCTGGGACTGTGGAGGCATGTAGAAGTCTGCAGGTTTGGGCTCTGACAATCTGCGGTTCAACCTGCTCTAGAGACGAACAACTGTGAACACTGAGTCTTCTAATTGGGTTTTGCACCTTACATGACATACTATGAGGAGAATACGTAGATGCACACAAGTAGATTTGCTCACACAGTGCAGCATGTAATCTAGGGCTTTGGCAAGGTTCTAGTAGACTGTCTAAGAGAAGATGAAGAGGTAATTAAAGGATTCACAGACT
This sequence comes from Ibycter americanus, assembly GCA_035590275.1. Taxonomy (NCBI): domain Eukaryota; kingdom Metazoa; phylum Chordata; class Aves; order Falconiformes; family Falconidae; genus Ibycter; species Ibycter americanus. The sequence continues at coordinate 15,497,716 of JAVJGI010000060.1, forward strand.
TTTGGCACAGCATCCAGTTTCTACATACTCTCCCATAGTTCCATAAAAATTTGCAAATGCATTACAAAGATGAAATATACAACAGGCTGTAATCTAGCTCTTGAAAGACTGATTATACCGTGCTTTGCTTTGATATCTGAAACTTAGCTCACCTACCTGGGCAACAGAGTTTGTGCTTCACAACACTAAGATTGCACATTTTATGTAGCAGAAACACAGACATAAGGTTCAGGTAATGGCACAACTTACTCTCTACTGTTCTGTTGTAGGCATTGCTCATACAGAGTATCCTGGAACCATTTGAAATATTACAATGGGTAACTATGCACCATCAGATTCCTATACAGTTGATGGCTGAGCAAGCTAACGAAATTCTTGAGTATATGAAAAGGAGATGCCAATTAGAAGTAGGGAGCTGCTATCTCACTAGCAGTGGTGGGACTGTTTCTCTATATCACCTTCACTAGGGCCTGTAGCAGAAAAAATTGCAATGGCAGATGGGAAAGTATTCAGAAAGAGCTGCAGAGCTTATCTGACTTTTGGAAAGTCTGTCAAACTGTGAGAAGTTTAAGAAGCTCAAAGGTGAAAGAACATTATAAGGCAGTTTGATTCCAGTCTGTAAATTCCTCGTGGCAAGGAGATTTCAGGTAATAGATGACTGAAGCAAACAAAGACAGAAAAAGATCCAATACCTGGAATATCCATTTATACAAACCCTGACTGTCAATGAAGAGCAGGCTTACCCTCAGTCAATTTAGCCATCCAGTCGAGCATCTACTAGTTATTTAGGCATCCTCATTAACACACTGAAAGAGGCATTTCCAGGGGGCTATTCATCCCACCTCTCTTAGGATGGATTGAATCACTTGGAAGCTTCTCTTCATTGATTTTTTGACATTATGCTGGAAGATGAGCTTATACAAGTCACTAACATCTAACTAGCTGAAGTCTGACATTGGGATTCACCTCACCTAAGTGTGGATTTCTTTTCAGTGTTGGTAATTTACCAAGGAAATGTCTTGAGATGCAGCAAAATACTCGTTACTTGTGATTTTAGAACTGGCAAGGGGCCTTGTGGAGTATAAGCAAGGCACTGGACAAGAAGCTAGGTCTGCACAGGAGGCCAAACTGAGGACCCTAAGGAGAATGGCTCTTTAAAATCTTGATTTATCTGGGGAATGTGTGAGGCTGTGTTCCCAGAAGACTCACACCACATCAGTTTTCACAGAAACATAGAACCATTTAGGTTGGAAAAAGCCCTTAAGATCATTGAGTCCAACTGCAAACAACACTGCCAAGTCCACCACTAAACCATGTCCCTAAGTGCCACATCTACACGTCTTTTAAATACCTCCAGGGATGGTGAC
>JAVJGI010000060.1:15499182-15580604 GCA_035590275.1 Ibycter americanus
GATGGTGACTCAACCACTTCCCTGGGCAGCCTGTTCCAATGCCTGACAACCCTTTCGGTGAAGAAATTTTTCCTAATGTCCAATCTAAACCTCACCTGGTGCAACTGGAGGCCATTTCCTCTCATCTTACCACTTGTTACTTGGGATAAAGGACTGACACCCACCTCACTACAACCTCCTTTCAGGGACCTGCAGAGAGCAGTAAGATCTCCCCTGAGTCTCGTTTTCTCCGGACTAAACAACCCCAGTTCCCTCAGCCACTCCTCATAAGCCTTGTGCTCCAGACCCTTCACCAGCTTCATTGCCCTTCTCTGGACACGCTCCAGCATCTCAGTGTCTTTCTTGTAGTGAGGGACCCAAAACTAAACACAGTATTCAAGGTGCAGCCTCACCAGTGCTGAGTACAGGGGGACAATCACTCCCCTTGTCCTGCTGGCCACACTATTTCTGATACAAGCCAGGATGCTGTTGGCCTTCTTGGCCACCTGGGCACCCTGCTGGCTCATGTTCAGCTGGCTGTTGGTGAACACGCCCAGGTTCTTTTCTGCCAGACAGCTTTGCAGCCACTGATCCCCAAGCCTGTAGCAGCGTTGCATGGGGTTTTTATGACCCAAGCATCACATTTTCCTAGCATCACATTCTCGTCAGACTTACAGAGCAGTCAGAAAACACAGGCCAACAGCTGCACATCAAAAAATCACACAATGCTTTGTCCAATTGTTTCATCTTCTACCATTAGGGAACACAGGGGACAAACATGGCCTTCTTCCTCCCCACCTCTTCCCAGAAATGCCTGATTATGCAGCTGGTGCTAATAGCTGCTGATGCCAGTGGGACTGTGCGGTGACTGCATAATCACACCAAAGAATGGAAATCTCCGGGCAAAGTCTCATCTCGGCACCACCTGCCAAATCTTCATCTCTCACATTCTGTAGGCACAGAAAGCCAGTGGTGGTAGCGGAGCTGAAGAGGTGAAGATTATTTTTGTGTATAAGTGACTGGCTTCCAATTTTTTGTTTGGAAGTGCTGTAAGATTATAGTGGACAGAAGAACATTGACACAGCACAGCAGGATTCTCTGTTACAGTGCAGTGCATGTGATAGCTGTTGAATTATTCATCCTGAATTACTACAGTCTTTCTGCCTCTCATCTAATATTAAGGTGCACACCTGAAAACCGCAGTCACCACTGGGCAACTGCAAGAAGCCTAAATGTCTGTCATGAAAAAATGAGCATACAATAGATCCACAACACGACATGCACACACACATGCAAACAAGTGAGTAAATAATGATGAATAACGTAGAAGAAACAGAGAATAACCCACCAGCTGGCAGTCATAATTGTTCAAAAATTTCCATGCTTCATAAATTATCATTCAAACCAAGCCATACCAAGTAGAATACCTCAGCCCAATGACACTAAGCAAGCACTGTTTTTCTTTCTCTGCGACTCGAGAATGCTGCTCAGCAGGGGTCATACACTGTCATTGATCCATGCACAAAGATCCTATTGCAGCCAAAGGATGTTTTACGCCCCAGCAGACCAATATCTAGATGCAGCTGTGAGACAGTTTAAAAATAATAAACCAGTCACAATTCCGCCCCTGGTGCCAAAGCAGGTTTCTTTGTAAAGCTGGCAATACAGTTCAGATAACTTTGAAAGAGAAACTGTTTTCTTGCTTCTTGGGTTCTGCTAAAATTGTCCAGGGTCCTTGGCCTCTTCTCTTTCCACGTCTCAACACACCTCCACTTCTCCTATGGCTTTTTACATGGGAAAGGCAGGGAGGTTAGGAGGAAGAGAGATTTCTGCATAAAATTGTCTTTATAACATGTCTTCCAGGATGCAGTGCTGTTTCCAGTGATGGCATTGCAGGTGTTATCCTCTGCTCCTAACTGCAAATAAACAAAGTTAAAAATTATTTGTTGCTTGGATGGTTATGTGCAAAGAAACATTCACTGGATCTACAACAGGAAGCCAAACAGTAACTAGATTAATTTGCAAGAGCTTTACTCCTGTTTTTTTAATTGTTGATAATTTTGTTCATGTTAAAAAGCTGTTCCGTGATCTTTTTTGAGGTGTCTACAGAAATTTATTTAAAAAAAAAAAAAGTTTTAGATTTCATACTGCTAGAAAAGCCACACAAGTGCAGTTGAGTTAAAAAAAAATCATGCACAGAAAGAACAGTTACAGGAAACACGACTGTTTCATCCTACATTGAAATCTGGCTCTCGTAGTAATTACATATTTTTTCTTAAGCTCTGACTCAGAAGTCTAGCCCTCTTAATACTGTAAAGTGAAAGTAGAAAATGAGGCTCTTTGGTAAAAGAAATAACTATTTCAAGAAACACTTTTTTTTTCCATAGCCATTAGTATGAATTTTATTTCCAGAAATGAATTTCCTGTATTGTATGAAGGTAAATAAAAAAGCTGATTTAACTGGGAGTAAATATACAGCTCTGGGCTAAACCACAGGTTTGGGGATCAAAATTCAAGTGTGGAAACAGATTCCTCCCTCTTAAATAAACCATTCTGCAGCTGGAGCAGGTTCAGCCTCTGGTGAGGCTAAGGGAAGCAGCACACACATCTTGTTGCACCTCTCCTAGAGGAAGCAGCAGTTGTAGAAGGTTTTTAATGCACAGGAGAGAAAAATGGGAACAGGAGAAAGAGCAGGGAGTAACTTCTTAAGTCAAATGAAATGCAGAGTCTAGGTGGGGACTGAGGAGCAATTCCAGCGTCCAGAGGGGCTCACCACTTACCTTGCTGCTGGGCGGTTGTTTGATATGGGCACAGGAACTGGCCACCTTCCTCTTCAGGGCCACTGCTCTGCCCCCTCTGCCCCTGCAGCACCCACCTCGCTTCCAGAGGGATGAAGACCCTGCACTATTTCATAGTGTTATTAGGAATTGTGGGTGATCCAGCTGGGATCCAGTTCAAGCAATATTTTAATCTGATCTCATTGGGAAACCAGCTTTGCCTCCTTCTTTCAAATGTAATCTAGAAACAATTCTTCTGTTTCTAACATAAATGCCCTGAAATCTCAGTGGCTTTCAGTTGTATTGATTTCCATGGGCCTTCAAAGAAGTCAGCACATTGAAGCTCTGCAAATGGTACCAAAACACCCAAATGTAATTTGTGGCTAACACCTTTCCCCCTTTTCAGCATGTTTCAACAGTTCAATGTCCATGAATGTGGGGGGGTTTATCCTCTGTTGGACTTGAGGACATGCTAGGCAGCAATTTTAATAGATTGAATTTTGCTGGTGCCAAGGTGGCAAAGAGCACTAGGACAAAAAGAGATAATAAAAGGAGCAGGATATTCACCTGATGTAGGTTGGCCTACTTTTGTTTAGCTCAGTAGTTCATTCTTGAATTTTACAAAGAAACCAAGCTACAGTTATACATAAAATGTGGGAGATTATATACACTGGGTTTATTATTTTCTGTGGGCCAGATAAATAAATAATAGATCACATACACACATGTATACATAAAGATGTGCATGTGCACTCATATCACTATACTTGTACTTGCATAGTTCCTTACATATGGCCACATTTCTTTCACTTACAAACTTTTCTGTACAGCTCAGTTAATGTCAAGATACAAACCACATACATCATCCTGTATAATAAAGCTGTTTTAACCTCAGCTGTAAGTTGCAAAGACCTGTTACACTTAGAATTGATCATCCACCTCATGTGGATAAAGATACTCTACACTGAGTATAGCTTGCATAAACATCCTTTTAAGTTATGTCCATTTGTAAATAAATGATGGTCACTGTATGGCAAAGATATTATGACCAAAAAAGTTACTAGACTTAATAAAATAATACGCTCTATAACTGCTCTGCTTTCTGAATTAGGCTCTACTGTTATACCAAAGTTTTGCTCGTTTTGTTTTTAAAATATCCCTAGTTAGGTTTTCGGCTGCATTAGGAGATTGCTTAAGCAGGGAATGGCAGTGTCATAGCAAGCTACATCAAAAATCACGTGCAAGTTTCACTGCTTGCTTTTCAAACGTGGCTTTCAATCTGTAGTGGTTCTGTTAAATTCAAACTGTCAGCCAGCATGAAAGGAGGCCTTTTTCTTATATCATGTACCTGAATTTCACATAGAAGGGCACAGTGTTGTAAAGCCTCTTGTACTTTTCATTGTGCTGACTTGGATCTTGGATGTATGGGTTGACACTGCTGTATAAGAGCTCAGCAAATGTGAAGAATACTTGAGGATCGTAGGTATGTCAAAGCCACTTTGTGGGGACAGATTTTGAAAGCCCATAACATCAGCTTTTGGGAAATTGGGGATGAGCTGAAATCAAAGACATTCAGATAATTCAGTCCTTACCACTGATGTAGAAATATTCAAAGGTTCATAGATTTTTTAAAAAAAGCTTTTACAGCAGTACCAAGAGATTTCACTGTGCAAAAAAAAATAGAGTATCAAGCCCTGCTCCAGAGTGCCCATCTATTTCCCTGTCCATAGGAGCATGCAGCATCTCTTGGGGTGCTACAGTCACAAGCCTCAGAGATGCACCTTTCCTGCCACTCAGCCAATGGAAGTTTGCAAGGAGGGAGGGAGGAAATAATCTTTGGAACTGCACACGCGCATGTAGGGTAAGAAGCTGCTTTTCTTTCCAGAGGTAGGTAGCTGTACCTGAGGAAATACTTGCTTTTTCCATCAAAATCTTTTAGTATGTCGTAGGTCCTAAACACACGAATCAAATCCGCTCATGAATAAGCATGAGGAAAGAAAGTTTCTAACCAGAACGTGGAGACTGCAGAACAACTTCCATGTAGTAGTACTAGATTGTAAATACGACAAAGCTGGATATATTTACATAGAAGGTTGTATATTTGCATGTGGCAGTATGAGACTGAACATGATGGTAACACAAATCCATCCTAGTGTTACACATTTTTACAGTGCAGCTTTCAGGGGCAGTGGATACTATTGATTTCATAAGTTAGGCATGGGACTTTTAGGCACCTGCACCTGAACTGGTTACCAGTTACTTTTGGAGCCAGTAAAGACAAAGGGGAGTCCCAGCAGCATCACTCGCCCAGCTTGACGCCTATCCCCGGAGCAGAGTAGGTCTGCACAGGTTCTTGTTGCTCTTTGTTGACATAAAGGAGCCTGAGGTGACTCTCTGGAAATGAAGGCATCGAATAATTTTGTTGTCTAAAGTTAGGTGAGATGAAACCCAGTTAAAGTATCTATGCTCTTAAATTAAGCATAGCAATAATCTCCTTTCCAAAGAAACATGCCTGCCCCAGACCTTAAAGAAGCAGGGGGAAAAATACTATCTTGCCCCTAGCAATAGTTCCTCTTGGCTTCTCTGTGCCAAAATATCTCAAGTCATCTTCCTGTATGACAGGAATGCAATTAAAGCTATTTGGTCACACCAGTTAGCTGAAAATACGTGAAAATGTGCACTGTCTCAAGAACAAGAAGTCTATAGAGTTCATTACATGACACCCCTATTCAGTTTGGCATTGAGATTCCTTGAGGTCATGAAAAAAAAAATCCAGGCAGTTCAAACTGTATACGTAACAAAACCAGGTTGGGGGGTTTTTTGTGAACCATGCAAATTAATTTGCCTTCAGGTGTATCACTTGTTTAATGGTTGCCACGCATTATCCTACAGGAAAATTTGGCAACAATCAGCCAGATGAACTTCATCTGCTTCAGACACCCTGCTGGTGACTCGAGGGTTTCATAGATGTCTGGCAAATTAGTAAATCCAGCTCACTTTCGGTTTTACTTGTAATTGGCCATCCACACTTTTAATATGCTTTGGAAGGCCCAGGCCAAGGGTGTTTTGAGTAGTTTTTTGAAATAGCTTTAAGAGGAGGAAGAAGACTTTTCAGTTGCTAGAAGTCAGACTGCAATGCTTCAGTGAGGGAAGACGCATGCAGCTTTTCAGTGATCATCTTTCAGTTTATGTCCTCAAACCATCATCTGTTCTTCTATTCAACACTCATAAATCAGAACTTCAAATCCTTCATATTTCCTTTTTAAAAAAAAACCTCAGAAATTCTCCTGGATGTTTTTACTTTCCAGAACTGTGTTCAGGAGTATCAACCATTTCAGGAACTATCAAATGAAAAACATTGCTACTAACTGAAAAATACTTGACTTTCAGAAGCATAGGATTACTTCAGAAACCATTCTTCACAGTAAGTAATATTTATTTATGTTAGCAACCCTATTGGTTTCACATCACTGCTCTTTGTAAGTGAGAATTGTAAAATATGGCCTTTAGTAAAAAATAGAGAAAATTGTATCCTGTGTGGTTTCATTCCTCTCCCACCCAACCCAGTCAATGGGACAAAAGATGTATTTAATTTATTCAATTACACATATTCCAGAAACTCTATAGGAAACCTGTTTTTTCTCTTAGCTTTGGTCTGCTAGCCAGGCAGCCATATTAATCACAAAAGTTAAGCTAGCTGCTGTTTTAACACCCACAGTTCTGGTGGAGGCGGTGGGGAAAGCAAGTCCTCGCCTGCAGCAGCTCTCCAGGCTCACTCCAAGTGCCAAGTCTCCTCCTGCATCCGCCTGTGAGACAGACCTGGGATCCGAGCAGATCCCAAGCTTCACTTACCAAAAAAGCAACCAGATCATCGGTAACGAGACCATATGTTGTGCCAAAAACAGCGCTGGTGCAGGGCCCTCCCCTTCATTGCAGGGGATTGCTGGGAGGCAATTTCTAACTGGTTGCAATTTCTTTCCCAGCTCTCTGGCTACCAGCTTGAAGCACTTCCCTAGATACACGTCCAAACCAGTGGACCCACCAGTATGAAGCCCAAACACCTGCTATAAACAAAGTGTTCCTCTGAAAACCATCTGTGAACTCTATATTAGCAGCAACAAGTCATGGAATCAAATTTAAAAGTAATTTAAAGAGGCAAAGACAGACCCTGCACTGGTGTGAGTAACTTTATCTCGTGTGACTACACACCAGTGTGGGGCTTGCCTGTCATCAATTAGCAGGTCTTAGTACTGGGTTCAGATTTAGCTAGGAAATAAGCAGCAGTAGAGTGTAAATCCTTCAAGTTGCTGTATGTCCCTCTGGTATCGAGAGTAGCCCTGCACCGCCCCTGACCCACCAACCTTTCATCTGCAGGACAGCCACACAACCAAGGACCTGGCCAGCAGGTACCTGCCATCCACCACCAGCTCCTTCTCCTGTACAAGTGCCCAAGCCAGCCTACCTCCTGGGAACGCAGGATCTTCCCAGAGTTTCTAAAGCTCCTTTAAAGCCAGTGAGAAGCTCTCAGCAGTGATGTGAAGTGCAGTTTGTTTTATATCCCCCAGTCCTTATGGGCGTTACACAAGCTTAATCCAGGCTAAAAGAGGTGAGATTCTTAAGAAATGGAGCAAGCAATTTAAGTCAGATTTCCCAACACTCATAACAAATTATTAAAATGGAAATTTCTTTAAAATTGCACTGCTTTATAATATGTGCAACTTTTCTAGTAACCCTTTCTCAAGCCTTGTAAACGGTCATTGCTACTCTTGAATATATTGCTACCACGCTCCAATGTCTAAGGCAGCTGACAGCATTCCCTTTTGTTACAAATTAAGCTCTTATGTGATAATTACCTTCCATAACATGGACAGGCGACTGCTCTGAAAGCGCAATGAAAGTAAGCACATACCTGTTTCCCACCTGTATTTCCCAGGTGGAAGGGAGGAGAACGGTCTGACAGGTGACATGCAGCCGCATTTCCAGTGACTGGTAGGTAGGACCTATTCCACCTGCACTTTTGAGTTGGTCCCACTCACACCGTGTGTCTGACCTGTTCCTCTTTCAGTACACTGTTGTACTGATGCTAACGCATTGCAGCATGAGCAAACACATTGCTGTAAGCACAAGCCAAAGGAAACTAATGTGATCCAAATGGCTTCTCACCTGCAAAGCAGCAATGTGAGCAGACAGCATCTCTCACGTGATTGTGGCTTTCCCAGCATCAATTACAGAAAGCAGGCTCTCTGGTATTTCGGTAGGACTACTATAAACTTAGTATAACCTGCCCTACAGCAAAAGCTTTCTCTCCTGATACCCTTGTGTATGTTGAAATACATAGCACATCCAAGCGCTGCTCAGGGCACATTGCAGGAGACTTCTAAGTAGGCCTCGTCTTTCCAGAGGATGCCAGCTAAATGCATGTTCTTCCACTCAATGTTACAACTGACCTATCCTTTGCCTGATATCTTAAGTAAGGATAGTGATTCACAAGCTGTAATAGCAAAAGGATAGGTTATGTCCTCCAAAAGAGCAGCAGAGCAGAGAAATCCTGCTGTGAAAGTCTCTTGAACTGACAGGGAACTGCTTAATCTCCTGACCACTCTGGTGCTACACCCCAGATCCATGACTCACACGAGTTGTGGTTCACAGTTCTTCATCTATGCTTAATCCAAAGCATGTAATAACCTTTCTAGTTGCATTCACACCTGCACAAGGTAAGTTATGGGCCACCAGCTTAATACAGTTGGTACCCACCCTCAAATAGAAACCCCTCCAAAATGTCCCCACAGAAATAGACAAAGATTTAACAAGCCCATCTGTCCCATGCCTCCCTGGGGCTTACTGGTCTGTTTCAAAGTCCCACAGTGTTTCTTAACAACTGATGGATAGAAGCGTCCCAGACATTTCTGACTACTCAGCAAAGGAATTCTCTCTGTTTGCCCCATTTATGCATCCCCCAACCACCAAGAACACACCTACCAGGGCAGAAGCTCCTGGTTTTGTTCTTAACACATCCCAAGTATTTTCATTGTCTCTTCTTAGGTCTGCAGGCAAGAGATTGCTTAACTCTCATGAATCTGGCATGTGTTGCACATTTATTCTGTTTAAGCCCCAACACCTTCCTGAGGTATTGGCTTTCAAACATATTTTGACATTTCTCTCCACCTTTGCAGAATTGTCAGCTACGGTAGAAATGACATTTGAGTTGAAAATTCAGAGTCTGTTTTTCAAGTCAAAAATTTCCAGTGCCTGGGTTTTGTTTAAAGTCTTAAGCACCAGGTGTCTTATCTTCCCTGAGCCAGCTATTATTTTAGAAACATTAGTGATGGCTTCCAGTCATGGTGGTCATTTTACATAATGGCTGCAACAAAATTGATTTGCCACCATTTAAGGCAGTACTCTCATCTGACCTCATGCAGGTGCCGTGATGCATTTCACAGCCAGACCAGAGAAGAATTTGTGCCTGCAGATGAAAATAGGGGACAAACCACCTCTCCGTTATGGCAAGATGCCAACGTCCAATGCTACTGCTTAATGTTGAAGTATTCCTAGTCAATTCAAAAAAGTGAAACATTCGACTTCCTCAGGACTGAGCCAACCTGAAGCAAATTTTAGTTGCTGTTAAAGTTTCCCCTACATTGGAAAAACCTGAATCATTCAGCTATTTTGATGGTCTCCCAAAGAAAAAAAGACAAGCGCCACCTAAAAAGTCCGAGACTTTCCGCTTTTTTTCATGCAAACAAGAGGGCCAAATTGAGATTGCACCAGCAGCATTCATTCTGGCATTTCATAACTTCTAAGATTTAGACTTGGTAACCCAAGCAGCCCTTCAGCATACATTTTGGAAATAATGTTATATGCTATGTATAATATAGCCATAGGAGTGTACAGATGCCAAGCTATGAAAATTATTTCTCTGCTCTTTGGCAGACTGCACAGGCAGAGAATTAGATTATGTTCTATTTCTTTCTGGTTTGTAATATATTTAGACAACTGAATGGCTTTTCATTTGGTGCTTGTCCTGCAATTCATTTCTCATATCCTTCCTTTCAGTCTTGTGAGGCTTTTTTCAAAATCTCGTGCATTGTGCTTTGTCCTCCCTTGTCCTTCCATTTATGGGGAAGGAGGACATTCCTATTGCCTATAATAATCAGTGCATCCACCAAGGGCTTCTTATTGCAGAAAGCTGTTTGTTAGCCTGGTATCTGAGCTCTTCCTATGAACAGAGAGAGCAACAGCTTTTCTTCCACTTCCAGCATGACCAGATTTGAAATCATTGCAGCAGAACCTCAACAGACGCAGATCAGTGCAGGTCTGCTTAGATCAGTGTAATACAATTTTATGCCAGAGTGAGATCTGGACATTTGCAGACGCTGTTTGCTTTGTTTTCTGAGGTCTGAAGGGGCTGCGGTGATTGATGGTGCTTTTATGTGAACACTAACTTAGCAAGAGGCCCTGGAACGGTGAATGCAACAACTGTTTGCTTCATTTGTCAGAAAATTACAAAAGTCTTTGAAAAAAACTTGTCTCCAGAGGCTCTGAATCATTCCTTCGTTATTAATGGATGTCATTTTTTCTAGCGGAACTAAGCCGCCATGCAAAGTCATTGCTGTGGAAGAAGAGGCAATCTTTTAGTTAGCCTCTTCCTTGCCGGGGAATGAAAATCAATGCGGCTTGACAAGGTGCTGTTCCCTGAGCAGCCAGGTAGAGCGGCGGTGGCACTCCGGGGGGTCAGAGTCACACAGGGACAGTAACCTTTGCTAGTGAGTAAGAGCAACCGGAGCCACCGTCCAGAGCACACGCTTCAGCTCTAAATACATTAAAATCCTGTAGAAGTGACCAGAAGTGACAAGTAACAGGGTTTCTGTTGGCAAGCACGCTGTTTGGGGATGCTGCGATAATATACTCTGGCTAACTGTACATGGAAATTAGCATTCGCCTTTCTTAGGAAAATGCAAGTATTTTCAGTGATCCCACTATTGCAAAATGGTCTGAGGCAGCATCTCTCAACGCTACTGATCCAAACATCAATCACTCAGTCACATACCCCACTTCTCACTAGAGGAAGAGAACATTTTAGCCTGGCATCTGTCCTATCAGGGTTTGGTTTCAGGCAGAAGCTATTGATCCAGCACCAGGCTCAGCCAGGAGCTTGGAAAATGCCGGGTGAATACTTCATATTTGATGTAAGAGGCTTTCAGAGCTGAGTATGGTCTATGTGTTGCTGGCTCTGCTGTTCGCACCCTCCCACTCGTGCTCCCATAGCTTTATACACACGTTAGGGGAACTGGCAGAGAACTGAAGCTACTCACGAGTGGTATTTTAACTTCTGTGCTGCATGCAAATGTTCATAAACTTTCCTATGGTCCTTGGATTTGGGAACCTTATTTTACACCACCTTGGTGACAGTCTTGATTTTACATTAGCCTTGAAAGAGGGATCTGTCCAGGAGCAACTTTGGGACTCTCAGGTATGGGAAAAGAGTGACTGGCTGATGAGTCTGACACATTTAAAATTGCATTCTGGCCTGGAGCATGAAAATCCCTTCTCTACTTGCTCCATCTCTAAACATCTCTTTAAAAATAAATAAATAACTAAAAGAAACCACATCCTGTCAAACAAGCTAGTGATTTAAATTATGCAGATTGTAGATTAGTAAAGTATTTCATCTGAGCTAAGGCATACATAGCAGTCTACAGAAGAGTGGAAAGACACAACTGAAGGTGCTGTGCAGGATGTAGGTGGCTCCAAGCCATAGCACATGCTCATACTCTTCAGTTTCTCTCTCCCCAGGTATTTTTAAAATTAGTTATAACTGAGTCTCAGGAGACTCTCTTCTAGATACAAACAACTTGTTTTAAACTTCATCTGCCTGCAGACCTCACAAGAGGCAGGTTTGCCTGTTTTCTTAGTATCCATTTCTACCAGCGGCAAAAAAGGACAGTGACAGAACAAAACAATGCAAAGTAATTTTTTTGTTTTATTTCTAACATGAATAAGGCTAATCTAGGCTGTTTGATTATTAGAAAGCAATTAGCTGTCAAACATTGACATAGGCTTCATTTGATGGAGTTTTGGGTAAAGACTTAAATCCTCAGAGTTATTACAAGAGAATTGCGTATTTCTGCTCAGAGATCCTCCCTGTCTAACAGTACTGCGAGAAATGCCTAAATCTGAATTAAAATAATACAGTTGAGCAACATCTCAGGTGGCTGCCTACCCGACCTTGTACTTCTAAGCAGATTTACTATTGCAATTTAAATGGGGTTATGCTGACAGGAAAGTTTAGACTCAAGCCTCGTATGCTGAATAGATTTGATGGGTAAAACATTAGATAACCTCAAACATACTGATCCCCACAAATATTCTGCTGTCTGAGCCAGATGTTTCTTTATATTTTATACATTAATGGAATGCAATATGTATAATGTAGCACATAGATGTGGGAATACCCAATATACAAAGAACTCTGGTGAGAAAAGTTAATTAAGTATTGTTGCTACTAGAATACCAAACTGTGCCTCCAACAATTTGTATTCGTACCATTATGCTTGCCTCCTTGAGCAAACAGATGCATTGCTTTGGTTTGTTATGATTAGTAATCCTGGTCTACCTCAAAACTTCCCCTAGCTGAGCTTCCAGCCAATTTACCTACATGCTGCCATAGTTCACATATGGATGGATCACATAGCTAGTTACACACGCACACTTTGGACATGGTGAAGATGGGTAGATTTAAAGCATTTGTTAGTCCAGGAGGCACTGCAAGCAAAAAATGATGAATACTCACAACACTTTTGTGAGGAAAGCACGTGAATATAATATTTACTCATTTACTTATGTGGAAATAGAGATGCATTTTCTCATCATATGAAAGGAATAGGGGTCAGAGTAAGCAGCCTATGCTTGATCTGATGCATACCTTGGTAATGAGTGCAAAAGGAAGACGCCATGCCGTTTGATAAAGGCATTTACCATATGGTCACAAGCACACTTTAGTCATACACACATACACACTTTACTCAGCTCCAGTGAGATTGTCCACGGAAGTAGGATTTACTTCAAAGTAAAATTATGGCTGCAGAAGGAAGCCCTCTTCACTTTGTAATTTCAGAGTAGACTACAAGCAGTAGAAATGAGATTAGCAGTTCTTTGCATGTCCTCTTTCACCTTTAAGGCAAGTATTTGATCTTTTCATCTTACAGGTAGTAGACAACACAACAATGTGGAATGCGTGCACTGGCATACATACAGAAAGAGGGATATGGGGTGAAATATGATTTTCATCATGTAGCATACAGCCTTGCTGTCTCCAGCAGCCAAGGCTCCATGACCTGCAGGAAAGTATCCCGTCTCCCTCCCTGCTAAGTTCCCAGGGTTCCCCTTTTGAGGTTGCTCACCCAGGGGTTGGCCTGGCACATCACCAGCACCTCAGGTGTGCACCCAGACCCAGGAGCTAGGCAGCACGCCACATCCCCCCAGGTAACAGGTAAGAATAAGCAACTTGTGCACCTACTGTGCAATTAATATTTTGCGGAACCGGGACCAGTTTAATACAAATAGGGAGAAACAAGGTTAGCCTCCCACTCTGACTACATAGAAAAAAAAAAAAGAGAAGGCAAATGCAACCATCCATATCACACAAGCTCACACTGGACCAAATAGAGCTAATGAGGAAAGGTAGAAGCCTCCTAACACCTCTTCTTTCTTTGCTTTTCCTTCCTTTTTTGTGCCTCCTCAAATTAAATCCACACCAAGTTTTTCTTTACAGGAAATACTGTGATGTTGCATGCTCATGAAAAATTATGGGAGCATTTGTGGTTTATGTCTTCCAGAAAATTATATTGATGTGCCTCAGGATGGGAGAGGTAAGATCAGACTTCAAGGAGCAGCTTTCAAGAAAATCAACTAAATTACAGGAGTTGAAAAGCAGGAAAGAAAAAGACTACAAGAGGGAGATTGAGCAAGTCACCTGAAGAGAAACATCATTCAGACAACTTCTATAGGCAAACAATATAGAAAGAGTCTCCAGAAGAAAGTAGCCTGTAAGCAATATTTTAATTCTAGACTGACAATACTATCTCTGAAAAGAAGCATCATATTTGAGGAAATGCTTAATAGGAAGAAAATTCAGTTGCTCTGGCAAATCCACACAAAGGTGGAAAAAGATCACAAAACAAACCTTTGGTAGATAACTTTTCTTTGCCTTCCCATCCATCTATTGCCATTTGAGCCTAATCTATGTGTCAGAATACTGAATGTGAGTTTTTCCAAAGTTCTCTGGTGAATGTTTTGTCACAATAGGGTAGATGC
This sequence comes from Ibycter americanus, assembly GCA_035590275.1. Lineage (NCBI taxonomy): Eukaryota > Metazoa > Chordata > Aves > Falconiformes > Falconidae > Ibycter > Ibycter americanus. Next base: position 15,513,252 of record JAVJGI010000060.1, read on the forward strand.
TGGCAGTCCCCATCACTGTTAACCATATTGTCATCTGCATTACAAGGTAAGTGAAGCCCTGTCATTGAGTCAAACTGCAGGGTAGCAGTCTTTTCAACCTTAGTACACATTTTAAGGTAATTGGCAATGATTCTGCTAAGATGTCAAACATCTGAGCACATCTTGGCTTCAGCTTCACCCACCCTCCTGAAGAGGCGAGCTTTATTAAGAAGCAACACAGACACCCCATTCCACCCACATACTCCTAGAAGCTGAAAGAGAAACAGAAGAAAATCCACAAACTATATATTTCAAAAGCAATAATACCATTGTCCCTCTGTTTTACAAGGCAATAGTACAATTCACTCAGCCACCAACTGGCTTCAGAGTTGACCCCTCACAAATCTAGCATTTGTAAGCCAGAAGGGCAGTGATGCTGCCACAGAGGTATATGGAGTACTTGGTCATTAGGTTGCAACAGCTTGACCTAACTTTCCACAGGACAGGTTTCTTTTAAAACCATACAGTATCAATTACATGAGCAAATCCTGTGAAATTCAATTATTTAAGATATCTACATGGAGAACCTGTCAATGACAACCAAACTGAAGAGTTCGTCTAGAAATCATAACACAAAGCCATGATGATCCCAAATTAATCCTTCATGCCTAATACTTCATCCTGCAAATCTGAATAACTTTAAAATAACTGTGTATTTTAGTCTATAACCAACGTGACGAACACCTTGTCAACAAACAATCAAGTTTTCCTTTTGTACCTCTTTGATTTGAGTGAATTTGAGTCTTCTGTTGCACTCAGAAGGAATAGACTACTGAGTGATTAGAGCTAATTCACAGCTACCAGGGTGCATGATGGTACATGACCAAAGCCGTGCAGGATTAAATAGTGCTGGGGGACCCAACAAGGCTGGAGACCACAGCAGTGCCCAGTCTTCAAAAGAGGCCCAATCTGAGCAGCATACCAATATGCATATGCCCCTTTTTTTTTGCAAACCAACCAGTAAAAAATGCTGAGCATCAATGAGTAAGGGCAGGCAGCAGCTAATAAGAAAGAATTCAAATGCTACGGGTGGGAGTGCCGCTCTGCAGGCATTAGACTCCATCCTGTCCAGGGTAAGCTTGAGGCCTGACCCATTCTCACTCTTCCCAAAAGCTGCTGCATGTGCACCTCTGCATGCGGCTCAGCTTCTAGAGGCCTAATGGCTCTGCCACAGTGCAACTGGGGTGTTTTACATTGTGAGGAACATGGCACTTCAAATAAACCAGTATTTTTTAAACCTTGATGCGCACTGAACCTAAGAGACTCCAAGTTTTCTAAAGAGCATTTCATCAGAGCATTGCACCATTCAAAGCACTTCAGCTGGCAACAAAAAGAACCACCAGCAAAGACACACCGTAAGCAGCGTGCAGATACTGGCAGACAGTCCAAACTGCTCTCACCTTGGTGATGAGAGGCTTCGGCAGGGAAAGGGTCAGTGCTCCTGGCAGTGGGAGAACTGATCCTATGAGATGCAAGGCGGTGCTATTAGTGCCAGCTTGCAAGAAATGCAAAGGAAACCAAGTAGCTGGAAGCAATGCCATCCATGCCTCTGCCAACATCATGTCTTCTCCACACCTCCACATTGGCTCCCAAGACCCATAACCCCTCCAAGAAACCCAAAGTATGTATCTCAAGTAATCAGTCTTACCTTGGCGCTTTGCAGTAACTCTTTGCTCCTTCCACCTTCCACCAGCACCTACTTTCATTGTGAGGTGATGACCGGCCGCCACAGAGAGCTTTGTAAAAAGCTTATGTTCATGAAGGAATTTGTATTAGATACTGGTTTGTGTGACTTACTGTATTTTGTAAGGGTTTTTTTCCCTTTGGGAATTGTGCGTTATTAATGAGCAGTTTTATGCTTTACTTCTAGTACATGTACACCTTGTAATTGATGTGCTTTTTGTTTGTTTGTTTGTTTTCTTTTATCCTCTATACAGAGCCAGTTAATATAAGGTAGATACTCTCTGGCTGAAATTCTGATTTTGCCTACCAATTAATTTATGGATAAATCCATGTCATAGCTGATGAACAACTGTTCATCAATTGTGTTGTTATAATCATCTGATAGCCTCTCTAGTTCAGGAGATTATAAGATCCTGAATAAGGCTAATGCTCATTGGGCCTTAAAACTAAAGGGAAATAGTGTACCACACGTGTTTCCCTACCACCATCACTATTGGCCCTTCTCCCTTAGCGTTTAGGACATCGTAGAAGAGCACTGGCTAGACAGGCACCAGAACATTTCAACCATCTGTGTAGCTGTGCTCTGATACCCCTCTGCATTTACCTGATCGAAATTATGGTGAACCAGATAAACTGCAATGAATTCTTCAATTACTTCTGCAGAAAGAGACTGGTTCAAACACAATCTTTCTCTAAAATAAAAGATCTGGACTAAAATAGATATATTTTCCTCTGTGTGCATCCTGATATGGTTGGAAAAACAAGGGATCTAAAATTAACATTTAAAGAAGTGTATAATTCCATTATACACCCTGATCAACAATGGCAGCTGTCTCAGTGGCTATTAATGACCTTTGTGCTCCAGAAGCCTCCTTCCTTGTCCAACTCATTTTCTCTCTTCAGTTTTACCAAGAACTGAGTGTCCAACTTCTTAATAATTGCTGTGTATAACATAGGACATAAAAAGATAAGTTATAAAGCTTGTGCAGGACTTGGTGTTGTAATTAACCATCTTTTGTGCCTGGTTATCAATCTTACAAAAACACAGAGTGAAAACAATCCAGCCTCTTAAGGTATACTTCAGCATATTGTAGCAGCTATTTTAGATAACTGTTTTTAATAGTTTTATTATGGCTGTGATTTCTAAAGTCAGTTCTGTTTCACCACCAGTGATGATGTATGAGAAGTAAAGGAACAAAAACAAAACCTCACCCACTTGCCAGGAAGAAACATCTTTTTTCAGCCTCAAAAATTCTCTTGTATAAGACAGGCATTTCTTCTAGTCCTCCTTTTACATAAATAGTAAATCACTAAGAAAATAATATATACAGTACGATAGTCTATTTTAATAGTCAGCAGTCAAATTTTAGGCTAATTAAGCTAACTAGAAATTCTAGGGTTGCAGTGATTTCCCATTCTTTATTAATACATTGACAATAATACTGTTTACCTAACACTCGATGTTTGAAATCAGTACGTGCCAGTGTCCAGTGATTTGCTAATCTAGTTTTTGATCTAATCCTGTCCTATTTTTTGCAGCATTCTCTAACTTCATATTATGAATCATGTTGTCTTTCTAAAGTGATTGCCAAGTAAACCAAAAATGTGTTTTACAATGCTATTGCACTGCTCTTGTCTTTATATACAGTAGTTTTTATAAAGATGTCATTAGGTTTTAATAAATGAGTGTAACGTAAACTAATCTCTGTAATAAAACTTGCTTTACTGTTTCAAAGACTGTCTGGAATAGCTGTAGAGATTTGAGTTTCCACTTTTTTCGGTAGCTTCAAACTTCATGTCTTCCTTTCCATCTGCAAAGAAATCCCCAGAAACCAATACTCTGTAGTTTATACAAGGGGAAATGAAGAGAATGTATTTAATGCAAAGAACAATGCCTGGATTTGGGGGTGGCAAAGGGCCCCCCAAAAAAACCAAACCACACTACAAAAGAAAAGACTAAGTCCATTGCATAAATAAATACATGGTCCATTTAGTCTGCATCACATTTCCAGCAGTTGCTAATACCAGGTACTTAAGATGGAATTGTGGGATACTGAACAGAGACTGCTAAGAAATAAACATAATCTTTCCACTACTCAGGGCCAGCTGAGAAGGCCAAACATGCAACAGAGCAGATAGAAAGCAACATTTTCATTTCCACACACAAAGTACTCTGACCCATACAAATGTTATGGGAGGTCCACCTACCCAGCTGAGACAGGGGTGAACACAACTGAACTTTTAACAAAAAGGCAGGACCAACAATTCACAAAGGCAAGAGTTTTTTTGGTTTTTTTTCCCCTGCCAGGCTGAAGGATTTGGACAGTTTATCCAGAACCATTTAGACTTTCTAAGCACACTGTGCTCTCTCAGGTCCTTTTGTCACCTATTGTTTAGGAGGCATCATTACCTATGTTTGAAAAATGTTAAGCATTCTGAGCTTAGATTTCAGCCTTCAGACTAGTAAAAGGGAACATTTTTGACAGCTGCATTACACACACACACACATACACAAATATAACCAACCAAAAAACAATTGCTGTTTTCTGTTGGTATCTTTGCTTATACTTACAGCTTCTTCTCCGCCAATCCACTCAAGAAAATTTCAGTAATATGCATGGGCAGTCTAGGTCCTAACACAGTGCCTGGGCAGGGGGGAGAGTCATGGGGGGGGTTTCATCTCTCAGTACAGGTTGCTTCCCCAGATGGAAACAGTTCTTGCTCTTCGCTGTCCTGTGGCTCCCAAGCATCAGTTTTCGTCAGCTGTTGTCCTGCCCAGCACTTGTTCTTGGCTCATCCCGAGTTTTGAAGTCCGAGTGACACACTGGCATTTATAAACACAGGATGTACCTTTTCACATTAGAAATTACGCTTTCAATATCGGGTCGCTATCCCCAGACTAGAGACTGTGCTGCAGGAATCACCTAAACAGTCAAAAATGCAGAAAATTTAAAGCCAAATTTAAAAAACCAGATGAGAAATCCTTTGTAATGTCAATTATTTCATGTAACATAGTTCATTCCTGCAGCTTCTATAACTATGCACATCAGCTCAAAAATGGAAAAGGAGCATTTTCATTAAACCAATACTTAATAATTCTTAGGTTTTTACAGCTGTAAGAGACTACAATTACATCCCACTGTGCTAAGAGACAGAGACATAATGCAGAAAGAAAGAGGACAAAAGACCATTTTAAAAACACGTAAATATGTAAAAATACAAATAGTCATAACCTAGTCCCCTTCTCAAACTGCAATTGCAATTATGAAAACAGCTAGATTTACAAGACAAATTATAAGAGAAATGGCAAATTGACGTATTGGGTGTGTTACAGCTCCCTTACCAAGTTTCAACTATTTTTATAGCACGCTTCTAGTAGTTGAGTAAGAATTATATTCAACACATTATGCTTAGCAGGAACAGCTTTTATATACCAAGTGAGCAAATTAAGTATCTCTGGAATTTCCATAGAAGATGTTAAAATGCTGATAGTGACTTACAGACTGCCATTACCAAGCCATCATCACCAAATCATAAACAAACAGGACCATCACAACCAGTTCCTTTAAACGAAGTATTTGTTCTTATTGGAAAGCAGAGACCATGCTGATCTGCTTGCCATGCGCATGTGCAGAAGGACGAGAGAAAAGGTGTCTGGGTTTTGATATTTACTTCCAAGAAAACAAAACCCTGTCACTTTCACCCAAGTAATTCTCAACAGTTAATTTAATTTGTGCAGAAAACTGAGACCGTAGCATACTAATATATTAGGTATGTGTGCGTGGGCATCCATGTGTAAGTGTATAATGGCTTTGATTTCCCATTCAGAATTTTAACTCTCTTCTTTGAACAACTGAACTGTACGGAGCCTCAAGCTCTTCTCAAATTTGAATTCATCATTTCATCCTTAAGTGCAATTCCGTCACTGGCATTTATTTGTAAGGATAATGAGGAATCAGTAGGATTTTATAAAGAGCTGGAAAGTTATCTAAAGGGAGGGAAACTCTTCTGCCTCTTTCACTACATTTTCATCACCTAGCCTTTGTGCCTGCCTTTCTATACTTCAGCAAAATACAAAGTGGAAACAAAGCATCCTGTTGAGATGCCTGTACTTCCCTGTTGCACCCCCACCATAGAGGACAGCACTCTGGAGGATAAATCCTTCCCAAAGCAGGTGGTCTCCCAGCTTTCCAGTGGGAGCACAGTCCACACTGCCCCAGTGGCTTGTGCTCATCAGGAAAACTAAAGCAACACACTCTCTAATACAAGGTGCATGCTTGCATACTTACCTCTGCTATTGTGCAAGCCTGCTTGATTTTTCCAATTTTTCTTTTGTTTTTTAAGCTAGAGAATAGTAATGTAACATTTCTCAGTCATCTCTCTGCCTCCTTATCACGCGCAATGCTGTCCCACTGGAACGAGCTATTCGTCTCACTGTTGAGTCTTTCAGCACACAAGGCAGGGCAGGCTTAAATGAAGAGGCTGCGTGTGTCAAGGAAGTTTCTGGTAAGAGGTGCTGGGAGTCCCAGGCCACGTTCTGTGCTGTGAAGGGTGACAACACTTGAACACGAATAGCTGCTTTGTTGCTGTGAGAACTACCAGTGACAATTGGGCTTAAATCCTTAGCTTTATCAACAACAACTTGATCTAGGTAATATTTGAGAATATTCTCCTACTGGCCAGCTAAACTCCAGTTTTAATTTAAGGCATCCTCCCAAATCACTTCTTAAAATTAATTTGGGTTTTAATATATACATTAAAATATATATTTTATATATATTATTGTTACTGCCAAAAAATGCCTTTTTTCATGTAGGACTATTGAAAACAATTCAAATCTTAGAAGCATCTAAAAAGCTACATTGCATTTGACCTCAAGTTTTTTGCTCCCCAGCACAGGATCTACCAGCAGATTCCAGTACTTGCTGGCCTGCGAATCAAGTTTATTATATCATGGATAACTAGTATTGTGCAATCTTAAACTATTCACTGCAAAGCCACCTTTCTCTAGCATGCCTGGATTTTGTTAGAAGATTTTATGGTGCAAAATGCCGCTGTGGTAGGTGGTAGCGCAGTAGGAAGTACCACCTCCAAGTAAGTGATAGCTGGGGTTCGCTGTATAAGCTCCATTATCATTTTGACCACACGGCACACCTCCTCCTTCCCTGAATGAACACGCTGCAAGCAGCCACCGGGAAAAGCCAGCTGGGACTTTATCTAGCCAGTAGACACAGCATCCCTGTGCTATATCTGCTATTATTATGCAGATACAGGAGCTCAAAGACATTTCATAACCTTTCCCTTTTCACTAACTAAAAGCCCCAAACCCTACGAAAAGAAATCATGCAGTACTGTGAGTCTCACAGATTTTATGTTTTGTTACACTACCCATGCAAATGCCACATGAATAAAAAGCACCGCTTGAGCCCACAGTCGAATTTTTATTGAGTTCCTGGGCTGCAGCTGAGCGGCACAGGAGGGGACTTCTGTTGTTTGTGCAGTGTAGTCGTCATTCCTCCATTTCCTATCTTTTTCCAGCACTGCCCATATACAACGAGCCTACCGCTGTAATGGTACCAAGCAGCGCTTTGTCACACACCTGCAGGTGCTCCCCCCCTCCCCAGCCTCCCCGAGACCCAGCCGACGCTGAGCGAGCAAATGCCTAGCTGCAAGGGCTGACCCCTTCACCTTCCCAAACACCGTCCCTCCTGGCCTGCACTTGAGCACTTCTCTGTTCAGCCAAGCCATCAGCAGCTGGTGGGCGCCTGCTCCTTATTCTCAGGTGCTTCAGCCTCACAGCGACAGAAGGGGCGGCACAGCCATTCAGAAGAAGCGCCTGAAACTGGAACTGATTCAGGACTGAAATGAAATAGGAATACTTGACTCCCTGAACACTGCATCTTCCTCTTTCAGCTCCTCCTCCCCTTTCCCAATTGCTCAGACAACAGGAAACCAGGCCATGCTATTACGTGAGAGAACGACCAATATTAAGAAATCTCCTTTCTCCTCACGCGTGACCCAGATGAAGAATGTGCTAAAGCTTCCAGCATCCTTTGGCAGAGACACACATTCCTTGTTGGCAGGGATGGACAAACTGGGCAAATCCCATTTTCCATTTCACTTCTCCTCCCCGACAGTTAAATGAAGGATATTTTGGCCAGACTGTGGTCTTTACCCCCCATCTCTCTCCAGCTGGTGCAAAATGCCCGTTCTCCCCCGCAGCCCCCTATGTGTAGTCACTAGAGGTACAGACCTCCTCGATGAGACAGCAACACAGGGCCCGTGCTGGAGGTCCAGCATGCTCTGGATCAAACCTTGTTCCCAAAAAAAGCTCTGGCAGAGCTGTGTGAAGCTGTTGCAGCCTGACGCGGGCAGGTTTCTACGCTGCTTGTGGCCACTTCCCGAGGTCTGATCCAGGGTCCCTCGTGCTGCCCTCTCCTCCAGCGCCCAATTCCTGAAACACTGCCATTGCCTTTGCCAGGTGTCCCCTTGTCACAGGTGTGGTTTTCCAGCCCCACCACAGCTCCCGTGCCTCACTCCATCACCAGGCAATGAGGCATTCCCCTCTTCTATCCCATGAGCCGGAAACCCCTGTGTGTACTAAGGCAAGGAACTGACTGTTAAAACCCAAAACACTTTCAAGTGCATGTTTTGCATATGCGATTCCAAACTGTGCTCTGCGGTCCCAGTGCCATCCAGTTTGTACCACAGGGTTGGGCTTTGGCTTTGCTGCTGCTCAGGCTTTGCTGAGATGAATTGAGGAGACAAACCTTGGTGAGCTGGCAACCGGCAAATAAACTTTGGAGCAGAGTAGGGTAAAAATAGCAAAGTCTGAAGGAAAGCCAAGCTGCGTGCCTGCTAACGGTGCCTGCTACCTCGGAGACCCCTCTAAGCCAGAGGGAACCCAAACTCCTCTTGTCAGCAGGGCTGTTTGCATGTATCCAAGTAGCAGCTGCATCGCTCAGCCAGGGTCTGTTCCCACTGCAAACATCCAGAGATGGCCTCAGATCAAAAGAAGCAGCCACCTACCCGGTACGTGCGAGCACATACCAAGGATGTGTCTGGAAGCATGAAGAGCAGTCTGGCCCAAACCCAGAAAGTTTCAGCCTGTTTGGCTGAGGTCTGCGGATTTGGCTCACCTTCACTGTGCCATCTCCCAGCTCCAGCCATCAGCTCAGCGGTCCCCTTCAAGCCCCTGTAAGTTGCACCACTAATTCCTCCAGACCTGCTATAGGAAAATGCGCATTACAAATGGCCACTCACTGAAACACACATAGAAAATGTCAGAACTCGCAGGAAAATATAAAATTGGATGGCATGGGTGGGGCTTCTGCAAAAACACGAAGCTTTTGCCAAAGCAGCTGCAGGATTTGCCATTTCAAGCAAGTAACCAGATTTCTTGGCCAAAAAACTTACCCTGGCATATCCGAAGCCATTCGCTGTAGCAGAACTATCCATGTTCTGTCCAGCTCCAAGGCACAAAAGCAGGGTGTGACAAACACGCACAGAGCTGGGGTGGACTGCATGGGGCAGCAACCAGATCTTCACAGGTCAGCATGGGCCGTGAAGGTCACAGAACTACATTCGCAGAAGAGACTATAAAGCAACAGGTTGAGCTACTTCTTGCCATAGCCTGTGTCAAAGGGACAAAATCGAGAAAATGCCCCTCTGCAGAGTGTTACGTGGTCTTCTTCTCTAGTAGGGCCGCCTTGGACGTAAATATGAGGGATTTCTTCTAATGCCTCGATGTGGAAAATCTCTAGGTCAAGACACACATGTAACAAAACAGCAAATCCAAGGCCTCAGTCAGAGCTTTATGAAAACTGCCATGGCTAATGTATTCCCAGCATCTGCTGCTTTAACTCTCCCTTATTGAAAAAGAAAGGAACTCGGTAAAAGGGTGGTAATTAATTCTACAATACTCTATAAGGGAAAGTTTGATTTTAATAAACAAAACGAAACTACTGATTTAGCACAAACACATTCAGTTAGAAGAGTGGGACGTCTCAAAAACATTTCTATTAAGCAAGAACAAAACAATAATAACCACACTCTGCAGGAGTATTGCTTGCTTTCTGGTGATTAATAAACTCCAGGAAAGAATAAAATAGATGGTCTAAGTTTTTTCCTCCCCGTTTCCCACAAACTGAAATGCACAAAGGAGATAAATGCTTACTGTGAAACCTAAGCCAAAATTTCATTATGAGCTTACCCTATTACAGGAACATATTGAGGTCCCCCTCCCCAGGGAGCTCAAGTTATTTGTTATAATGGAGATAAATGAATAATAGGGAAGGCTTCTTTCTTCACTGGAAATTCAGTAAGGAGTTTGCACCCCTGTACTTTCAGGTCCGGACAGCTAGTTAAAGGTCCCAGCTCTCCCTGGCTGGTGCAGCAGGAGGGTGGGTCAGGTACCTGTCCCTCTGAAGCAGTGCCTGGATGCCACCTGGGCACTGCCTGGGCACTGCCTGGACACCTGTGACGGCGTGGCCGGGTGCCAGGGAGCGGGTGTGCAATAGCCCATGTGCTCTGCACAGGAGGGAGAGAAAAACATGAAAGGTCTCCGGCTTCCTCAGAGCTGACCAAAAAGAGCTGTAGGTTAGGCAGCTGTCATCGCAGTCTTTCTTACCATTTTTCAGCTCTAGAATAGCGAAGAGCTTTCTGATTTTTATTAACTGTCTGTCAAGCAGGGGAAGTTTTCCTCCCCTGCCAGCCCCAGCAGCCGCAGCTCCAGCAGAAAGCAGTGGGAGCTCAGGCACACACACCCTCAGCCAGCAGCAAGAGTTAATCCCTACCAAAACAACGCCAAAGAATCAACTAAAACCTAATTGCGATATTTCTCATCAAAACACTTAGCTCAACAGGAAATACGGTGTCATACAGGCAGTAAAAGTGGTTTTGTGGTTTTTTTATTATCCTTTGTTTTTCCAATAAACTGTAGGAAAACAAACTACAGATCCAGTCACCCCTGGATGTGTGCCTCAGAATATTCCTTGTATCGCTTTCATCTAAAATACCCTCTTCTCCAAATCTGCCTGGCAATATTTTCTGAGAACTCAGTCTGTCATCATGAATGTGGCAGACAGATTTTATGGCCCCAATGCCAGACCACGACACGGGGGCGGGTGGGCTTTTGGCTGTCAGACGATCTCTCTAAGACCTTGGGTTGTGCAATTAATCTCTCAGCCTCTCAGGACCCTAACAAAATGCACGTGTCTGGGTCTGGAATTGCAAGAGAACAACCTGGAAATCTTCAGGAAGTTTTCAGATGCTGTAATGAAGGTGACAGAGAAAGGCAGACAGTCTGTACGGATTTGGCTGGCAGACATTGGTTTAAAAATATTTTTTTGCAGTAATTTAAGTTAAAGTGCATTTGTCCAGACCTCTCTCCTGCACTCTAGGGATACCAAATGCATCCCTTGCACCACATCATGAAGTTGTGAAAGGAGCCATTACATCATCTCTGTAAATGACATGCCTGTTTTGAGTGTCAGCTCCCTTTCCACGTGCAAAGTCCCCCAAGCCCAGCTGCGACATTCACATTTCAGCGCTGCATCCGTCGGTCATTGCAGACATACCCTGTGGGTTACACATTGTCACAGTGGTACTGGGCGCTCTTTGCTTACATTGCAGCAGCTAGAGGCTGGCATCATCAGCTAACACATGAAAACTACTTTTCCTAGACAACTGGAACTACTGTAACAGCCTCCTCTGCAATGAGCTTTTTTGGAAGCCAACCAAAATGTAGAAGTCACAGACATGTAAAGAGGAGGTAGAAACATTCAGGATCAAAACAGTGGTGGTTTTTTGTTTGCTTTCTAATTTAGGTTTGGGCATTTCCTTGGGTTTTTGCTTTGTTTTGCTTTGTTATTTAGCAGCACAGTGACAGTGGGATCTGTCTGGCACTGTTGATCAAAAGCAAAAGAGTGGGCAAAGTACTGAAAGGTCCCTAGTGCTGGTGTGTGTGGGTGGGTGGGATGTGGAGCGTGCAGCAGTCTCAGAGGAGCTGCACGTTCACATGTGCCCATCAATTTTACTCAAGAAACTCTTCACTTTTCCCACCCAGAGCACAGTTTGTTAGCACTGGACATGGTGCAAGCTTCAATACCAGAGAGTCAGTGGTGTGAAATGCCCAAAGGAATCATCGCTGCCTCCAGCTTACAGCCGGAGCACCGGGGAGAGATCATCTCCCTGCAAGCACAGCACAGACTTTAGCACAAGCTGCACGTCCAGCACTTCAATGAAGGAAGCCAGCCACCAGGCAGAGGCTTGCACATGCCTTTCACTCTCTTTCCTCCAAACATGTATTTGCCAAAATCAACCAAACAAAAAGGTAGCATGGCGTTGACTGACTCTGCGTTTGGTTTCTGGTCAAATTTGCTGGAACAAAGCCAACAAGAATACAAGGCAGTCTTCTCCTGCCTCGTGGAGGCAGGGCATTGAGCAAACACTACGTGGCAAAGGAATCAAACCCTTCTCTTCTTCATTGCCTGTGCGCACAGCACACCTGCATGTGCCTATTGCAACACCTGGAGAGCAAGAGACTTTGCTCCAAGTCCAAAATGAAAATTTTGTTTCAATTCCCCAGTCTATTCTTCCTGTTTTCAGTTTCTGCCTCCAAAATGAAACTCTGACACTTCATTTCTGACACTTTGGTTTTTGTGTTGGTGGTGGATGCTCAGTAGTTAAACCTCATACCCCTGCGAGGGCTTTGGCTGCCCTCCAGGACCAAAGAGTAAAAGATGCACTTTCTAGGAAACTACAGGACAGAACAGGCATGTTACTACAGTAGAGTGGCACAAGCACCGAGCTATGCATATGCCCCACAATCCTTGATTTCAGTCTCACCTCTAAAGAATTCCCAGCAAATTTACCATAAACAGATAAAATCCCTAAGAAATCAGAGCTACCACTGATGTTTCAGAAGAGGGGCAGGAAGGATTCAGGCAACGCATTTCAGCAGCTCAAGAGAAATAAATCATATGGTAAGGCACTCTCAGGATGCTTGTAAAGGGAAGTCTGAAAGAAGGCAGAAAGAAATAATTTTGTAATACTCTGTGTGAATCCCCAAAATAAGGATATTCCTTTGAAATAGAAAACAATCATTCATTCCAGCTGCATTCACATCCTTTTTGCCTTCCAGGGTTAATCTGCTGACAGGCTTTTAGCGAAGATTAATGTATATCCAGCTGTCTCTGGACTTTTCTTTTTTATCCAAAAATTAACACTCACCAAACAAACAACTACTGGCAATAACATACTAGCAAAAAAAAGGAACATTTCAATTCAGACACAATTCCCACAACATCGCCTCTCATTCCAGGAAAATAAAGTTACTTGACTTTGTTTTCTAAAGTAAAAAAAAAAAAAAAACAAAAACAAAAAAACACAACAGGTTAAAAAAGGTGCTCTGCTCATTTATAACCAGAACACAAGGAGATTAAAGGGATTAATAGGTGGAAGTTTAGCTGCCAGTCGCCTGTGCGGTACGGGTAGTGATCACATCAGCATGGTAACTGATGCTACTGATGACAGCAACGGTTTCACCTTACACCAGCATACCCCTTAAAACCTTCTGCAGAAAAATACACCTCTCACTGCAGCGCACTGAATGACCAGGCTTGTGTTTGTGCTTAGCGGGTCCTGAGGCTGAGCTAAAATTTCTTTCCACCTTGCTGGTTCCTTTAAGCTCCCACTCGAAGGAGAAACACCACGCCATTTGCTCACCTCCAGCCCTGCCAGCGGGCGCCTGCTGCGGGGCCATCCCTCTGCGGACACCCTCGCCCCGGCTTCCTCCCGAGGGGCTGCGGCAGCGGGACGCGGTGCAGCAGAGCAGAGCTGCTCCGTTCAGCCTGTGCCCCCGCCAAACCCTGTGCTCCCAGGCAGGAGGTTTATTGAGCAAGTGCTTCCCCCACATAGCACAGGGATCCCTCCCCAGCACCTGCCTGGGCAGCTTGCCCTGCCCTGGTGTCTGTGTACTGCCTCGCAAGAAGCAGTGGAGAGGATGCTTCAGCATATCTGAATTAATTCATCAGTTTGCCAAAGCCAGCCAAGCCTTTGGTCAGATGTATTTTACCTTCAGGCGACTGGGGTGGGGAGGTCAGATGTTATTCACAGCCTCAGAGATGCGGGGTGGGACCGTGGGCTGCCTTCCCGCTCCGAAACTGCTCAGCATGGGCTCAGCGTGTCAGTAACAGGGCACCTCCCCAGTGTCGTCGTGCCAGGCCTTCTGCTCTCAAACAGAACATGGAAACAGGTAAAGCACGGCTCCAGCACAGCCAGCTCTGGTGTCAAAGTTTCACCTGCCAGGTGGCTGGAGGAAACACGGCAGATCTGGGGATCCCATCATGCTGCCCGCCCACCAGCAGCACAAGCCCCCACCCCCAGCGCGCAGGGGAGACGTGCCACCTCAGCGGTGCTGGCCAGGGGCCCGACACACAGGGACAAGCAGCACCAAGCAGCCACCTCTCTGCTGACAGAGCCCCACGGAGCCGGGGACCCCGGCAGCCCCGATGCGACAGCGGGGCAGGCGGCCATCCGTGCTGCCCCCGCCCGGGGCGGTTTGGTGCCAAATCAGGGGTCTAGACAATCAAACAATTTGCCAAAATCCCACAGCAACTTAAAAAAAAAAAAATTTAACTTGATCCCCATGTTGTGCTTCAGCAAGGCCGTCTGCCAAGCAAATAAAGCAGGAACAGTAGGTACGGTTTACACTGCAAAAACAGACCAAGATGAAAATTAGGGCTCTGGTGGCTCTCTCTTCTGTCCGTGGGTGTCATAGACAAGGACCCCTGCTGTGAGCTCCACAAGACACACCTGCTTTCTGCCCCTGGAACTGTGCTGGTGGAAGGGGCCCTTGTAGAAGTTTCAACAAAGACAAAGATCTAGAGGAAAAAAAAGTGCTTAACTAGTTTGGCAAAATTAATTCTTCACCAAAACACCATAAAACAAAACCCCAAAAAACAAACATGCAAATGCATGTATCAAAGCTGAAAAGGAGGAACATCCGTAACCAGAACAGAGAGAAATAAACCAATCAAGATGGCACCACCAAGCATACTGGATCTGGTCTTGACATGCCACTTCTTAAGGCATCTTTCTAGGCCTTACTGGATTCCTTGATACACTGCCAAATATAATGTGGCTGTATTTAACTTACTATTTTTTACTTCTAACCTTTCATTTAGGTACTCACCATATGGAATGTTATTTAGTGCAAAGTTGCTGTCATTTCATGGTGCACAGCTAGACACGGGTAACTGTAAGCATCACCCTTCCTTACCAAAAAGAAACAATATACTTTTTAAAGCAGAGTTACTGTCTCTCCACATTTAATTAACCACCCCCAACTTTTTGATTTACAATAGTCACCACCTCTGCATAGGCCCTGTGATAAAAGGTTTGGGTTTTTTTTTTTTATTTTTCCAACTCGATTGAAATAATCTACGCAGAGGCAAGGACAACTTCCCAGGGGAGCACCACAGATCAGCAGAGAAAGTCTGCGGTGCGGTGGGAGGTTAGGCGAGGGCTGTGCAGAAACACATACCTGCCCAGGCAGTATGGATAAGGTTAAGTCCACGGACCAAAGAGAAGTCCATTGACGAAACGGCACCACTACCACATCGTGAGGTCCATGTGTAGGTGGGTACACACAGGAGGTGGCCAGAATCCAGACATTTTTTCACTGATAGTTTTTTCAGTGGAAAGTGCTGCTTCAATTCTAACAAAACTGGAAGAATATAGAGTGAAACAATCTCATGAAAATGAAGTTGGAACTTGTTCCGTCACAAATGTTTCAGAAAGATGTATTCCAATATGGATTCTTTTTAAAGAACAATCTTTCAAGCTGTATGTACTACACTAAATTTTCTTCTAAATTTTAAAATGGAAATAAAATTAATTCTTGCACACAGTCTCTGCAAATTCTTAACTCGGCAGGGGGAGCTCCCCCCAGTTCTCAACTTTTTTGCAGAGTAAAACAATCTCTTCTCTGATCAGCACTACTAGCAGATACATACCTTTAGATACTACTCCAGTCCTTCTCTGTGCTGATCCACAGAAAAGTGCATATCTGTTACAGCTACAGGGAAGTTTAATCGGAGCTGCAGAAGTTCGTGCTTTCAGGTTGGGAGTTCCCCCTTTCAGTAATCAGCATGTGAACCAGGATGGACTGACATTTGCCATTGCCTTGCTTCTGTGGGGTCATAAAAAGATCAGCCTGAAATGTTGTAACATACAACACTTTTGTTTATTGATATTTTTTTGTTGTTGTTGTTTTTAAATAATGAGAGAAAGGTTTTCCAACAGCAACTTACTAGGAAAACTCTTCAGGATGATCAAAAACTTCTGAAAAGGCTGAAGTGCTGACAAGGAATGGGAAATTCAGACATCACGGAAGTTCTGGAATTAATTCCCCTAACATGTGTACAAACAATTATCAGAGAAACCTTAAAACATGAATTTGTTTACTTGGTTTTTTCGGGCCTGATGGTTTCCCTGGAGGGTAACTGTGAGAGCACAAGCCTAACTGCATCTAAACCAGAGTCCCCTGAGGAACTATTAAAAAATGCTACACAAAGAGGGAAACACATTCCCAAATGTGCCAGGGCACTGCAATATCCAAGCACTTCATTGGCAAATGGAATGCTAATGGTACTATACCTAAGTTATAACAGACATGTTTCAGACTGTACCAAAAAATTCGATTAAAAAAAAACCAAACAACCACACAACAACAAAAAAACAACAACCCAAAGCAAACCAAACAACCAAAAAAAAAAAAAGCTCCACCTAAAAAAGCAATCACAGAGTCCAAGATCTAAAAATGAGAACATCTTGGACAAAATAACATGTCAACAAAGCTAAAACTAATAATGACATGATATGAGGTCGTTGAAAAGAAGCTCAGATATTGGTGCTATTCATGGATCACTGCTACAACACCACTTCTACCTCCTCCTTTTCTGCTTATTAATAGTCGCTGCTGCTTTGCCTGAGAGTACAGTAATTCAGCCACATATCAGAGACACATAACCATAAAGCTGGAAGGTTTAGTGTGGGTTGACTCATCAAATGTCTTCTTGATAATGCCAAAGTCTAGGTTGCATCAGTAGACCACTGAGAACAGAGGGATTCCTGATCTTCTAACCCTCCTTGAGACACTGGTCCCAAACCTGTTGAGGGTCTTCCGCAGCTTCCTCTGAAGTGCTGTGAAATTTATCCTCAGGAAGTATCACAGGCTGATGCTGTCTTCATCTTTTCCTACTTCCAGAGAGCCGAGGTTACCCCAGAGCAGCAGGGGTTCCATTTCAGCATCACCCCTGTAACTGCCCTACTACTCTCAACATCTTCCACCAGTTTCATCTTGGCAGGTTTTCTGCAAGAGAGCAGACTGCAAGAAGCAGTCTTGTTCTCCTAAAATATACAAAAAATAGTTTAAAAAGTAGTTGGGGTCCTCTGAATTCAAACTATGTGCTCCTCAACTGTTTTTCTTTGCATGTAAAACTCAATAGCTAGCTGCTGTGAAAAGCCAGAGCATGCAATGTGCCCATGTCGACATATCACTGAAAAATTCAGCCACTGCAGTTTCTCAGCATTGGGTGCAGACCTCATCCAAGCACGTGCAGCCTCATGGCAACACACACCCCTGGCTGAGGCTTCAGCAGCTTCACAGGTCAAATAACCAAAATAAACCCCAGAAAACTCAATGTATGCTGCATGAAATACTGTCTTTTTCTTCAAGGGAAGCTCTATTTAACAGATATTCTGCTTTATTTTTTATGACAGCATCTGTTTATTCTATCGGGCTGTATTCCAGCAACATACAGAGCCTTTTGCGGCGCTCACTTTTGAGTCTGATTTGGCACTCACTTGCACAGCAAAAACAACAAATCATGAAAATAAGATGCTGGCAAACAAGCAAACGGTTGAGACTGTTTGTGTACGCAAAGCCGCACGTTGCTCGGGCTGCGGCATCGGCTGTGCTGTGCTCCATCAGGGCGGCGATCGAGTCCTAGCACCGGTGGGGACCCAGCCAGCCCCGAGCAGGCTGTGTGTGGGCTCGGCAGCACCACAGACCGCAGGGGAAGAGCAGAACCCACGCAGTGCCCCTTGCTGTCAGCGATAAACAAGTTTGGCCGAGCCCAGTACTGGGATCTCAGCTGCAGTCACATCAGCCGTCCACTGCCTCCCATCATCCATGTCCTATGAGGGTTTACTAGTGGCACAGAAGCAGGCTGAAATCACTTGGGTGGGAAGCAGCACCCCAGATCATTTGGATTTTCAAAACCTGCAAGAGTTGCAGAGATGTCAACAGATGCCCTGCACCCCGGCTGCTGCCCAGCGTCCTCCACGTGGCCCCAGGGTTTCCATTTGCCATGGAGTCATAACCATCACCTGTGACTTTCCGTAACAGGTCACTAAGAGTATTAGGAAATGATCATCTCTTTCCTATCCACTTTATTTTCCCTTTACTTTTTTTTTATTTAGGTTTTTTTTTCTTTTCCCCTTTATTGCCTTCTTTTCTCAATTGCATAACTGCATCAACATTCAAAGCTTTTTAAGGATTACATTGCATGTATAAAGAAAAGTAAGGAATCAGGCTAAAGATGTATCAATTACTGTTGCCCTGGGATAAAAATAAGGGATGAAATCAGCTGCAGTTTCTAAAACACCCAAAAAGAACAGATTTGCCCTCTAGCAGCATTAAAGGAGAATTACACGCCCCCGTTGTGGCCTATTTGCTTTCTTCTGTTTCCAGTGTAACACAATTAGACCCTAACAAGCTTGTGCACTGGAAGAGCCCCGGACAGAGAAGTCCTACTGCTGCCCATCCACTGTGCATGCCCAGATCACCTGGAACATTAATAAACTCTCAGATCATGGATTGTTGCAATAGTATATCTTAATGATAGCTGACGGGTGATTAATTAAATACAACTCAAAGCCAAACATACTTCTGCCCGTATTTACAAAATTTTTCATGCAGATACAGTGCAGTTGGAAAGTAGCATGTCACCTTTAAACAGCCTTCACTTCTAAAGGGAAAAAAAAACCAAACAAAAAACCCAAGGAAAAACACCAAAGAAAGAAACAAACAAAAATCGCTTTCTTATTGCCAGTTTTCTGCCAGCTTATCAAATGCAAAATGGAGGTGAATAAAGCCAATTCCCTGGACCGAAATACATCTCACACTGCAGATAAGCAGAGTTTAATTCTAAATACAGCCGGCCCCAGATCCACAGAAAACAGTGCTGGCAGGAGCCTCAGTGGGTCACCTCCTCTATGCCCAGGGCACAAGGTGGGACCGAGCCACCCTGACAGCTGCTAACCTGGCCTGACCTGCGCTGACACGCTCCCGGCCTAGGAGAAGCCCCCATCCCCCAAGGCTGGCTGTTCCTTGCTCCCCCAGCCTGGCACACACAGCCAGGGGGCTTGCTTTCGAGCCTGTGGGATCATTCACAAAGTCATTTATGACCCTCAGAGCTCCATGTGGGAGTAGAAAGGACAGTTAACTTATTCCTTTTTTATACATCATCACTAAGCAGAAACACTTCACTGCCTTCCCGGGGGTACTACGGTCACACTGCCCGATGCTTTACCACCATGCAACTGGCTGTGTTTCACGTGGGACAGTGACAGGGCTTGTACAGAAACAAGAGAGGAACAGTCTTCACATAGTAACTCTGGCTTTTTACAAATTCTCAGTAAAGACTTTTTAAACATCACTGAGCATCAGCCAGGATTGTCGTTTCGAAGCGTGAAATCCTGCCGCATCCCACCTTCCTAAGCCATTCACACCCTTCAATCCCTCCGCCTGGGCGCAGAGAACGAAACCACCCGGTGATGTTTATCAGCCCATCACCAAACAGAAATTGGGAACGGAAGATCTCCCCAGCAGGCACCGAGGGACAACAAGTGTTGACTTGTGCAAGTTCAGCTAAATCAATTGAAAAACTGGCAAATGTAATCCTGGTTTGTTGTTTTGGGGGGTTTTTTTCCAGAAGTATAAATTCACATTCGAAAGGACCCTCAGTTCAAACACCACACTACTTTCAGAAACCCAATTTGTCTTTGCAGACGGCCGGTTTGTGCTAACCTGCTCAGTCCTGCCAGCTCTGTCCCCACGTCCTCATTGCTCTGCGCAGACCCGGCATGCAGCCTATCAATCCTCATTACGGGGCAAGAGATGCCTTCTGCAAGTCATTACCGCAGGGAAAACAGGCAGCCGCGAAGCCGGAATACCTATGAGAAAGGGCAGGTGATGCATCACTTTTCTCAAAGGCACAAAAATAGGAAGTTGGGACTAAGTTACCTGGAAGCTAAGCCTAACATGGATTATGAAGACAAAAAAAAGTCACCAAGGACCAAATGCCAGTAAGAACAGTTTCTCCAAGGTTTCCCACGAGGGCCCTGGAACCACCTCAGGCAGCAAACACCTGGTCACACACCGCTGCTTCCTCGGTGTTGCCTGCAGCTGCGAAGACTGCCAGTATTTTCTTAACATTTTGTTACAACTAACATTATGCAAGTTTCCACCATGGCACAGGGCTATTGCACAGCCGTAGAGGCAGAGACGAAGGGCCACATGCAGGACAGAGAAGCTCACATCAGGCACTTCAAAGGATCATTTCTGCATTTAAATGAGGTGGGCAAAACAAAGTCCCTTTGGTACAATGCAAATTAGCTGTTATCACATATTTCTCCTGTTAAAGGAAAAGGACCAGGACACTCCACCAACCAGGAAAGGAAAAATTAGCTTATTTACAGATGTTAAGCCACTGCCTGTTAAAAAAACCCCACTCCTTAAAACATGGCACAAAAAGGCACAGGCATCCCTCCTCTGAACCTTCTCCCTAGCCCCTGCCATCCCTTTCAGTTACTCATTTCAGCAGGCTGATGCTGCGCAGTGACTCACAGCCCCACGCCGCCAGCTGCCTGCAAGGCTGCCGACAGCACCCAGTGGTTTTGGGGTTAAAAGAAAAGGGGAAGGGGGGGAGTGTCTGTCTAAAACTGTAAAAATGAATGTGTTTGGTATACTTTCATACTCAGCTGAGAAGGATTTGTGTTCTGGAATTAGACTTCATTGAAAAAAATTCTAAGGAGAGGGAACCCTCTTACAGCTAAAAAAAGGGATGAGAATCAGCAATGCATGACCTAATCCTTACCTAGTCAGAGATATTAAAAATAGGAAAAAAATATAGCATCTCTGTATCCCCAGTTCTCATCACACTGGCTTGCAAGCTGGGAAGAAATCAGTAGGATGCTTCAGTCACCATGGACTGGAGGTCAGACCTGAAACAGGGATTTAAGGATAACACAGCCTGTTACAGACTCCATAGTCATTGCAAATGTACCCTATGCACTACATAGGTATCTGAACCCTCCTGGCTACACTGGATAGATGTATCACTTAAAGGGAAAAAATGCAATAATTATATCACACTAATAATACAATGTGGAGCACCACCTATTACCTTGCATAAACAAGAGCAAGGTGAATTAAAAATTAGGTTAGCATAGGACTGATCAGGCTTGAAATCACATGAATAAAGGTTGTTTCTATAAGGAAAAGGTTTTAGTGGAGACAAGTCCTGACAGTCTGTGGCACTCTAAACCCAAAAAAAAAGCTAAATCTGGCTGGTCAGGTGATTCAGCTTAAAAATAATTATTTGTAACCTGACAATGCTTGGTTCTTCTTAATCTCCTAATCTACCTGGGTGCTTTTGTTAACACTTTCGTTTTGGTTTGGTTTGGTTTCATTTTTTTCCTTTTAAACATCCACCTAGATTATGAGAGCTGAAAACTTCGTTTTAATAAATGAAAGCTGAATTTCTCTAGCGGTTGCTTGCCTCTAGAGGATGGAAGTTCAAAAGGAGGGGCAGGGGAGAAAAACCTACCACTGAATCCAATGAGTAAATTTCATGTTAAAAATTTCAGGAGTTCATGATAGATTTGTGCCTTCATGTCTTTTAAGAGATTTGCAAAAATATATAATTATTTCCTACAATAAGTTACAAAGAGAAGTTTGGAAATTCCTCTGAATAAATACACCTAGGCACTGCAGTGGCTATGAAATGCAGAGAATTGCTGGAGGAAAAGGACTAAAAATAGATATGAGAAATTAAAAAAAAAAAAAAAAAAAACAAACAAAAAAAAAACGGAAAAACCAAACCAATAACAACCACAAAAAACAAACCAGCAAGCCCAGGCAGGAGCAGTCCTTCAACCTCGTCAAATTCGGTGGCCACGTGTTGAACTCTGTGGTGTGCTCAGGGTTTCTGGTTTAGATGGTTGCTGAGCCACAGGTGTGTGGGACAGTGCTGTCCACAAGCCGCTCTCTGCCAAAGTACTAGAGGACAGGACAGTCATTACCAGTGTGAGCTCTCGTCTGGAGAAATGGGCTCACCCAGAGAGGGGCTCTTCCAGAAATCCAGCGGCTAGTGAAGGGAGAGGCTTGGAAAGGCTTCTGAGAGATGGCCATCAAGAAAAGCACTGAGCCAAGCAGTGTTGATGGGCCTCCCAACTCTTTTCATACTCTCCATACAGCTGCAAGCTCTTTCCCCTCCTGGAGAGGCAAAACTGCTTTATCTGCCAAATCAGTGTGGTGGAAGAGGAGTCTCCACAGCTTTACTCTTTTCGACCTCTGGGTTTCACAAAGCGCACGTTTAAGCTTTTTGCCCTAACTTCTGAGTTAAAAGAAACTACACACTACAGCATTCAGCCTTTCAGAGCTCCCGAGGGAAAAAAAGGTCACTGAATTTCCCAGTCTTCCCTGGAATTTGCTCCCGAGAGCTTAGAGTTTGCATGTTTGTGTGCCTGCTTTGCACTAAAACACACCAGACCGTAACGAGCCAAGTGCAAGAGGAATGCTCTGCAGATGGTGCCAGATGGATGCCAGACAAACTCTTCATTTTACTGTCCAGCACAACCACTAAGCTTTTGCAGCCTGGTCAAACTTCCAAGGCATCCGACACGAGTAATTTACTAGCTAGAGGGATGTGTCTTTCAAGTGCCAATTCAGGTCTCGTTTACTTATTCTCCTCACGTAGCACAATTGGCAGAAGTAACAGAGCAAGATCAAAAGGAAAAGAAACTAGATGAGAAAAGATGAAGTATGAAATAATACTGGTAACAGACAAGTTGCAATTCATGATCAAAGGAATGAATCTGACCCCAGCTATATAAATAAAGGAGTACCCTCCCCCATTTCTGAAAGGAAGAATTTGCTGTTTGCCCTCATGTCACGCAATGCTTTCAAGTGCAGTTATACTTAGGTAGCTGAAAGAAAAAAAGCGACAGAGCACCTCAGATTTTATTTATTTGCTTTAATCATCACAACAGAGGGCTCTTCTGGGATCTCACTGCTTTCCCATCCACGTTGCGCATAATTCACAAAACCAAAATAATCAAACCGCAGAGCATCTCCCATTCCAGCTAAACCAGGAGATTGTCAAAACCGTGTGTCTCATGACCGTTACCAGCTCAAAGGGTCCTCAGCAGCCAGAGAGGCACTAGCTGTCCCCAACTTATACCATAATATGCCCCACACATCTGCCCTCCCCCCGCAGCCATTAGGCACCCAGTGCCCAGCAGTGCCAGCATCTGTGAGTTGACCTCACCCCAAAACCTCATCTCCCTAATTGAAACACAGCACTGTCTGGCCACTTCTGACCTCCTTCCTCTATCAGCTCTTCTATGGACACATCAACCTGCAAGGCAGCAAAATACCCACCTCCATATCCCCAGGGAAGGCAGCAGCTTGACGCTACTTAGCCCATGAGGCTTCTTGGTCATCTGCATCAAGCTGTAGGCAAGAGGCTCAGAAAGAACTTGATAATCAGGTGGTGGGAGCACATGAAAAGAAAAGGTTTTTCACCCCTACAAACTGACCTCAAAGCCTGAAAAAGGAAAAGCACCTCAAGCCTCTTGCTTTCCACACAAGCAACCCCACAAGACAGCTGCCGCCAGGTCTGCTACTGATCCTCAGGTGAGCAAAGGAGATCTCCTCGTGGGGCTACTGCTGGTCCTGCAGCACCTATCGCACAGGTTCACCCTGGGGAATGGACTTTTGGGTCCCAGGGGAAAAAAAGTCTTCACTGTTGAAGGAAACAAAAAATCCCCAAAGACTGATATTTTGCAGTTCTGACAAAGTCAAATCAAAATAAATATCTAGAAATGTCAGTCTAGAAATCCTTACTTTGGCTTTAGAAGTCTCAAACACCATTCACCTCCCATCTGATTTATTAAGGGTAATAGAGGGCACCCTTTTGGCTGCAGGACTCTGGGGAAACTGATGCCATCAGGGTGAAATCTAGACTGTGAGCTCAGTGGGAGACTCAATATACTAAAGATCAGGCAGCAGCAGAGTTTCTGTGACACAGCCCAGATCTGGATGAGTTGTTGATTTTCCCCTCCTCCCGCTATCCCGTGCCAGAAATGGGTCCAGACCCACCTCCCCACTTCAGGAGAGGATAGTGCCAGCAGCAGCACCGGCACTGCCTTCCTCAGTATGCCGATTTCTTGGGCTCTGACCTTTCGTGTCAGAGTCAGAAAAACATTACAGGGTTTCTTACTGAAATGGATGGTCTCACAGCACACCTGTGCATGGAGATTTTCCAGTGAGAAGTGCATGAATCTGACACCATAACTAATGCATGCTCTGCAAAGCTGAGTATTAAAAAGCTTTGTGTTCCCATGGGAAGGACTGAGTTTTGCAAGACCTGGGCTCATATTTGTACATTTTACCAACAACCCGACATGCAGAAAACTTGATTCATCCAAAAGAAAAGTCTGCAGGTTTTGGATTCTATTTTGGTTTTCAGTGTCAGCTTTAAAATACACAAAACATCCTTGCAAAACAGAAATTTCCAAGTAATTTGATGTTTGCATGCCAAGATTTTTCAGTATGATCATTCCTGCACAGAAGGTAAACATTAGTAAACACATGAAAAGGAAACATGCCAGCATCATTGGAATTAGTTTCTCCATTCCTGCTGGCAACTGCTGACACAACCCCATGGAAATCTGAACTTCACAAAGCTGCACCTTCTGAGAGAAAACAGCTCCTTTGACAATCTCTGCCGTGCTACCAGGTCAGACAGTCCATCTCTTTGCCTTCCCTCATCTCATCTATTTAAATCAATCACACTAAGGCATCTTTCTTGCCCTATTATTTTTGGGGGTTGCATTTGACTTCAGGGGAGCTCTCGCCTCCTTACAAGCCTCTTGCCAACTATTGTAACACCGATCATTCCAGCAAAAATTTTGACTGGGTATATTTTCATAGACGGTTTCTTTATGTACCTTAGTCACCTAATAAATAATTGGCAAACAATACGTGACTCCTGGCTCTGTGAATGGGCACGATGCTGCAAGGACTAATAAAAGCATTATCCATTAACACACGGTGTTTCACAGGAGAACAATAGCTGTGTGGATTTATGGCAGTGTGACACAGAAAGTGATGACAGCTGAAAGCAGGGAAGCTGGGTGGCAGCTGCAGAGATCAGGAGTTTTGTTTGGCTTTGGATGCAAACCAGAGCTCCTCTCAGCCTTATGTTTTCGGCTGACTTGGCTGCAAAGTATTTCAAGGGTATCTGATTGAAGTGGTGATGTGGAGCTGCCTCCCCAGGCTGTTTTACTGGCTGGGTGACCAAGAGCTGTGTTGTCATCCCATCACTTGACAATCTGGATCTAATTCGCTTCCCAAGACACAGAGGCACACAGGCTCTGCCATGGGGAGGAAAGCCTTTCTGGGAAAAGACAAACCATATCCCATGCTCCTCCATCTCCATGCTCCTCAGCTTGCCTCGAATTTTGTCCTGTCCTTCAGGCACTCAGACTGAGCCTGTAACTCCTCTTTGACTTCTTCCCTCTTCCTTCCACTTTACCCTCCTCACTGCTCTTCCAGGTATGTCTGTACCTAGGGTGGTGGCTCTGCTCAGATTTGGGCTTTGTTTCCCAGGGCAGACAGTTCAACTACAGTTACAGCTGTGGGGTGACATTTTGGAAAAATCATTTGATGCTTGATAGGATTGAGGGGAAAATAGGGCTCAAGTTCAGGCAATGAGAGGACATTGTGAGATGGCACTAGGTTTGTGCTGGAGAAAGGAGGACTACGGAGGTAGAAGGAGGGAAATGAAAAAAAGAAAAAGAAAAAAAAAGAAACCTTAATTCTTTCTCCCTGCCTGCATGCTGAAATGCAAGGAGCCTGACTAAGAAGAGGACTTTGGGAGACAGATGTTCCCAGACCTGCTGAAGGATGCGATCACAGAGGCCTGATAGGGCCATGCCTGATAGGGTAAGGACAGCAGAAGACCCTGGACCATAAGGATCACAACTTCCATCTGAATGGCTTCATGAAAAGACCATTTAACAACTCCTGCCTCCTGAAGCTGTAGGCTGTGACGAAGAGAAGCTCAGGCCTGTCCAAAACCACCACACTTTCCTTAGACAGCCATCTTACATGTTAGCAGACCCAGAAAGGCACATGAAGTTAACATGAAAAGCCAAACAAATTATTCCTAAGCAAGTGCTTTCTCACACATCATTTCCAGGAGAGAAAAGCCTGTCCCAGGGCAAGGGCTGGGGCTGCTTGTACAGCAGCACCTTCCAACACTGAGCATCCAGACCCAACCCAGCCATCCCACTCTCCAGCAAGTCTCTTTCCCACAGGCTGATACTGAGTTGCTGCTGAACAAGGGAACCGGTCAAACGCATGCTGCTCAGACAAGGAATCACCAGACTCTGGGAAGTTTTCCTGAAGACCATTCCAAGCCCACAAGGTACATTCTTCCACCTTTGTGTTGTTAGTGGGGCTTTGCAACTAGACCTCACTGGGGAAACAGCGCAATATCCCAGCAAGGTAGAGTAGGGTCCTCACTCCATCCCAAGGCAGAACAAAATACGGACAGCACAGACCCAAACCTCTTCCTACCAGATGAAGGATTGTGCCTGATGACCTGGGTCAGAGTTAGAAAACAGGATGTTTAGGGGTAGAAACTCCTTTTTCTTCCTTTAATAATTAGGGTCAATACTTCACAACATGTCCTTCTACTAATGAAAAATTTTAAACTAAACATCTTGATATATTCAAAAGGGTTTTGCTCTTACCTAGGCTTTTTGTTGTCAATCAGTTTTTCTTTAAAACCAAAAAATAAATCTCTAGGGGACAAAGTCCTACAGTGCTTGATTACTACTGCAGCCTTTCAGTTGCAATAGCATTTGGACGCTTCAGTAATTCCCTCTCAACTAAATGCATAAAACATCAATACTACACATTATTTTAAAAAATTATCCCAGAGACAGCTTTATTTTTCATTCTATTCAACACAAGTTTAATGTGTTTTCTCTCAGAAGCAGCAAAAGAGAATAATCTGTATTCATGCTCTTGTCTCTTTACCCACTCCGATTAAAAGCCTATGAGTGTCAATATTAGAGTACCCATTGGTTCTAAGAAGAAAAAAGAAAAAAAGAAAATAAAAAAAAACTCAACAGAAGATCCTTATGGGCAACGCTGACAAAAACTAAGCCGCTTTCTGTTGCTGACCACCATCCGAGCAGAGCTGCAGCCCTGTCCAGCAGCACTTTCAACCTGTGCACCAAGCTCTGAGGGACCCGAGATGTGTGTCCTTCTGAACTGCCACCTTTTCCCTTAGCTTGGAGTTTGGCAGCATTATAACATTTATAATTCATTGGTTTTATATCTACTTGCCTGCACAAAGAGCTCAGAGATACGAGATTAAAATCATTGTTGCAAAACTGAACTCATCAGAACTTCCTGCACCAAAAAGTACAACCTCGATTAATAATTCATCTGCCCAAGGAAGGAACAATATTTGCTTTACAGTGCAAGTCTGGGGGCTGATATCTGTGGCCTGGAATGTCCAAAGGAGTATTCATAAAATAATGAAATGTAAGGAATAGTCTGGCAGGCTATTTTTAGAAAACTAAATTATCAAGCTGGAACGTCAAAGCTAAAGCTAGAGCAGTGCAGGACTAAGCAGAAAGGAACACAATAACATCACCATTTCTTAATTTGTTAAATATTTGCTCTTTTGAGTAAAATTGTACTTTTATAATCTCTCCATTTAGAGAAGAGTTTGGGGAAATATTGATGCACAGTCTGACAGCTGAATCACCTCCATTTGCTGTGCACCCCATTTGCTTTTTCTGTATTATTCGCTACCACAGAGACACGGTGACTTAACATTAATTTAATTTACATATATTAAATATGCTCAGAATATTTGCACAGCTTGACTAGAACTATGGGACCAGCTTTCCCAATTCAGCTAACTTCAGGGCAAAGCCCACAGGATGCAGTTATTTTGCTAAGCTGGCTGTGGAACACAGTCACCTCTTAACTCTTCGAATTTAAATATTCACAAAGTTAATTACTTCTGCATATCGGCAACAGCTTGACAAGCTTTATGCATTAGCTTCATCCTTTCTCAGACCCTTGTTCTGCATCTGTGTCTGCCTCAAAGCCTTTCAGAAATCCTCTGTGTTGATCAATACATTTTTCCTTTTGGAAATCATAAAATTTGCCAAGTATAAAAAAGACTGTCATCATTTTGAAAGCCTAGGGAATCTGGACCTTCACCGTTACCTTTTTGTTCCTTGCATCGGTCTACGCCTTGGACTGCAGTGCTAACTATTCCAGATCATGGGTTAAAGCATCCTTTTTTGGCCATTATTTAGAAGGATCTTTATTAGAAACTTGTTCACAGCTGGGTGCATTCCACAACCACTACCAAAAAAAGCAGTCGCTGTGCTAGCTGATGGAAATGTCAGGACTGTAGTTTGTTGCTTTTAAATGCTGGAGATGAATTAAGGAGAGCCTAAGCCTTAACCCACAGAACTTGATCTGAATTTTCAAAAGGTCTGTGGACTAGGGGTTTGACATACTCATGACAGAGAAGGGGCATTGGTGTCACTGCCGTTGGAGCTGGACTGGCATCCCAGCTTTGGGGCTTGGCCCTTTTCCAGCAAGAGTTCGTTTCAGTTGCAAGGAGAAGCTCGTAGCTAAGATCAGCTACTAGGAGCCCAGCAGATGTATTGCAATGAACATGGCAGGTTGACTCAGTTGGAAAAGATCGGAACTTGGAAACTGAAAAAATAGGTTAATGAAACTCAGCCACACCTTGACGTTTTAATGAGCTTATGTTTGAAGTATGACATTTTCTCTCCTCAAGTGAAGAGGAAGTGACTTAAAGTGCAATGTGCAACAAAACATGACGATGGCTCCACAGTCACCAGCTCACATAGTACAGTACGGTAACACTAACAGCATTCCTCTGCTACTGTGAACATCCTCCGACGCAAAGACTTCCTGCTCTCCTGCACACACAACCCGATGCAGGTAATTCACAAAGGTTTTGTGAAGGGAAACACGGGGGCAGGTGTCTGTGGAAAGAACAGTAAAGAGCACTGCAAGCTCAGCTATGGGCATACAGGGAACAGGGGAAACACACAGCATGAGGACATCCAGACGTGACACTGGGAAGAACCGTCTGGGGGCACTTGGGGTAAGCGTCTACTGCAAAAGCCATAAAACAACCACCAGTGCCTGACAATAAATTTACATCTTTAGTAAAGGATTAAAAACACCCATCTATAAAGAATGAATGTGAAGAAGATGAGGGGATCTCAAGAATGTTATCAGTGTCTTAAGTCCCTCTAATTGTAGAAATGTGTAAGATTTAACTTCCAGGAAAAGCTAAGCTAACCATGCTCCATTTTAGTACAGGAAGCCAGAAAGGAATTTGTGTAGTCCTTGCCAGTCTCAGCTGAGGAAACCATCCTTTTGGTCTCCAAATGTGGTGACGCGTTTCACTCTGAGACACTGAGCAAGACATATAAGCACCACTGTCTCCTGGGTTTAGTTACAGCCCAAGGAGAAATAAATTCCTTTTTAGTCTCAGCAAGCAGCCAGTTGAAGCCTTAAAGCATGGGATTAGCACAAAATCAATATGATGCAAACAGCAAACTAGTCTCCTTCTAAGGCCCCTTAGAAATACCTATACCTGAATCACAACCAGTATTTTCTATATACATTCATTTCTCTGTTGTGTTATAAAATCCCTTTCATAAATTTATGAAGCTCTGCTTAGATTTCAGGTCCCTGTTCTCAGAGGTTTGCAGAGGTTCACCCCCCAGAACCTTATCTCTCAGATGGCTGGAAACCTTCTTCTACTCTGCAAGTTGGTCATCTATGAATTCAGGCAATTCATTTTGTGCCAGTAGTATTCCTTTAATTGTTTCAGGTAACTCCTTTAATTCAAAGCTCCCCCACATGGAGCAAGTAGTAATCTTAAAATTATGGAAAGATGGTGCCAACCTCTTTCAACTCTTACCATAGATGTGGACAGTAAAAAGAAGTGGAACAAGCAGCAGAATCCCAAGTACAGCCATTCCCTAAACTAAAGCACATCCGAAACAGCTCAGTCAGGGGGATCAAAACAAAGTGGTAGAAGTGCAACAAGAAGCAAACACAACTATCAACTTGTCCATGACTCTTTGACTGACTGCTGCAAATAGCAGAAATTTAACTAATAACACACTAATAGTCAAAAGCATTAATAGTCAGCTGCAAATGTTAAAAAATCTGATGAAATTCACATGCTGGAGAAATACTTGACTTGAGAAAATGCTGAACCCATCTCCTGTCTCTTGACCTAAGCCTTGTGCACAGTAGACAGATTTTAACAGAAGCACAAGTCAGAGCCTCTGAGGGCAGCACCACCACCCCAAGACTGAAGGGGATTTCTATGTCAAACCACCCATGTCCCCTTTCCTAGAGAGACTGCTCAATCTGCTGGAGATCAGGCTGCAGTCTTCAGTAAACAATTAAACCACCTCATTGTTTATGAACTCTGACCTAACATGTACTCAATAAAACCGTTCAATTGTCTTACCTGAAAATTTACATTAGCTCTAGAAGTTTGCTGCTTGTCTGTGATGACTTCAACAGCTCTTCACCACTTTTGATGCTCATGGCGTGTTTGGATGTCTCAGCAGTACACGTTACAACCTTTGCAGAATGTCTTTGGCCAAGCCAAATAAACAACGGCTTTTGATAGCCTAAGACAGAAACCTTGTTCCCTGTTCACTGTAGCATTTTTTTCTTCACACTTGTCCCAGTTCAAGTGTACCTTTCTGGAACGTGAGCACCTGGGACTTAACACATGATGCCAAATGAGGCTTCGAGGCCGCTGTTGCGGGTTAACCCCGGTAGGCAGCTCAGCATTACACAGCTGCTCACTCGCTCCTCCCACAGGGGGGTAGGGGAGAGAATTGGAAAGGTAAGAGTGAGAAAAGTCATGGGCTCAGCTAACGACAGTTTAATACATTTAAATTAATAAATAAACAAACAATGAAGAACAAAACCAAGAAAAACAAGGGATACAAAAATCCCATGACCAGCCAACTGATGCCCAGTCAGTCCCTGAGCAATGGCAGCCCTGGCAATGCCCCCCCTAGTTTTTATTGCTAAGCATGGTGTGGGATGTCCCTTTGGTCAGTTGGGGTCAGCTCTCCCATATGCCTCCCCTCCCCATTTCTTGTGCACCCCCAGCCTATGTGCTGGTAGGGTAGTGTGAGAAGCAGAAGAAACCTTGACTCTGTGCAAGCTCTGCTTAGCAATAGCTAAAACATCCTTGTGCTGTCAACACCATTTTCATCAGAAATCCAAAACACAGCACCATACAAGCTACTATAAAGATAATTAACTCTATCCCAGCCAAAACCAGTGCAGCCCTGAAGGAGAATACTAATATTTCCCTATTCCCTGAACCTGTTTTTTAGTAGAATCAGCTACATCAGCCTCTGGTTAACTGATACATTCAGATCCACCTCTTGTCTCCCATTGATGTGTCATCCTCCACGTCAAACAAAAAACCTTGTTATTGATTCCTAAGTGTTATTCATCCCACCTCTCCCACTTCATCAAAACATCACTCAATTCTCCAGGGCTACCATCAGACTTCATCTCATCTGAATATTTATGGGTCACCCATATTTTCTAAGAAATATCTTGAGCTGGAACTAACCACTCGCCATCCTAATAATCAGCTTTTAAAATTAAACAAAGGATTCATTTCAAATGAGAAACCATCCTCTTTTGTGCTGTATAAGTATCAGAGAGGCTTATTCTATTGTAAGTGTCCTTTTACGGCTAGCTTAGGAAGCAAACTTTTTTAGGTTGTGACATTCCCTCCTACAGAAAATGCTATACGTGCAAGGATACGCAGTGAGTTACTGCTAGTTGTGTGCTGCTCCCACCCCTGCAGAGAAGCTTTGCAAGGGGAGACAAGGAAACAAGTTCAGCTCTTCTAGGTGATTTTAGGATGGGGATATGTGCGCAAAAGATGAAAAGTGGTATGTACTAAAAGAAAATTATGAGAGTAAGAAAACAACAAGAGTCAGCAGACAAACCAGCAGTGGGATTTGCTAATTAACCATCAGCTGCCATGAAGGTGAGTGGAGAAACAGCGCACTGTCCCTAGGCTGTCACCATCGCCTCATCAGGACTCACTTCTCCCAGATTTCTTTTCTCCCTACCCTCACCATTGAAAGACAGAGTCCTCAGGGACAAACTGATCAGGAACAGCAAACCACGAAGCTTGGCAGCCAGGCAAACCTGGCACTGAAGCACTGACAGCTCAGAGATGACGTCTCTGTGCAAGCTTGCGAGACTTTTGCATCCCACCGTGGAGATGAGCTAGATTCCGTGTTAGCTCTGTGGGTATCAACCTTCAGTCAAGACAGCCTGAAAGCTGGCGGAGCTTCACGTTCACTGAGGCTTTGCAGTACAGCCCTTGTCGTCTTTTGTCTGATCCCAAGCTGGATATGCAGAAGAAACCACAAATGAGGAAATCTTCTGCTTATTAAACTATGTATAAAATCACTGTGTCACATGGGTGCCATCTGTTTTAGCAGCGGTGGGTATTAAAAGCAAATGGTGGAAGAATGGAATTCATGTTGCTCAATAATGGCAGTTTGTGCTAAACAATACTCCATAGTAAAGGTGTTACTTTAAAAGTTATTTGAAAATCTGGTAAGGCAGTTGGTCAAGTTTTATTTAAGTACCAATTAAAAATTAGGAAATGAAATTATGATATAAGAAATACTTATAAATTTCATTTACATTTTCCACTTAGCCCATACCTGGGATAAAGAGCACTCTTTTAATGAAAATCACTATCTAAAAGCAATGCTCTCAGAGAATTTTCTATAAGCATTTTTTAGGTCTGAGTTATCACTCCCTTTTTTTTTTTTTTGAGCAAAATAGACCTAATTTCCCATTTACAGAGCCCAATTTCTGTTTGATCTGCAGTCCAGAATTTGCAGTATTGTGCTAATTCATGAGAAGCAAAGAGATAAACCAGCTGGAAACAAAAAGAAAACAGTCAGGTTTGTTTCACTATGTAAGAAGGCAATACAAGGAATTAATGAACAGAGGAAATAGGAAAGGCAGGGTGGAGAGAGAGGAAAAAAAAGAGATTTTACTTCCCTGTTACTTTTGAATGACTGTGAACAGCCCCTCCCATCTATCCAAAAGCACTCGCTCCCTGCAAAGAGACCCCTGACTCCCACAAAACATCAACTGTGTAAAGATGGAACATTAACACATGCCGAGTCCCTGTCTTTATCTCTGGACCGCATGGATCCAAATGGTCACCCTGTCCAGGCTGCGGGGCTGCATCTTGTCATCCTAGACCAGATGAGAGCCCTGAGCTTTCTGGCAACCCTCTTCTTTGCCCCCTCTCCCCCTCACATGTGAGCAGGGGGATTTACACCAGAGCCCGCTGGATTGTCACTCAATCTCTTTCAGAAAGAGAGTCTTTAAAAAAATAATTCGAAAACCATTTCTACCCCTGCAAGCAGGAGAGCACTTTTTTTTTAAAAAAAAAAAGGTGTTTTTTTAAAAACAAATTATAGATTCAGTTTCCCAAAGAGCAGTCTTAGTCTTCTTTCTTCCTTGACTACGTACACAGAACAAAAAGGCCTCCCTGATTTCCCCCTTTACAACTTTCTGCTGGTGATAACATGACAATCTGCTACCTCTTTGGTCAGGAAAGCACCTGATTTTAAAAAAACAGAAATGTCCATCCTTTGCTGCTGGGAGGCTTGCAGACCCCATCCCCATCCCTCTACCTGGAAGTCAGCCCAAGAAAATCAACAGCCTCCCAGCAGAAAACGCTCGTCTTCTGCAGACAGCTCTTCCTGGCCAAAACAGATGATGCAAAGGAGCACGGCACTGCAACTGCCTGAGCTGCCTCTTCTAACTGGTAACACATCAGGCAGAAGCAGTACTTTGGGAACAAAGCTAGAGGAATTGGTGCTCCACTCAGGTTTACAAGAGGCGATGTTACTGCCTTCCCGGCCACTGCGCTGGGAACACCTACCCCACCTTGGGCTTCGCAGGTGCAAACACCCCTTGCATCCCAACCGGCGTCAAATCCCTGCTGCAGAAAGATGTTTTAAATCAACAACAAGGCTGAAATACCAAAGAACAGTGACCAGATAGTATGAATAATCCTGAAAGGCAGAGGGGCTCAGCCATCAAAATGGAATTCAGCTTGGCACAGACAGATCCCAAATCTGTCACAGGAGTAACTGAAGAATGCAGAAGTGAGGAAAACTAGTTTTGGCATGTGTTTTTCTTAACTTGGACATGTTTTAAATTTAAAATGGGAAGAGCATGTTATTGTAATGAAAATGGGTAATATATGTTGTTTTCTATAAAAATAGGCAGAAGTTACATCACCATTAACACAGTAACACCGTTAGCAATTTCCATGAAAGCATGGGAGTGCATTAAAACTTAGGTAAAGCAACCTGGCTGGACCATCTTTTTACAGGATTTATGCCATGAACCCTTTACCTTAAGTCAAATAATCAGTTTCTATGAATTACAAACAATTTCACTACCTTTTTGAAGTAAATATTTTTCAAATGAAGTCTCGGGTGGGTGGCAGCAGGAAAGGACAGTCCATCTATTTTTTTAATTAAAGTTAGCATTTCTCTTGGTGTTTCAGTCTCTCAGTGACAGAACTGGAACAGAAACGTCAGTGGGGAGCCCTAGAAACAGCTGAAATTCAACCCAAATTGTTAATCTTTAGGAAGTGTATCATGACAACCCTGGCACTTCCTTGCCCCTTCTTCTTTGCAGATGCCCAATCTCCAGTAAAACACAATTCCCTGCTGTGCCAGACAAATTAGGGCTGTACTGTGCACAAGGTTGAACAGAAAATGAACAACCCTTAGATCACCAACTTGGAATATTATCTGAACTCTACTCAGCTGTATCTTTCCAATATGTTACTCTTGCATGTCTATCTGAGAAAAAAGAGCGAGCAGAGATCTCTTTTACAAAACATGCTGGCTTGAAAGCTGAAAAAATGCCTGCTTGGCAGAGCTTGGGCTAGAAACTTGGTCTTTAAAAAGGCAGCTGTAGGTATTCGTTTGCACAATCTGCCTGACTGCATGTGTTGAATCTCTGGCATTTATTGAAAAAACCCCAAAGATTAT
Source organism: Ibycter americanus (assembly GCA_035590275.1). Taxonomy (NCBI): domain Eukaryota; kingdom Metazoa; phylum Chordata; class Aves; order Falconiformes; family Falconidae; genus Ibycter; species Ibycter americanus. Next base: position 15,548,511 of record JAVJGI010000060.1, read on the forward strand.
TGTTACTGTCAAACTATTGTTGCTATCAAATAGCAGCAGGCATCATTGCGGGAGCTTGGTGCCACTCACATTCACCTTGTTGGTTCATTTTCTCCCAGAGGAATTCAGAATGTTGCGCCAGGGGTTGGAAAGCACAGACTTAGAGGAGCAGGGTTTGAAGAACTTAATGGAGAACATACACAACTGAGATAAAATAAGTGTACCCTTTGATATCAGATGTTCAGAGTGAGATTGCTTAAGCAGAGAAGCAGAGCAGAAGGAAGGGAAGGGGTAGGATCATATCTTCAAAGAAGGTACACCTTGGATTTTAGTGTGGAAGAAGTTATGGAAGAAGACTGACACCTTGTTGGTAACACACGAATATGCTAAATTATACAAAGGTTCCTCTTGCCTTCTTAACAAGGGATCCATTCTCGTCTGCAAAAGATACTGGGAGAGAGGAATCTGAAAGGCTGCACTGCTGTGGCAGAAAGCAAAAAGCTAGGTTACAGGCTACAACTGAAAGCACTGACAAGAAGCCTACAGGCTAGTGTAATGAAGCTTCTGCAGAGGAAAAAGTTGAATTTTACTTTAATCACTGCTAGACTATCTTCTCCCAAGGAAAAAAAAAAAAAATTGCAAACATTTGCATCCCATGCTTGATAGTGATCGATTCAGCCCACACACCCTCTCTGAAGGCCAGCAGGCTGTGAAAACCCATTTTCAGTTTAACAGCACATGTCATATTTCAGCTAGTCTAATCACAGAAGTGTTCAAACACATCCAGGTGGAGAATTTGAGGCTGTTTTTTTTCTGGCAGTGCTGTTGTGGTATTTAGGGATTCACACACAGGGCAGGGAGGATGTCAGAAGCGTATGCTGTGTTCACATCTCTGGAGATGGGGCCTGGAGCATCCCTCTGGCAAAAAGGAGTTGCATGAATGGTGATAAGGAGAGGACTACCACACTTTAACAGTAGGGTCCCTGGCAGGCGCTGCCAGGAAAGGGGTTCAGGCTGCAAATCTTTGTGAGAGTCAGCTGGCCAGTGCCCTGGGAATTTAACTCTGGGAGGGCAATAGGATTGAAAAGATAACCCTGTGCTCAGCACTGTTTCCCCAGCTAAGTGTAATGGATTTGGTGAATTTTGAGACAACTCATGTGTCCTCCTATACTTCCAGGTGCCTACCTAGGGGCTGGAATGCCCTGTGGAGGCTGAGTGTCCAAGAGCTACACTGAGGTACCAGTACTCTGAGCACTGCTAATTCCCCCTTTTTGCCCACCAAGGGCGGGATTCAGTTACTGAAACATCCTGCACCATTTTAGGTACAATGGCATGCCCCACCTAGTTTCCAGTTGCCATCCTTCCAGAAAGATGTCTCTCCTAAACCCCATCACCTCTGTTGTGTTTGCCACCAGGGTCCAAATGGCTCAGATTAATAAAGACATTACGAGTGGCACCAGGACCCTAGGTCTAGACAATCAAATCACACCTCAACCATCCTATCCAAATAACCGCTTGGGTAGTTTGTGGCAGAACTGGTATTTTGACCACAACATTTTTCCTCCATTTTTACCTACTAGCCTTGCTACCGTTCAGGGTTCACTGGGTGCATGGATGCACTTCAGGATGTTTTTTTCTGGAACAGGCAGCAAGAGCCACTTTCAGGCTCAGGAACAAGAAAGGCCAGTAAGACATTGCTCTTCTCCAGATAAGCTTATATAAATATTCAGTGAATAAACTGTGAAATCTAGAGGGTATTCTCTCACAAACAGAAAGCAATTGCCATGAATGCAAACAGACAAAACAACACAAGTGGTTTTAACTGGAGATGGTTGGGAAAACTCATAATAAGCCTTTCAGTCCAAAGCTTTCAAAGCTGACGATGCATATTAGAGCTCAGTTAATACTATTTAGCATGCTTTGCTTGTCTTCTGGTCTTGCAATAATCATAATCAGATTGAATTTCCCCAGGCACATTTATGACACCAATATATGCAGTAATGTCTGCATATCTTATTCTTGCCAGGATTTAGGCACCATCTTCTTCCACAGACTAAAAGAAATCTGAGGTTTTCTTACCTTGATGAACTGATCTCAAGAAGTTTCTTTTAAATCTTCCAGGTCTCAGAGAAAGTGGCAAAGAAATTCTGGTTGCTCAGAATCAGTCACATCAGATCACAGAAAAAAGGTGGCACAAAGTGGGCACTGACTGCAAGTCTCACCTGGGAAAACAGCAGTTTAGTTTTTCCACAGCACGAGAAGGAGAAATACAAAATCTTTTCAAGGAGGTTTACAGTCTCAGAAGTTAGAAAGGGTGCTCTCTATCCTACGCTAGGATCCATTCCTTAAAAGGATCTTGCAGAGTTTGTCCACTTTTAAACACCCTTGCAATGACAGAACTTAAACACAAGAGATGATGTATGATCCAAAGATCTTTACCGACCACCCCTCCCCATGGCCCCACACCCTCCCCCCAAAAAAACCAAACAACTCTTAGGTGGTTTCACCTCATTAGTTTCATTAACTTTCCAAAAATATTAGAGCGCTAAACGTTGTTTATCTCATGGTTGTTCAGAATAGTTAGATAAAGCTGAGGATTGATTTTAGCAAAGTAATATCCGATGGCTAAACGTTAGTAGATGTAGAGAGAATCAGGAAACAGTCATGCATGAGCACTGTGTTGTCATGGAAGGGGCAAAGTTACTTCCATAGTTTCTCTCCATTTATAATTCCTATAATTATATTATAAGGAAAATAACCTCCAGCATGTCTAAGTCAATGACAGTTATGTTCAGCCACAGCTTTCTCAGATCAGTTTTATCGTGTAACATATGTTCCAGACATATTTTGCCCTATTCTTCCCCATCCTTAGACAGAAAAGGTCACCAACATACAAGTTCAATGCAGCTCTAGTGGCAGCAGTTAGGTTGGGGACCTTAGGCACTTTCAGGCTAAACAAGTAGTAAGTTGTTTCGTACAAAATTAATCTTCTGGAGGTTTGAGCACTGACACTCAGGAAATAATTATGCAGCTAAGCACCACTTCATAAGCTCTTCTGTTCCCCATAACCCCATTCAACATCATCAGCCCCAGCATGGAAGGCTGAGGCCAAGTATCTGAACAGCACTAAAGCATGTGTCCCTGCAGAACCCTTGGCAGAGGGACTGTTGGGAGCGAAGCACGGCAGCACAGTTCCCAGAACAGGCAAGAAGCTCGGGATTTCCCAGAACAGGCAAGAAGCTGGGGACGGTACCTTTCAGCTTCAAAAATGAGAGCAATCTGCAGGCATTGTCTGGTGGGCGAGCAACACAACATAGTCAATGGGGGTGCAAGAATTATCTTCCTCAGCTTTTTTTCTTAAGCCTTGTGAATGGCAATAAAAGATCTTTCTCTTGCTTTCAAAACTAGAGCTTCATTGTGGTAGGATCCAGCTTTTATCACAGTGTTCCACATTGATGCTTTGGCTCCTACAGAAGTGGTCAGCTCTTCACATCTACCACCTGGACCAAACACTTCATGCCTGTATGCCCAGGGTAGCCCCCCCAGTGCTCCTCTGTGCTGAGCAGCAGCATTATTTTATCTTTTTTTTAGTATCTATCTGGTGAAGTTGGAGAAAACCCTTTTCTTTCTAGACTACACAGCAATTCTGTGAAGTGAGGCAGCACTAGGGCTATTGCCCAACCCCAAACCAAACAAATGGAAGGATCTCTCCTGAGGCCCATGAACTACAGATAAACTTAATCTACTTTGTCACTCCCTCAACCCTTCCCAAACACTGTGGGTTTGCAATAGCCTTTTATTCTCTCTCAATGGAAATTTTTTTTCTTTCTTCATAGGGCTGACTCTCCTCAGCAAACTCAGCCTTTGTGTTAGTGCTCCTTACTGTAGCATTCCACTACTCAATTCCCTTTCTTTTCTCCTGTCTTGGCTCTCCAGGTGGTGGCAGTTCCTGCAGCTTATTATGACCACTAGACAAATGGGTAAACTTTTCATGCAGAAATTTTTCTTTTCTAGTGAAAGTAAGTATGCTTTTACCCAAGTGTGCGGAATATACTTCCTTTCTTTTTAAAGATACACATTTTAGTGTAGCCTTTGTAGAAGAGAGGGAAATAGATCAATAAATAAAATAAATAAACCATAAAGGCATCTTTTCCAGAGTCAAAGGGATGAAAGGGAAATGGTACTGAGGAGGCCACGAGGTTATTTGTGCACTCAGTGTTCATTGGTCTACCAGCATTCCTAGAACTGAACTGAAATTAAGGAAGATTGTATCACAGGATGCAGAGGTTGGGCACATTGTTCAAAGCCTTAGCTCCTGGAATCATAGTAGTACATTGCAATTTTAGTATCTTAGAAGAAAGCAAAGAAAAAAAAAAAGTCATGAAAAGTAGTTTCCAGCCCTGGTTGCTGCAAAACAACACACATAAAAAAATGGTCCAAGAAGACACGAAACATAATTGTAGAGCTCAGGAGGAAAAAAACCCAGGAGTTTTGCTTCCCAAATAAGGCTTTTTAGCCAACTAGAGTACATCAGCATCATACAACTAATTTTTCTTGTGAGAATAGCAGTGTAATGCAATTAACATTAATTTGGAGAGGGATAAGGAAATGGCTCACCATGACCATGCATAAAGGATGAATCACACACACAGGCAGAGCCTCTGGCTGCAAGTAGTCTGGTCACAAGTCTGAGATGCAGGGTAGCATGGCTAACACTGGAAAGCAAATTTAAGCGGGTTTGGAAGTTAGCTAACTTAAAGTTAGTGTGACTCTGAAGCGGCAAAGGCATTTAGGAGTGGACAATGAAGTCAACTGAATGTGACAGAAGGAGTGGACAATGAAGTCAACTGAATGTGACAGAAGATGACTTGGATGAAATTACTTTGTATGCAGGGGCTGAATCAGCAGGGGCTAAGGCTGTGCAGGCAGAGGTGCTGTCAGGCACTGGGGTTCAGTCAGGCACAGGCAGAAAATAGCAGCTGTCACAGTGAAGAGGGACTGGCTACAGTCAGGGAGACAGGTGGTGCCACCATTTACCTAAGAAAAAGCACCATTAGGGAAAATGTGATCCCCACAGTCTTCTGTCTTAACGTTGTTGTTTATATATTATCATTTTTCCAGAATTCCTTAGAATCTGATGGACAAGTCTTAACAGCAGGGACTAGGCCTTCCCAACACCAACCAGAGGAAGAGAAGTGTACTTTGAAGTTTTGTTTATAAACCCTTTCCCCTGATAACTTCTGCAAAACTTACTGCAGAGGCACCAGCTGAAAATTTGGCCCGTGATATTGGATGAGGAACAGTTTTCTCTTTTCAACGTGTCGCTTCTCAAGTGACCTTGAAAATCTGTTTACACTCCCTTTTTTTCCTTCTATGTTTGAACAAATGACTCCTCTTAGTTCCTCAGTTATCTCACAGTGGTTTTTCCAGCAATACTAGCCATCAAATGCTTGGACCTTGTCAAATCACAGAAGCGAGGCAGGGGTAGAACAGAATCACCTAGATGGCATACTTGCAGCATGTCCGGAGATACTACAAAACCAGAGATGGCTACAAGTAGGTAAGTGCATCCTTTCCCCAAGCAGGGCATAAACCACAGATACCAGGAAAATGGGACTGTAATCTTGACTGGCCCAGATTCTGGGACTTACTGTACTTAGTCCAGATCAAAGTCAAAATTAATATCTTTATCTTAAAAACAAGGCCACTTTAAAGGCATAATACCTGAAGAAATGTCTAAAAAGTTATATTGAATCACCGCTTCTGTAAAACCAAATAAGCAATTATATTCTAGCCTGGCATCCTAAAAAATATTGGGTCCTAAAAATGTAATTCTAATTATATGTGGTCTTTCTAATCACTCTGCTATGAAACGTTTAGGATTTAGGATTTCCCAAGTCTAGAAAATTAAGGCTTTGTTCCTTAGAAAAAATACAAGGAGTGCCAGCCCTCAGGAAAATAGGCAGGATTAATCTCTAACTCCAGCAGCTCGTGAGAAACCAGATGCTGAAATCAGGTGGATGCAAGTATAAATGATGTGAAACAGCTTATATTCAACAGACCTATATGAAGGCCTTCAGAAACAGTCAAAATTTCTAAATCCTGACCTTAGACCAGTGATCACTAAACAAAACACCAAAAATCCCTCTGGTGCAGGCACTGGTGATAGCAGTATTGTTTTTCAGATGAGACAGAAAAATCAAGATCCTGTACTCCTGTGGTTGTTAAGATCCCTTGGCAATCTTTCTAAAACAGGACCACCCATCTTTCTGCTTTGTCTTTAATTTAACTGTTTAGTCCCTCCACTGCCTACTGGGAATCACTTCATACAATTTGAGTTTGGAAAGTACCTTTGCTTCCTGTCCTTAATTTCATGTAGCATTGCAGCGAATCCGCATATATATCACGTTGGTTTGATGCAAGGTGTCCAAGTGCAACACATATAAGCTTTAGGAGCTTTGGATCCTGTGGAAGAAACGTACCAAAACCCATAATTATATAAGCAAGTTAAATAGCAGATCCAGGCTCACTTTGGCAACAACAAAAAAGGATCCATTTGTCGCACTGCTTTGATATTGAAGAACGCATTTTTCAAAGGGCATCTAAATTTATGCTTGCTAATTAAAAGCACAATTATTCGGTACAAACAAGGCAGTTCAACAGCTAGCTAAATGGTCTGCACACAGAGCTGCTTATAGATGCAGAGTGCACATAGGGAAAATGTATTTGCAGTACTGATACTTCCTTGAGAATGTCACGGTACTGCCCTAAAGCTCTAGAGACAAAACCTCAGCCAGTGTATAGTGTCAGCATCCAAAATGGGGCTGTGAGGACTTTCTTTTTTCACAACTTAGTATCCACATCAGTTACTCCCAACTTAAAACCACAAGTCACAAAATAAAGGCAAAGTTTTACAGTGCAATGCTTTCGGTTCAAAACAGGCTAATGATACATGGGTAAGGAGCTCTCTCTTCCCAGCCATGCCCTTTTTCTTAAAATTCAGTATAAAATGCTTCAAAGACTTGAAGAACTAGAGTATTCTTGCTCTGGTGTTACTCTGTTGAACATAATTTTCCCTATTCTTATTCTTCATTCTACTGTTGAATTGTTAGGGATGGTTTCTCCTTATCAGAATTGATAGTATTTCATTGTCTTCCCCAAAGATCTGGCAATTTGTAACAGCAGAAAACTTAGCCATTCATAAAGGCAGAATTAGAAAAAGAATTATCAAAAATCCTTTTAAGTCCAAATCCTAGTGAATCATATTTGTATAAGAAAATATTAGAAGGTAATTCTCTTTCCTTGCCATCTCATAAATTTCCCAGCAAAATATTTCTACAACAGAATTACTGTGGTGAGCAAACCAACAACTATAACAACAAAAATTAAACGGAATTCAATCTGCCACAAAACATTGGTATTATTTATGTGTATGAAAATACGGTTTATCAGAACAGCACGGTTCGATGCAGCTGTTTTCCCTAGAAGAAGCTTGATGCTATGAGATGTTAAACATCTTGAGTGACAGCAACAAGTCAGAAATCAAGGATGCTCTATACTTCCCTCATATGGCTGGGACCCATAACCTAAATTGTTCAGCAGTGACAGTGGGAGCAGCCAGCCACGCGCGCTCCAGCCCATGCTGCAGCAGCATGTCGCAGCACCAGCTGCCCTTGTCACCTGCCTCCAGCATCTGAGGCAGCTCCAGTTTTCCCACACATAGGAATTGCCAGCAGTAATGTAGAAGGGTGTAGAGTAAGGGTTTAAGCGTTTCGGTAAGTCTGGGAGCTGTGAGGTGTTAGTTACACAGAACCAACGTATCTGAAGTGGTTTTTTTAATAGCTGCGCAAAGGGAGTTTGCCAATTAAAAAGGGTATTTGCTGAAAGATTTACTGGAGGGAAATATTACTGTTCAGTGATTAGTAGGAGAAAAAGTAATAAAATGGATGCTAGAAATGTAAATGCTATTTAATTACAGTTTGGAGAGAGTTCTGTGCACCGTTTAGAATTAGCTGCATAGGTTCATTCAGACCAAATATCTAGCTTAACAGGAGTGAGTTTGTGCATATATTCAGTCTCCGAAGAATAATTTCATACAATTTTATAACAGAAGCCTTTCTGTATTTCTTTCTTTCTGAAGAATAAGCCAGAAAATAAGAGCATGGAAAACCATTTCGAAGTTGAATAACATGAAACTCTGAATGTCCTCTGTAATGATCCACTGCCCCTCCGTGAGAGGCACCGTTGCTCAGCAGTCTCACGCTGATCCATGTTTTGGATACTGCTGTCTGTCCTAAGTTCACTGAAAGGTCATTCTTGGACACTAAGGATGCAATTTAAAACTTAACTGAGCTCTGAAAATAAATTTTCATCTATAATGATGTGTTATAATCTCCCTGAAAAATACTAATAATTTGTAAGCCTTGTTGAGGTAATTGTGTTTACCCAAACCCGTAAGTGTGAGGTATTGAAGTGCTGGAGTTTAGATGTTGGTGGTCAAGTCCCTGTGCAAGCACGTTCATTTTCATTTAACTTACTGATATTTTTTTTCTCTCCACACATCTTCAGCTGTCATTTAGAGCCAAAGAAAGAAGGAAAATAAAAGCTACTTCTGCCAGCCTTCCTCCCTCTTCTAGCTTTATTTCTCCCTTTCTTCTTTCAGAAAAGTTCTCCTGTGAAGGATCGCATCAACTCAGTGTGGCAGAAAACAGCAGCTGCAGGCAAATACAAACAGCAGAAAGACTCTGATAATATCAGTGCATTAAAAGGGTCATATCATTACTGAGAATTTGCTGTACCGATTACATATATCCTTGCATACTGATAATGAAGACACTCAGGACATCCACCTGCTATGAAAATAGATGTAACTCTTGGCTGCTGTGGTGGTCAGCACCTCAGAAGAAACAATGCAAAAGAACTATGAGAAAAGGGGCTGGGTCCCAGACATCTGTCGTGAGATGGACTAAACCTGCACCCTCATGTAGGTCTCAGTAACATGTGACGCCTTTCCTAAATGCCATGGTTTAGACTTGCATTATTTCAAGCAAATCTTGACATTCACTAGAAAAAAGTAAGCATCTAATATTTTCCCAAGAGAAAAATGAGGGTAAGGCAAATGCTCAAAAGCTCAGAGGAAGAATCAAGAGTCCTTAATACTTACTTTTAATCTCCCAGTTTTTAAACATCCAGCGTTTTCTAGGTGCTCAAGACTGAAAATTGCATTTCTTTTGCCCTTTTCTGCTTCATGTTCAGATAAGCAGCAGTTATCTAGAAACACACTGAACAGAGCCGTTGAGGGGGGCGGGGGGAGGTATGTAAAGCAATAGATTACAGAAGGTTACGTACAGCATGGGAGCAGTATATTGGGATAACATCACCAGGAACCAAAATAACATGGCATGTCAAGTCAAAATCAGTTATGGGGAATTTTGCTACTATTTCTACAGTGTTGTGCCATCATAGATGAGATTTAAAAATGTGTTGATAGTGGGAATGGGGAGGGGAAATAACTTCGAGGTAATCTGTCCTGTAAAATGACATCCAGGTTAAAAAAGGAATTAAAGAATCTCATTTTTCATTTCCAGGGAGATAAAGGCAGCCAAAGGACGCCCACACTGGGGGTAAGGAGGCAAGGTGGGATTCTGACATGAGGGTCTAACATCAACATCTGTATCTACGCTCCATTAAAGCAGAGAAATCGGTGGTTACAGGCTGAGGGGTACCGCTGTCATTTTGGATGCCCACATCAGGCAGAGATGCATTTACTGCAGAACCCTCCTTTCTGTCCTTGGCTGTAATGGGAATCCGAGTAGTTCATGGGTGTACGTACTTGGGGTACCTAACCTAACTGAGATCCCACCTGTGGAGGTTTCCAGTGTCTGGAGACAAGCTGTCCAACACCTAGAAGATATTTCCACAAACTATGTGTTTTAGGAAAGGGAAGCCAAATTTATCTGAAAAACTAGAATCCCCAACACATGGGCTATTCCATCAAAACATCATCCCCTCCACAGAAAATCAAGAGTATGCAAATCAGATTGTTTCTGGTAAGATTTTTTCCTCCAAGCATCCCAGAAGAGTTACTGATATACAGAGGAATCACTAATCACCATCAGGATTTCCTTAGTCCAAGATTTTTTTATTTTTATTTTTTTAAATAAGCTCTGGCAAGCTGCACTGTAGAATGAAATCCATGTCTTTAGATTCTGGGGACATGATTACCAACCCTGACCTTGACTGACAGAGGTCACTTCACTTCTTGCAAAGATATGACCACTCCACATCCTCAAGCACATTTGCTCTTTAAATAAAGTCTGCAAAATTTGTCTGAAATTTTCCAACAGGATATATCATTTCAGAACTGGAGGTAAAAAAAAACACCAAAAACACACCACCACTCAACTGCAGCTCAAAATAAGGCAGATGTTCCTTGCAGGATTTTCCACTTCTCTTTTTTAAGTTACTGCATAAAATCTAATCACACTGTGTAGCTGCTGCAATATGCACAACGTTCATCACTGAAGTTTTCATTAGTTAAAATTCATTCTCATCAGTAAAAACACAGATGGCTCCTAAAAGCAGCTTCTTCTATACCAAACTGTTCTATCCATCTTCATCACACACTTTGCAGGCACTTAACAGAATAGTTATAATATCTGGGCTCCTTTGTGGTGCAATGTTGAACACTTTTAAGTATATGCTGTCATTTGATTATCTGCAGGACTACAGTGAGGTTGATTCAAAGAGTGGTGTCAATGGGTTTTTTTGAGATCTTTGACATCAGAGCAGCCGTTCTAAAAGGTATTAGTATTCCCTGTAAATCAATTCCCCAGCATTTACTCTATCTGTCAGTGTATAACAAAGAGTCATCTGCTCACTTAAGCTTTCAAATAGGAAATACTACTACATCTCATGAAATGTCTAGAAAAATTGTAGTTATGATGGAATGAGTTTTTCAGCTGGCAAAAATCTGTACTGCCACCACTTTCTCTGCAAGCTACATGGGAGAAGATGCTGGTGCAGAAGGCGACAAGTGAGGCACAAACACACGAGCTTCGTGATTTCCCTTTTCATGGGTGCCACCACGCACATGCACTTTGCTTTTCCGCAGGTGTCTAGTAATGAAGTCAGCACTCACCATACCAGCAGCTGGGTGGCTAGTAGCAGAGTGATACAGCTACTAATGAAACACTTGAAACGGCCATTACTCTTACAGAACTAATGAGAATTAGAGTGGAAGACTTGGACGGAGTCATTCACACACTGATACATTTATACAAATGAGATCTACCTATCTGATCTGCTTCTACCAGCTGCTTTTGTTAAAGGTGGATCGGGAACCAGACTGAAAGAAGGTTGTCTTAGAGTAAGAAATGGTGTGCAGAATAATTAACCCTTTTTTCCTTACCTGCTTATAAAATATGTTCACATAAACAAGCACTCTCTTTCTCTTATGTTCATATACGCTCTCATTCTTCTTTCCAATCTAAGATACTAATTTCCTCAAGAACTTGTGGCTATAGGACATTAGACTAACATCCATCAAAAGTTATCAAAAGAATTACTGATCAGCCAAACTTATCGCTGCTAGCATCCAAATTAGCATCAGACTGATAAATACGCGTTAGTCTGAAACTACTGGTCCTGCAAAACATGACTGGCTAAAATGTCTTAATTTGATATCACCTGCATTGCTACTGTACCTTGTGGCACATCGGCAACTGCCGCATCAGGATGCCATCCACAGCCTAGGGTCAAAGTTTAATAGAATTAAAAGAGCAAAGTACTGGACTTCAGAGGTGGGCTTCCTTTACCATCAAAAAGCACATAGTCTTCATCTTTATATGAGAGTAAGTTATAATGAAAAAAGCAGCGCAGGTTCTAATATTTAATTGAGGCAAAAGTATTTCAACAAAATTTCCTCATAACAAAGACAGGGATAGAGGAGAATTTAATTACAAAACTGATTGAAAATGTGTTAGTTTTTTTATTCTCCCTCCTTCTGTCATGTTTCTCCATTAAGCATAATGAAAAAGCTAACAGACCAGGTACTCTGATGAAAATGCCAGTTTATGAATATAGTATAAGCTACTGAACATACTGCAAGCAGCAAACCTTTTCAAAAAATTTCTCTTTGTCTCCATGACAAATAATTTCTATCCACAGTTGCACTGATATGCTAAATACTGGGCTGCTAAACATAATACATAGTGCTCACAGCATTGCAACTTACCTTTGGATTTGGTTTAAGAGGATGTAACATCGTTGATTTCAAAGGAAATTTTTCAAGGTGGGCTTGGCAGTGTTAATGCTCAGACTCAATGATCTTAAAGATCTTTTTCAACCTAAACAATTCTATTATTCATCTTACATCCTTGCATCAAAATTGAATAGTAAACTGGTTCTAAAAAATAAGCACCTTCAAAACCAGATGTCTGTTCAATAAGCCAAAGGCACAGTTATCAACCTACTGAGATTATCAGAAGCACTAGGAAATCCCACAGAGGCACCCAAACCTTTCAAAGTCTGATCAAAATGCCACTGGAGCATCTGAGTGGGAATGACACTGGCAGCTCCAAGATTCTCAGTCTCATGAAGATGTCCATGAACACGTCCCATTCATTTCTGCAGGTGCACTGCCAGCTAAGCATGTGCAGGGCCACAACAGCATGTGGTCCACCTACCCGTTGGAATGCCAGCACGTGAGTGAAATACTCAATTCAATACTTAATGAACAGATTCAGTCACTCCTCCAGTTTGTGTGCCACCCTAGAAATGGCCATCAAACCTTTAGAAATATCTTTGTTATGCAGAGGAACCTGAGGTCAGATATTTCCACATACAGACCACTCATTGAGTTATTACCAACCACCACTATGGCTGTAGCACATTCTCTGCTGGCTATTTGCAGTTCATCGTGTATCACAGATTATTTAAGTCACTGGGTATTATTTCTCCTCCCAGAGAGCTTTCAAAATGGCTGTTAGCATTTATAGAAGAAATATTTCGGGAACCATTCCATTGCCTGGATATTTGATAGTAAGTATTTTTTCGCACAAACCTAAGTCTTTTTCTATAAACCCTAGAAATTAAAAGAATTTAAAAGATAAGAAAATAGTTTCAAATCTAGCAGGTCAACATATCATCTTCATTTGAGTTCAAGTAATAATAATAATCTATTAATAGCAACAGCATGAACAGCAAATGTAAGAATCATAGAAATTAATGTTGTAGTTGTGGGATGATATGAACCAAAACTGGAGAGAGAGGGTGCACTGCAAAAAATTATTGTTCTAAGAAGAATTTGCTTAATATATTATTTCATACCTATAACTAAAAAAAACCCAACCAAAAAACAAACAAGCAAACATGCATCTCAATTTTTCCTTGCTTTTCTTTCCCCCTGTGAGTCCAAAAATGATCATCTTAGTTGGAACGTTAATTTCATCCAAAGGGCTGCTGTGTTTTAACCAAAGATGATAAAAACTATTAAGCCACATTGGGCTTTATGAACTCAGAGAGAAAACTCATTAAAGTTTAAATGCTGTTAGCAATCCATCATGCTGCCTTCAAGGTAATTTTGAATTGAGGTGTTAGACTTCGGGAATACGTTTTTCTACCCAATTCACAGTGTCAATTTCAGCTCCCATTAGAAGAAGTTACTGAACATCTATTCTGTTCTAGCAGGAGGGAGCCCACCACCTCATCACCAGGGTGCAGCTGTTGAGAGCCATCTTCCTTGTTTAGGCACAAACCTGCGTGTGTGACCTTCAACACATTCACCTGATTACAGGAGGAACCAGGTGCCTTACCACTTCATGAAACACCTCTCAGTTGTAGTGGGGATGAAATTGCTTTAAAAGCCATGACTTTGGGGCTATCTTCAGCTCTTTTGCTGCAAAATGGGACTGACTGCATACTGTTCAAGACAGCATCTAAATAGATAAAAAAGAAAGCACAAGGAAGATCATATCAGAAACCCAACCAAAAATGCTGCAAAAAAGCCAGAATGTGTAATTTGCCTCAGTTCAGAAGGAATGAATAGCAGAGCTGGGAATTGAAAGCAGAAAGCAGATCTTCTGGCCTTAATTTTGAAAATATCTGTATCCAGCACTACCTTTCCCCAATGAGAACGGATAGAAAAGCAGCTGTTTGATTTCTTCTTCCTCCTAAGGAAAATCTCACTGTAAACAAGATGATAAAGTGAAGCAGAATCTAATCAGGACCAGGGCAATGTCTGGCAGGGCTATCAGTCCTGATGCTACAAGAGCTCTTCAGGGACTCAAGGGAAGGCATTTGCTCCCCAGTCCATGAGCCTGTCTCAAAGGCTAGCTTTGCCCAGCTGTTGGGTTAACTGGATGAAATAAATCCCTAAGGGAGCTGGGAAGAGGTGTTCCAGCATCGGTGGCAGGCAACAATTTACCTTCAGTAATAACTGATGTAGCTGGGCATCAAAAGCCATGCTAATCTTCACAGAAAAGATTAAAAAAAGTTATGATGAAAAAACAAGTTTAGGTTAAAAAAAACCATGGAGAGGATGTCCACAATCACTTTAAGGCAATCTGATTTTTGATGAGATAAGATCCATCCTACACCTCGTAACAGCAAACAGCCTAACCTCATGAAAACAGAAGTCCTTAACTCCTCTTACATTCCAGCACAATCACAACATTAGTAATGTTATGATCTTACTACAACAAAATTACACCTGCCAACTTTTACACAACTAACCAAGAGTCTGGAACAAACTAAGGTGCAGCCTGACTCCATTTGCATTGAAACTGCTGTAGAAGGCAGAGACCTTCCCCTGTGTAACCCCCTACGGTAGCTGCTGCAGGCAGCCTGTGCAGCCACGCTGGCTCCGTGTCCAGGTGCGTTTCCAAATGCTTTCGGCCCTTCCAGTGAAGTCTGTTTTCCCCAGAAGAACCTCACAGTCAGAACCTATTTTCACGACATCGTGTTCTTTCTATTTTAATTACTTGGAATGTGTTGGGGTTTTTTCTTCCCCTATGTGTTTAAAATCATTTGCAAATGTGGCTACAGTTGTTTCTCTTTCCCATATCACTATCTTTTATGATATTTGCCAGACTTATGCCCCTCCTTTTCAGCAAGCTAAGGAGCATTACAGGCTACTGGTCATCTGCAGATTTAGATTCAAAAGATCTGAATTCTCTTACTGTGCTTCAAGTTAACCACAGTAGGACAGAAACACTTCACTATGGAAAGTGAGGCAGACAACGAAGAGTGCAGAGATTTCACTGGCAGCAGGATATTATGTTATAGAAGATTAATAGGTATTTAGAGCAGGTACATAGGGTGCCCAGCTTCAAGATAGTTTCTTCCTTTTTAAACATTTCAGACCTGCTACAAAATACAACCAGCTGACAACAGCACTAAACTGCTTCCCTGGGTACAGGTGTTATCACAAACAAGAAAAAAAGGAGACACATAAATACTGCTACATGTCCAGGAGGACAACCTTCTGTAGATATTGCCTGAGAAGGGGGCAGTGCAAACCATCACAGGAGGGGAGCATGGCTCTTTCCAGAAGCACAGCCACCGTGGTTAGATACGAAAGTGAGGACAGTCCAAGTCACGGCAGTCCCAGCCTAATTAGATTTGTAATGAGCAGCTCTTCAATACCAACAGAGGCCTTTGTTCACAAAGGATGGGGAATCTGGGCAAGGAACATTTTGAATAATAAGAAAGTTCTGGAAAATATCTGAGAACACAATACTCAAAATAATAATAATAATAAAAATAGAATTCAAAGAGATCCAGTACTGTGTTTGCCATTTCCTTTTCTACTGCTAAATGGTGATGAATGGGGGTAGACCAACGGTGGTGGATGGGGGTAGACCATGACACCAGCTTGGAGGAATAAGGAAATGCAAAGAATAACCAACAGCAAAAGAAAAAAGAAAAAAAATCCTACGAAAGAAAAAAAACCGTGCCTTTGAGACAAATAACATGCCAGATCCCACAGAGGAGGCAGATGGGAGCATTCCCAGGAAAGGAGAATGTTACAGTTAAAACTGAAACAAAGAACAGAATGGAGATTGCACTGCACCCGTTGAGAGCTAATAAGATGTCATTCCCAGTACATAAGATAAAAGAGGTTAACTGAAAAGAATCAGTAGTAACTCAGAGACTAAGTAGAGGTAAGTTGGCAATAGCAGAGGCAGAGATAACAGAATATGTAAATTAATTGCTTACTTCCCTGATCACATGGGGAGTAAATTAATTGCTTACTTCTCTGATCACATGGAGACATGAGGAACTGATGTCAAGGAAATTGAATTTTATTTTCTTTAGGAAGAGATAGTAAGAACTAGGACAAACCAAGCTATTAACAAAAAAAAAAAAATAAGAAAAACACTGGATCCCTACAAACTTCACAACAGATTCTGGCAGAGATCCAAGTGGAAATGCTTTTACACCCAGGGAATAATCTGAGTGTGTAACAAAAATCCCTGCTACATGGTGCTGAGTGAAAGACCTAGACACTGTTTAAAGGGTAAAACTTAATCCCTAGCTGTGAGAGAACATCAATGAGAGCAACAAGACAGTCTCTAATATGCAACTTCGTCTGGGGGGAAAAAGAATATCTAAATGGCTTAATAAAGGAGGAAATATCAAAATCTGGTAAATCTGGTAATGCTTAAGAAGCAAATGTTAATTAAGGACACAGGAGAGCCTGCATGGGGCTTGACTTGGTACCCTGGGCTAGAGGTCAAAAATAGGTCCTGATCCCAGCTCAGACTCTGATCCTTGATCCCACATGTCAAACCTCTGCTGTTTGTCTTGTTTCATTAATTTGCCAGCAAACTCTTTGGGGCCAGTGCTGTTCCTCACACTCCACAGGCAGCACACCTCTGTTACAGGTCCAGAATATAATTCACTCAGTTGTGTCGCATGAAGGTGATGAAATCCAAAGACAACAGGGCACAAGATAAAGCAGCAGATGACTTAGAGACTAGAGGAAAATCCTAGAAACAGTTTTAATTGAAGAGCAAGAATAAGCACTGCAGAAGAGCCATGGGAGAAAGTAACAAGGCTATAGATGTTATCACAGTGCGCACTGTCTCAACAGTGAGCTGTCGTAAATGACTGGGACAGTGTAGAAGACAGAAATCATAGAATCATAGAATAGTTTGGGTTGGAAGGGACCTTATGGATCACCTATTTCCAACCCCCATTCTAATGGGCAGGGACACCTTCCACTAGACCAGGTTGCTCAGAGCCCCATCTAACCTGGCCTTGAACACTTCCAGGGATGGGGCATCCACAACTGCTCTGGGCAACCTGTTTCAGTGTCTCGCCACCCTCACAGTACAGAAGTTCTTCCTAATATCTAATCTAAATCTACCCTCTTTCAGCTTAAAGCAATTACCCTTGTCCTATGACTGCAGGCCCTTGTAAAAAGTCCCTCTCCAGCTTTCCTGTAGGCCCCCTTGAGGTACTGGAAGGCTGCTATAAGGTCTCCTGGAAGCCTTCTCTTCTCCAGGCTGAACAACCTCAACCCTCTCAGATTTTTTTCATAGAAGAGATACTCCAGCCCTCTCACCATCTTTGTGGCCCTCCTTGGGACTCGCTCCAACAGGTCCATGTGCTTCTTATGTGGGGGCCCCAGAGCTGAATACAGCACTCCGATGGGGTCTCATGAGAGCGGAAGGGGAGAATCCCCTCCCTCAACCTGCTGGTCACACTTCTTTTGATGCAGCCCAGGACACAGCTGGGTTTCTGGGCTGCAAGTGCACATTGCTGGGTTGCGTTGAGCTTCTTCTCATCCACCAACACCCCCAAGTCTTTCAACACAGAGCTGCTCTCAATCCATTCTCTGCCCAGACTGTACTGATGCTTGGAATTGCCCCAAACATGCAGGACCTTGCACTTGGCCTTGTTGAACTTCATGAGGCTTGCACAGGCCCACCTCCCAAGCCTGTCAGGGTCCCTCTGGATGGCATCCCTTCCCTCCAGCGTGTTGACTGCAGTACACAGCTTGGCGTCATCTGCAAACTTGCTGATGGTGCACTCAGTCCCACTGTCCGTGTTGCCTACAAAGATGTTAAACAGCACTGGTCCCTGTACTGACCCCTGAGGAATGCCATTCATCACTGGTCTCCACCTAAATCAAATTCAGAAGAGCATGGGAAGACTAGCAACAGCAGCAGATACAGGCAGCCTGATGTACATGAATATTCACACATCTTTGTTGGGGGAAATGCCAGATATGCTTTAGGCTATCCATTTACTTTCAGAAGAAATATCCAAATCCTTCTTCACCAAGGTAAGCATTTCATGTCAACTTTCCACCCTGTTGTACCAGTGGGTGCAAAGTTCTCATACAGTGTTTCTCTTTTCCAGCCAGATAAACATAGCCCTTAACCAGGTTTCCTTTGTTGACAAGTATTCCTCAAGGTCCTTTTTAAATTATGCACTTTCAATTATTTTCCTTCTAGTAATCTTCTTAGAAAAGAAAATGAACATGGCATGAGCAAACGAAGCAGAACAAATGCACTTTAAAACATGTGAGTATTAGTAAAACAATTTTCAGTTAGGTAGGGGGAAAAAGGCAGCTAGGTGACATATTTTATATATTTATGCTGTAAGCTGCAGCACTGTACAGAGCAATCCAAGCTCGCTTTAGAGGAGTTCCCTTAGGTCTTGCAAACCCTGCGCCAGCCTGGTGCACAGTGTGGGATGATTCCCCTGCCAGCAGCAGAAGTGGAACCAGTCTGCCTTGAAATCCCTGTTGTTTCATTCAGGCTGTAAGGAGATAAACTGCCAGTGGTCCAAGTTAACACCAGGTAAAACTCAGCAGTCACAGAATATTTGGTCTTGCTTTAATTGTGAACAATTACAGGTGAGCAGTTGAGCAAGTCATGAGATAACCTACTGAGCTGGTGGAAGCATGAGCTTGGTAATGCCCACCGGTGTCAAGGAGGAGTTTCCTTGCTGTTTACAAGCAGTGGGAAAACTTTACTCCAGCTCAGCATCAGCTGGAGCCTTCTGACTCTACTCTCAATGAAAGCTCGACATCTCCGGGTGAAATTGCACGGGACATGACAGACATGCCGCAACCCTCCCTTGTGCAAAACCCTGCGTGCTTTCAAAAGCAAGAGGTAGCATGCAGTATTTCTTGAGTGTTAACATTAATTAAAATAGAGTCTTCAACCTAAACCTGTGTTTTTCCTTTCAGGTCAGTGCTAAGTCCGGTGGGAGTGGTGGCCTCGTGCTGCCTCTGGTCTGCAGCAGGCTGGGTGCTCAGCCAGGAGTGTGGGCAGCTCAGGCCACTCTTCCTCTATCAAACCAGCACAAAATCTCTGTTTCAGGCTGAACTACTGAAGTTTTCTTGTTTCTTACAGAAAATTTGTGAAATTGTTTTTCCAGTAGCTTTAAAAGCTCCATGTTCCTTAGGAGGGATCAAAGCGTGTTCAGTCATCCCTGGCATGCTTTAACAAGTATATACACATTAGAATAACGTCCTATTTAAATAAAAAACGGCCATAACTTGCAGATACAGCTCAGAAAAAGTAAGAATAGTATTGAAACCATCGTTACAGGATAGCATGTTGGCTAACATTATAAAATGGTGGTGTCACATTTTGAAGTGTTTGCTCATCCCTGGCCATTCTATTAAGGATGAGAAATTAAGAAGTTGGAAAAAAATCTAGTGAAAGTTCCCAACTGAGAAAGCTTAGTTAGACTTAGACAGAAACTCCCAACTTAGACAGAAAGTCCTAACAGCCTGTATCATCTCCTTGCAAGGGAGCAAAAAGTTGACTTTGCAGTGACATGCAGTGTTCTGAGAAGAGTAAAAAACTCCTTAAGAATTTATGTCACAGACAAGAGATGAAAGATGGAAATGGTCAGGTTGCCAAGGAAGTTCAGTAAAATATCCTTTTGTGGAGACCAGCTAATATCCTGTGCCAGTGAATTTGGAAAGGCTGGTTAGGTAACTTTGGTGAGCGAGGATGGAGGGGGTGCACTACTGCCAAGCTGAAGACCAGAGGTCTTACCTAGCATTTGGGTGTTTTCTACCTTTTCTAATTACGATTTTAGATCTCATGTCTCTAGCCCAGAGACGCCAAGAGTTGTCTCTTCATTTTCTTCCCCCCACCCCCTTTTAAAATATGTTGTTTTCTACCTGGCTGCAACCAGTTTTAATACCATGACTAGACGTTAAGTCCAGGGGGAGGTTCCTGTATTAAACAGGCCAGTCCAAAGCTAAAGTGAACGAGCACAGAGACTCAGTCTGAGGTGCCCTCCTATATATCAGAGGCTTGATGGACTGCACTTTTGGTGACTAACTAGCTGACTGTTGAACAAGATGGTTTTGTTTAAAAAATTAGGACAAGGCCCTTCAGCATTTTGCGCATTTCAGTATCTTTTTTTTCCAAAACCAGTTTCCTTTCCACACTGACCAAGTAGGAATTCCCCCTCATTGCTCCTATAAATCTCTGAAATTATGACAATATTGTAGTACAATGGCATGTAGATATCACAGCTGCAATCAGGGTCTCATTGTAGCAATTGCAGCGTAGTCACAAAGTTAAAAATATTCCTTGTTATAGTCTAAATATAGGAAAGAAGGAAAAAGGAGAAATAAATCACCTTATTTTGTAACCAAGGAACCAAAGCTCCAGGATGTTCAGAAACAGTCTTCTGGAGCCAGTAAACATTTTTAACAGTTTTCAAACAAGACTCAGTCTTATGTGACAAAATATCCAAAACCTGCAGTTCAATTTTTAGACATTTTTGCCCCACTTAAACCAAAGCCATTCACAGAGTCCCTGAGCCGAGCACCACATTATACACACTTTCCCTTCCTCAACTCTATCCAGTATATTAACTTCAAAGTGGTTTCCCCAGTACTTGGCATAGCTGATATCACTGGGATCACACAAAGAAGAATACATCCCATATCCTAGAATGGCCTCCAGTGGGCCATGAGAAACTACTAGAAGAAATAATAATAATAATAAAAAAATCTCTACCTTAAATCTTTTTCCTTCTGCTTTTACCTTCTCATTTTCAATAGGTCTGTTAGCTTGCACAGGTTCATCTATCAGCCCTTTAATCTACGAATCCACAAAACATTGAAGTTTATCTCTGTTTTTATCCCTGTTCAACCAAACGAAGAGATATACATTTCACATTAATGTTTTGCTTAAATCCTGTAAGCCTGAATACCTTTGGAATGTGTTAGACGAGCAATAGGGGCTTAACTTTTTTCCTTATTAATGACAGATATTTAACAAAAGATGATGACTAGTAAATAAATACATGACAAAAATTCCTGGGTTTATCGATAGTAGAGGTGGTGATGTGTGACTCTCCTTATTAAAAGACCTTCCCAGACACACAAATTCATTGAACATAAAGCACTGGAAAGTAAGCTTCCGGACTGTTTTTTGAATGCGACAAGAATAATTATTTTCTTTACTATAAGTCTGGCGGGGAGGTGGGTGGGGAATATTGCTTTGCTATTTAAAGTTTTGAAAAACTGTTTTACTGAGTAATGACTGAGATTCCATGATATCATGCATAGTTTGAAGGATGATATTATGAACTTTCAGAGGTTATGCCAGTATTTGGCCATGCCTTTGCCACACTGGCAAAACATTGTATTAACTTGGCTAATAACACATCTCTGAATACAAAAGCTTAGACATGTTTGAGAGAGAGAGAATCTGGCAGTTACACTCCCTAAGTATATTATTTACTCTTGGCTTACTCTGTTATAGGCTTGCAAAGGAAAATCCAGCTTTCCTACCTGCGTTGCTTCTCCAAAGCGCAAAGTGTTGCACAGTCACACGGGGAGCTCAGATGGCATCACTAGCAATGCAGGCACATAAGGATGCTGGCAGGGTCTTCAGCATCATCAAGGCTGTTGCTGCCAGACATGGTATAAATAATTGTGTAACTGATCACTTTTACCTTAGAAATAGTTTTTCCTCCACTACACTTACAGAGGGGTTACTCCAAAATCTTATTTTTCCAGCAGCTGGATACATTCTAATTTTCAGCTAGAGCACATGTACAGCTAACAAACACCTATTACTTTTTGCATTACTCTTCTGTTAGTGGAAACAGCTCTTTTCCATCCTACTTCCTGCTACTACCCCATCCCCAGACAGATAAATGCTCCAAACTTTGTGCCAGCAGCAAATTCCATTAATGCATTCCTACTTTTTCTGCCTATATCACTAAATAAAAATAAATACAAAAGCAACAAATGAAGTCCAACTAGCATGTTTTGTTTCAAAACACCCTGCTACCTTCCCACTCCGGTTCTTTCCATGACAACACCACAAGAACATGCCCAGAATGCCTTCCCCCTTGCATGTGTGCAGCAATCTTAAGGTCCATTTGCATCCCCGGGGTATCTCCCCAACAGTGAAATTACACAACATTGCTCAATGTTGTACAAATATTTTGAGCAACTGACTCCATTGCACAATTTTGCTGATAAACTGTAATGGCTTTGGAAAGGAATGAGCCTTTGGCATTGCAAGACATCTTTTCTCAAGTCCAAACCATTCCTTAGAGATAAATAATTGTGCCTGCATACATTCCTTCCACAGGCCAAGAAATCAGGGACTCTTCCAAGTGTCACCGATTACATACACATCCATGTCAGAGATTTATTCATCATATTATACCTATAGTTTTAGGAATGTCATCAACTAGCTACCTAGCAACCATGAAAATCACAGGGTCAGATAATTTGTGCCAATCAGACACACAATCAGTTGATTAGCTGCACCTAATTTGGAGTTTGATTTCTTAATTTTTCAGCCACCTGTTCTCAGGGAGATTTTAACACTCCTCATGTTCCTCAATGAGAAATAGCTCAGCTAATATCACTGAATTTTGCAGAAATATCTTCCCGTCAGGAATTAAGATCTGTACTGCTCTTTACATATACAGGAGGAAGAGAAAAATAAGAAAATCCATATGCAAGAGTCCTTGGACACAGGAAACCCTCTTGGAGGAACAGCAATATAGCGAATGCTGCAGCAGCACATGGTGTTCCTGCACACACCAAGTAGAAAATGTTCAACAATATTCTTTTTTTAATCAGTAATTTAGACTCCACTAAAACTTTTTTGTTATTAAAATGACTCAGCGTACCAGTTTACCACACAACGTAAGCGCCTTTGCTATAAATAGATGCATACGCCAAAACACCACCTACACATGAAGACCACCGGCTGCATGCCATTAACAGACCCTTGATGATACATCCATCTGAAAACAGAGGACTTGTTCCCGCTCTCCCAGGGACAAAAAAAGCCTTTCATCATCTGTGAGAGCCCTGCCTGTGCTCACTGCTCAGGCAAGTACATGCCAGAGCACTGCTGTGGAGCTGACCCAGTGTTATTCTCACCGTATTGACTCTTCTGTGCTTGCTCCCAATCAGAGATGTGACAATGCCCCGACTATATAATGTGTTCGATTGTGCCATCTGTAATAAGGGTTATGCACTAACTGCCCTCTGTGACAAATACTGTGCTAATTAACGCATAAACCCTACAACAAAAAATCCATGTTTATAACACCTTTAGGACCAAAGCGTGCTGGACCTTGAAATAGCTGCAACATTTGCACAGAAAAGAAACAAAAGCATATACAGTTTTAAAAGGGTCTGTGATTTGACCCAGAAAGAAATAATGTACTCTGAGAAAAACACAAGCTAAGAGCTCCCAACTCTAAGGGCTTCTATATGAAAAAATAATGAAACCCCAATTCTTTCTTCAAATACCCCATCAAGCTGTACGGCAGCGTAGTGATGGGAGATGCTTTTGTGCCGTTGTCACAGGCAGTGCATGTGCAATGGCTTGTGCAAATGGAATGTTGACCCAGGATGTCAGAGAAACAACTCACACTTAAAAAGCCTCATTCATGCTGCTAGCTGGAAGGAAAAAGCATCCACCTCCCCTCTGACACCACATATACCTTCCAGACACAAACCAAAGCTTGTGGGGAGCAGAGTCCCTCTTGGGATCCCCCTCACCTTCAGCTGCCCAAAGTCCTGGAGCAAAGCTGTGAAAGAAGCAGACGGTTCCTAAGGTTACAACAGCATAAAATGGAACATTAATGTTCATAAAGTGCTTTTAGGTGTCTGACGGCATCATCCAGACAGTGTTGGATTAGGTCTAAGGTGGAGGTATCACACACACACACACACAGGCAACCTCCTGTCTATTCGCACTTCCATTGGAAAGGAAGTTAAGAAAGGAATATAGAAATATAAATATTTTCTGACTTCTTGCCAGTTAAATGCATGAGGATGTTTCAAATAAATTTTTGGAAAAGTATTCCTGCAATATTGTGGGAGGACTTGAAGGAAGATGACTGCTACTCTTGATTTTGCTTCAGGAAAAACATATGCTAAATTGTAGGAATTAATTTTCCCAGCTAATATTTTGACATTTCTACAATATGGTCAAATTAAAATGATAATAACTGTGTTTGGCTTGTTCATCTTGCATGATGTCTGAATGTATACTGGTGGGAGGAGTGTGTGTATGCTAATTAGTGTGAATTTGCATGAGATGAAAGCATCATTTGTGTAGAAGCCATGAGACAGCTTAGAATCTTCTTACCAGCCTGATTTTTAATTCATCCAGATTAACTAATAGTTGTGTGTGTCACTAAGCCACTGACCACAAGTAGAACTCCATCTGCATCCAGAGTTATATGAACTCACTTTGATGCTGATGCACACAAACATACCTGATGAGAAAACACGGACCCACACCTTGACAGCATCTAGAGCCCAGTGAAGGGAGATAACACTTAAAGGGAGGCTCTGCTCCGAAGATTTGGCCTCTTCATGCACTTCTGCAGAATATCCATATCATTTCACTTAAGGAAGTGTATTTTCTTCGAAATTCTAGCCCTGCACATACAGACTTGGGTATGAAAATCAAACACTACGCCTTTCTTGTGGTAAATCGGAGGGTTTTTTTCATGCATGTATACAACCACCCGTCTCAGTCTCTGGCTTTGACCTGGGTGGAATGGTGCAATGGCTCCAGGCCAGGGTTAAGCCTGGTGCTAACACTGGTCTTTCATACAGGATCATTTCAAACTATTGCTCTGGCTGTTTTCCCCTCCTTGATTTACTGATTCAGCAGGTAGGTGTCATCTGTGCTAACAGTATACTCTGTCATCCTTATTCATGCAAATAACACGCCATTCCAGTGGTTTAATTAAAAATAAGATCACGGATTAGAAGAGAAAAACCGTAACAGGACAAAACAACTGCCAAAAATACCTTCATAAGCACTTCCCTCTGAAGACTACAGAAATGCTGACATATATACTCACAGCTAATTCAAACATTACAGAAAAACAGTATCTCGGTCATGCACCCTATTTTGAGAGAAGCTGCTTGGCTTGTCTAGAGGGCTGCTGAAGTGGCATGCTTTTGCCTTTACACCCTACAAATCTGACTGGCATGAGGCGCTCTCTGTTGTCTCCCACACAAAAATCTGTAAAATGTCTTGAAGAGATTATCACCTTTCCTTAGGAAATTCTCAGGTCCGGCTGCCCAGGTTCACTTTAGATTTTTCTTTATCAGACATATTCTAAAAATTATTCTAGAAAGAAACGTATAAGACTGAAACCCATCCCAACATCTTCCTAAACAGCCACCCTACCCCTGACCACTGCAGTCTGGTTTTTGGCTAGTCTTACCCAAGAGCCAAGGTTTTGTCCGTATCGGCACTACTGGATAAAGGTTGCGATCTGACGCCCACTCAATTTGCTTTTAAAGATTGTACTACGTATGGAATGACTTCTACCCTATTTCCACTCATAATTAGGTTGAGACTAAAACTCATAAATATATCATGTAACTTACTTTCTTCAACTGGCTTGGTCCCACAGAGCCCAAAGAAATCAGCAGCAGGAACCAAAATGAGTTTCCATTATTGACTGTGGAAGACACGCCGCCGACAGCACAACATCCATTGACGAAAGGAATGTCCTATTTTACCACACAGCCAGCAGACCTTTTAAATACTACGCAAATGCCAGACTAAACCCAAAGAAGCAGCAGAAATTAAATTCTGCAAGTATTGAATTATGTCTCCTGACTGCCAGCCAGCTGCCACTTATTTTCAGATTAATAGGCAGTATGGCAATGCTCAGGCACCCAACCTCAGGTGAAAACCAAAGGAGACAAAGTTTGTCCAGCAGGTGACTGAAGGAAATGTGCATGTTGGGAGTCATAATTCATTTTTTTTGCAGGCACCTTAAAGATTTTTATACTCTTCGCTCATGAATTCAGAAGATGCATACATTTTCAACCATCATCCTACAACTTTCCATATCATACGAACAGCTGCGGCATATTATAACCAGCCTTTAAGTTAACATACACTGAGAAACAAAGGATAGTTCAGACCATCACAGCACATTGTGAATGAGATTTTAAACTGGCAATTAACAATTCATATAACACATTTTAATACACAATCTGCTTGACCTACATGATTGACAAAGACCTGGAAGTGTGCTAGCTGCAATGTTTTATCTCATGTGATTTAAAATATGCCTTATTTTTACTAATTTAGGCCCAACCCTTTTTTAAAAATTACCAAAACATCATGTGAGGGTATGAACATGGGTGGATGTATGTCAAGGTTTACTCTTTCTAAAACTTCTGGCAAGAGTATTTCTTGTGAATGGCAAACATCTCCTTCTTTAGCAGATCATTTAGCAACATCCTAGCACAGAACTAACTGTACCCAGGACAGTAAATTATAATGCTTTGCATACCATACAGCTGGGTGAAGGAGGCTTTTAAACTTGGTCAGAGCCCTTTAAAAGTCACTATCTCAAATAATTGAAAAGCTGGCAGAGGCACATTTTAGGTCAGCATCTTAATGCTTTGACTCCTGCCAGAATTCATGAAAAACTTGCTTGAAGTCTGGTATTTTAAATCCCACCAAACCAGTGCCCTGTCCCAGCTCCCGGCGTGGGCTGATGGTCAGGGAGCCTGCTTTGCTCCCTGGCACTGTGCCCTCCAGGGCAGTCATTTATTAGGGACGGCTCAGGGGGGTGCAGCCCCATTCCTGAGCTCACCAGCTCCTGACACCAAAGGAATAGACAGCCAGGGTCCAAGCAGCCAGGCACGGGATTTGTATGAGGTGTTAGCACTGGGATCAGAGGGATGCAGAGGCAAAGGAAATGGAAAGAGCTGTCACAGCTCTCTGAGGGGCAATGAAACAAACTGATTCCTCTGGGAAATCGGCTGAGCATTTGTGCCAGCACGTAATCCTCTAAAGCTCTCAGACCCAAAGGCTCCAGAGATGGGGGAGAGATGCTGCACAGCAGGCTCACAGCATACGAAGCAAGGCAGTGCTGACAGGGGGTCGTCCGCTGCCAGTGCCCCAGGTAAACCTGGCCACAGGTAGCCAAACGGGGCAGAAAAATATTCAAAGGAAAATATCAGAGCTAAAGGAAAACATACTAACATCTAAAGTATATTTTTTTGTTATGAGATGCAGTATGAAAAGCCGCTAACTAATACTATTTGTTTTAAAACGAGTAGCGTAAGAGAGCAGATTCTGCTAACCTCAACTTGGTTGAGTAGTCCTTATGCCTATGTAGTCCCAGTGAAATTAATTATTCTTTTCAGAGAGCAAGATATTTCTTTACATAGGAAAGCCAGAATCAAAACCTCAGGGATTTTCAAACACTGTACGTGGATACACACTATCTGCCCTGGCATTAAAATAATTTTCATTTTTTTTTTATACACAGTGAGATTAACGAGAAAACGTGTTTGCTACAGCCAACATAATCAGAGAAGAGGGAAGAAGGCAACCACTGACACTTCTTAGCTGCATTAAAAGGTAAAAAATGCTTGGCAGCAGAATACTGCATTGTGACAGACAAAGCAATAATTCTCTTTATCTACACCCCAGGAAAAAATCCATTTGCCCTAAGGAATGCAGCAAACATAGAAAATGATGATATGATAATGATATAGTGAGAATCACCAAGAAGGCAGACCAACCTGCACACAGTTAATACTTTGTCTCTAATTGTGAGAATTACCGAGAAGGCAGATCAACCTGCAGACAGTCAATACTTTTGTCTCTAACTGAAAAGCTAAATAATACTGGATAGTCACGAAGCTCTGCAATTTAAATAAAGCTGCACGTTGTGAATGTTATCGGATACCAATGGTTGACAAAGGGGCAGCAGAGGTTCACAGAAGCAAAAACTTTCTCTGTATTAGATGCATTTCAGCATGGAAAATTAGATGAGTCAATATCTAATTTGGCATTTAATATACCATTTGAACATTATAAATGTAAGTGGATGTTGGCATTCAGGGATGATAGTGGTGAATGAAAGCAAAAATTACTTGTAGCAGAATGCTGCTAATTTGCACATCATTAATCTTCATGCCTCGTAATTCAAATGCATAATAACAGTATTCTCTCCCCATATCTCAGCAAGAGCTGAATAATGGTGCTGTACTGTAATCTCACATTATGCATTCAATTTTCTTGGAGGCAGGGCTGATAATACCAACTATTATTGAAATTGAATTGCTTAGTATTGCCTGCATAGTGCCACGCTTGCGGCTGCTTACAGAACTGTGCCTCTACATTAGCCATCTAGATGGACGTTTTGTCTCTTCCTTAAAGGAGATTATTTTTTTCTTTCAAATTAAAAGCTTGAGATGAGATAATTTACTTTTTTGGGAAAATGTGGGCTTGTGAATGGGAGATGTGATTTTCTCTGCTGATCTTTTTGGAAAACCGCTACTTTCTGTGTTAGGGTGACAGCTTGGACAGGGCAGTAGGTGCTTCTTTGTGATCCCATATCATTCTTGCCATCAGTAGGACAGCTACAATGTGAGAGCTAAAAATTTACCAAAGGCTCTGCCTCATCGCATTTTGCGGTTTCCAGGGCTGAGCAGCCAACAAGTGCACCGTCTGCTTGGTGCCACCAAGTGTGTTCCCACCTCAGGAAGGCTTTATGCCTGGTGACAGAGGACAGCCAGGCTGTGTACATCCGAAATGTGGAGTCTGGGATCTGGAGCCTGGGGTGGGCTAGGTAGGAACAAGACTTATCAGTGGGAAGGAAGAGACAGACCAGAACAGGAACAAGTGGGAGGCAACAGCAGAGAGGAGTCAGCCACTGGGGAAGACTGAAGGACAGGTGCACGGTAAACCATGATTCCCTTCAGCATGAGGAATGGAAGCATTAAGTCCCAGGCTCATTGTTTTTCCCTGAGCATCCCTCATCCCTCACTGGTTTCGCTTCACACATAGTGTAACCACTTGCCACCGCTGCCCTTCACTGCCACTGCATCATTAGCCCTAGAGCTCCCTGTGGTGGACCTGCAGCCCTGCTGGTGGCCTGTGTCAGCATCATGCTGAGGCTGCGTGAAGGAAACGGTTTAATTTTCTTTTACACAACCTCAGACAGTACACATAAACATGCTGAAAAGGATATTACAAAAGTCAAAGAAGCAGGCAGCCAGCAGTTGGGATGTGTAAAACTGAAGGCGTAGAAGGGGATCTGAATTCAACTCCCTTACACATATACATGAAGACGCAGTCTTTAAATATCTGGTCACGCCCAGGTTTTCCACAGAGCACCTCTGAAGGCCTCTGTATGCAGGAGATGCCGCATGGACAACCGTCCTCCTGCTGCCACTGCCCCCAGCTCTATTTACTGCCCGCTGCTCATAGTTGTGCCTGAAACCAGAGCAATTAGCTTTCATATAGGGTCTCTGTGATATTATTACCAATGATGCTGTAGCAATTTTTAAATAAATAGCCTCTACCCAGTGAATGAATAAAAATAGTTAATATACACACAGAGTAGCCTGACTTCAGCTGTACTCAGTGTATCTGCAAATCCAGATACCAGGGTCTCACATGAGGGCACAGCTAGTGATCACCCCTGAAAAGCTGGCTTTACGTGACCAAGTATCCAATAGGAACAGAGCTGGGCAAGGAACAGCTGTTTGTTGTTTATTATTATTACTACTACTACTACTATTATTACACCTCAGTAGCCAGAGATAGGTTTTCTATATAGAGATCAATATTAATTGGCTTATCCAAAAAAAGATATGTTAAAGCAAAATTCTCAGGATGTAAGAAAAAAAACCAACTATCACAGTTCCCAACAAAACCAGAACACAAGAAGGCAGCATATCTTGGTGTCACCACCAAAGGATTCTCCTCATCCTTCAGGCACAGGTTTCTGATACAGATACTCTCTTCTGTGCCTCAGGTGACCACAGAAGACTCAGTGTGGAGGTGGACAGGGAAAAGAACAACTAGATGCCAGCATAAAAACTGAAGCCAAAAGACTCTCACATTCCTACCGAGCTGAATATCACTGCCTCTTTTTGAACATCTGTAACCTAACATACCCTACCTGTTACAAAACTTCATTACTTTCACAGATATTTTTTTCAGAAAAAAATGACATTACTTTTATGTATAAAAAATCAATTGTATTTCTTTATACATATAAAATACATATGTGTAAAATACAAACATGCATGCATAAATAAAAATACATGTTTGGCCACGCACAAATTGCATGAAGGGCTTGCATTGGACTCAGTGTCATGTTCACCCCAACTTCTAGATTTGGAATGTGGTCATCTGAATGAGTGTTGGGATTCACCGAGCAGACTGACATGCTACCACATGTGCCTGAGATTCCTGCTGATCATTACAGTGGTGAGGACACCCTGAGAATTTACAGGGAGAAAGGACCCCAGAGCCATCTGCTGATGCCTGGGGCTCCCAGTTTAGAGTTTCTGAGATTGCAATGATATTTGTCAGTATTCAAACATTTCATTCCTCCTTCCAAGCCATTTCTATGCAAAACTGAGCCAGAAGACAGAGCTAAACCAAGATATTATTTCCATGGCATGTTTATAAATACTCAGTTCCATAAGACAGCAGATTCAGAAAGCACTCCAAAGGATTGTCCTCATTAAGACAGAAGACATCATCATGGAAATATGCCTTTTGCTGTTGAAGTGATTTCCCCGGATTACAACTGAATATACGCCAACGAGTTGGAAGGGTTCCCATAGCATGGGAGTGAAGTGTTTGAGGCATGCAAAGTTATGCTTCAGCACATGTTCCTGCTTAAATATACTCAAAAGGGAGTCCTTTTGGAGATGGAGAGGGAGCATTATTGATAGCGCAGTGATAGTAAGTAATCATCATTTGTTGAATACCAGCTATACCTTTCACTCTTAATCAAGTTATATGAAAATTAGAAATCTACAAACAAACAAAAAGTGAATCGAATGTAATTTATTTCTGATGTTACCTGGAAAATCTCCAAAAAAAGTCAGAAGTATCAACTCAACTATTAACACCTTTCTGAACGTTCATCAGTTCATCTGTTTTACAAGATGAGCAAATGGAAGTATTTGGGTTTTTTTTTCACGTTTTACTGTAAATTAACAAAGGAACTGGACAGAACTCAGTCCCTAAGCCCTTGAGAGTGAACAGGCTTTGAGAAAGTCCTTTTACTATACCTTGCTCACTACAGAGGTTGAGTACTAGAGAAAACAGGACCAGACAGGCAGAACCCTCAGGTAATCGTCTTTGATTGCATTTGGATCCTTTTCACTTTCGCCTCTGCTAACACTATAGTCAACAAGCATAGAAGTCTGTTTAAAACAGATATTGGAGAAAATACCTATTTACATGAGAAATTTGATGAAGTACCATGATTAGCTCAGCTGTAATAAGTGATTGTAATTCCAGGCACATTTCTGCCTCGCTGCCAGGTGATTTCTTTCTATAGAACAGATTTGTTCTTCTGTTATACTAATAAAAAACAAAACAAAACAAAAAAAACCAAAACCAACACCACCAAAAAAAAAAACACCAACAAAAAACCAAACCAAACCAAAACAAAAAAAACAGAATAGAAATGAGTGAAGGATTAAGCCACTGTAAGGCCTTAAGGTGTCCAGCAATCCACTTCAAAATCCTATTTCCAGCTAAAGTAGCTGTAATTTCATAATTAAATAGTCAATCACAGAATTTCATTAAACAGTCCCCTAACCCCCTTTTTTTCCCCCCCCCT
>JAVJGI010000060.1:15580704-15595146 GCA_035590275.1 Ibycter americanus
TTAACTCCCCATTTTTTTGCCCCCCCCTTGTGATGCCCCCCTTTTCGTCCCCCCCTTTTTTCACCACCTTTTTAACCCCCCCCTTTTTAACCACATTTTTTGCCCCCCCTTTTTTACCACCATTTTTGCCTTTTTTTGCCCCCCCCTT
Source organism: Ibycter americanus (assembly GCA_035590275.1). Lineage (NCBI taxonomy): Eukaryota > Metazoa > Chordata > Aves > Falconiformes > Falconidae > Ibycter > Ibycter americanus. The sequence continues at coordinate 15,580,853 of JAVJGI010000060.1, forward strand.
TCTTCTTAACACTCTCAGTCATTTATCTTTCATTTATGGGTTCTTCTCCATTGGTTGGCAGGTGACAGTAACACATGCAGGATTTTAATTTCTTTCCCACTGTGCAAAGTCTTTAGCACCACTTCTATGTGCAAATTCGACCCACCCAACTGGCTTGTGTGCCACAAGGGGCTGCTTGTCTTCCATTGCACAACCCAAACCTCCCTCATGGATATGAGTGGGTGCAAACATCAATATTCAGCATGGTACTTGCAGCTCCCTCAGATCTTTATGCCACCAATGACAGTTCTATCAGGTGTTCAGAGCAATTCTTGTCCTGTGATATAATTTAATATTTGGAATTACTCGTCACTATTCTAAAAATACATGTTTTACAGCTCCTCACCTCTTAGACATCTCACTTGAAGTATGAAGTCTCCTGTGAAGTATCAACGAAATCACAGTAACAAAGTTTTCGAGAAAGGGGCAATATGTAGTTAAAGTCCCAACCGGACTGGTTTCTTAAGAAAATTCAAGCTAGCTAAATGTGCTGGGCTTGGCCCAAGAAAAACTCAAAAACATGTAAAGTAACATTAACAAGAAAGAGTGAAGAACTGCAAAAAGGAGTATCACTGGAGGAAGTGGAATGGAACCGAGCAGAATAAAATTTTTATAAAATTTTTATAAAATATCAAATTAAAACAGAACAGTGGTGCAATTTGCCCCATGAAATGTCTCTCTCCCCCTGCCTCAGACATCTAGCACTAAGCAGCTCAACAGGCTGTGTCAGGGAACAATTCTGTCATGGTAGGGTATCATAAATATTTATATACACACACACACACACGTGTACATATATGAGGTGGTTGTGTATAATCTTATTCTGTGGTGAAATCCTCTAAGCAGGCCATATTCAGGGATGAAAAGCCCTGGAATAAGCTCAGCGAGTAGAAGGTAGATGTTCTAAGCATCTCCACTTAAAAAAAGTTGGGTAGGGTACACAATCAGCGTAACCTGAATAACAGCTAGAGGGAGAAGTAGGCACAATAACCCTCTGTCTTCAACAGGTTGCTAATAGATAACATGGACATAATATTGACGACCTACCTTATAGAAAAACTGTGCAGATCAGTTAATTGGCATTTGTGAAGCACTTTAGGGGCCTCAGAAAAATGGGATTTGTTATGTAGAGTGCTTGTCTTTGGGAATTACTAAACAAATATAAATGATAATAGGGACCTTGGCAGCAGTTAGCCACTCCAGGGAGTTCTCCATCCTTGCCATTTGGATACTGAAAACAAGGGCCGTAAACAGAAGCAAATGAACACACTTGTAATAAAAGAGGAAAATGGAAAATGAGCCAGCAAAGTCTCAGCAAAGCCAAGGGGAGCAGTGATGTGTGGCTTCGTGGCTGCCACAGCATGGCTGGAAAATCGGCCTCATAATATGCCAGGAGGAACCAACTCTCTGGAGCGGCTGTGGGCCCCACAAAAAGGAGAGTATGGCTGAGTAATTGAAGAGGTAGCTCTCATTCCATATGGAGGATTTGGACTGGTTGGGGAAGTTCTTTGAGTCCCCAGCAGTCCTCTGGCAGTAATATGTGCCAAAAGAGGAGATCCTGCAATCCCTTGCTGGAGGTAACTCATCCTCTGGGATTTTCCCCTCTGTCTAGCAAGGTATTGAGCCGTATTCCACATCCTTTGTCCATGTGCGCTTGGGAACCTGACTCTGAAATAGGTGTGCAGAGTGAGGTTGCCTTTCTAGTTGCTCTTTAATAAGGTAAGCCAAACAAACATAAGAAAGCCTAACGTAAGCAAAGCAGTCAGAGTGCACCTTCCTCGCACTTCATTACCACCCAGTTCACTTGATGCGGCCACTGCTCAGCACCAGCTGGCCCTCAGCCCTCAGCCCCACGGACAAACTGTGGCTTTATTGCGACCTGCCTGGGCAGGCTGTCCTTGACCACCCTCACTCCATTGGGGCTGCTCCAGCAGCCATGGAAGCATCACCTTTCCCAGGACACATTGCAGAACTGTTCTGATGATTCAGTTGTTGGTAAAACCCACATTCACTCAGAAAATCCCCTAAACTATGGCTTTACCAAGCTGTGAGTAAAAATGACCGTTTCCAGCATACAATAATTTGTTTTCCAGCCCAGGAGACCTTGGGTCACCAGCATACCACTCACCAGATAGCAGAAGGTTGTCCCCCATGCTTCTGCCTGCTTGTTTCCACTCTGTGCTACACAGGTATATCAGCAGTCGGCTTAGCCATGGTCATGGAGAGCGACACCGGTGCGGCTGAGGTGGCCTTAAGTTGCTGTGCTTATACCTCAGTCCTATATAAGCATAATGAAATAAAGTGGAACACTAATAGGCACTAGATACAGTTCCTTGTCCAAACTATCATCTTTAGGGAGCATTAATCCATCTAGAAAGCAGTCCACCTTCCAGGCTGTGTGGCAGGCTCAGAACAAGTGCCCCAGCATCGCCCAGGCTTTAACACCAAATGGTCAATGTGAGGACTGTGAGCACACACAAAGGAAAATCCGGACTCACCTGGCTCTTCTGCACTCCCCGTGTCACTGCAGAGCCTGCCTTTCACACACCTGCAGTGTGAAGGAAGTTGGCCTCTCCACCACACAGCTGTTTTTCACCAGAAGCTTCTGGTTTTTTAATTAAGAACAGTCATAACTGAACCATGTTCTTCTTGCCTGTCCTTCTGCTAACGCCTTTTTCCTTCTGGAGTACTAGTTCTTTGTATTGCCGTGCTGCAAAAGCCTCGAAGTCTAGTAGAAACAAGAAGAATCCCACACACCTAAGCGTCACCTCCTTACCCTGCTTTGAAGTCTCATCCTGCAATGCCACAGTCCACCATGCTGAACATCTCAAGTTCAGATATGTGCATCCTGACAAGACCCTTGCTCTTCTCTGCTCAGTTACAGCCCCATTTCCCTCTTCGATTCTTTTTCGTCAACAAAGAACAACTATACGTTTACTGGCTGTATAATTTCTTCCAGGAGCAGCAGCCTTCCAGACCCTTCCTTAGGCATCACCAGCTATCACTGATGTTTCTAATCCCCCTCAATATTTGTCAGCTGCCAAGTGCCTTCAGAGATGTTGAGAAATCAAATTTGCCCCCTCCACATTGCACTTTCTCTACTGGGACTGGCCCAGAAATCTTTATTTTCCCCACAAAAATCCCCTTTAGGAAAATTTTTGACCAAGAGTTTAAAAACACCTTAAAAAGAAATATTTTAGTTTCTTTAGACCTCCTCTTTTCATGGGGGAGAGGGGATTTACAAATGAAAAATTTCAGTTCCCTTTATTGAACACCTGGGTCATGAAGGGAGCAGGCAGTGAGAGAAGGGTTTTTTATTTGTCTCCAGGAAAGAAAGTGAAGAAGCAGAGGGAGGAAAAGGGGGAGGAAGGAGACAAATGAGCAAAGCTAAAAATAATGCTATTTTGCATGATTTTACATTATTTTTCTTTTAACAGGCAAACACAGCATTTCAAAGTAAGTTTTCCTGCAGAAGCCTTTCATTAAGAACAGTCACATTTCTGTGACACTACCTCCAAACAGGTTTTTTTTTCTTTTCCAATCATTTATAGCTGGTTTATGTATTTGTGATATAGCAGTTTAGTTTGCTATGCTCAATTAAACTGGCTTATGGCTTCGTTCTTTTGTTTTTCATAGCTCTAGCATCAACTGATCTAGAAAGCAATTTGCAATGGGAGGGCAAAAGAAGCAAGTTACAGCCTAAAAAGAAGCCAAATAAACCATCTAATATCCACCCATAAATACAAGAATATCCTTCCTTTCCACACCCCTGCTATAAAATGAAAATATTTTTCACTATCAGCTATTGACCATAAAAGGTGCACTTTGGGTTCAGGCTTCCTGATTTTCTGAAGTATTAGCGTGACAGCATCCTTTTGCTTCATCACATCCACTTGTGTACCAGACCTCTGGCAGAGCACTCATTTTCCTGATTCAGAAACAATTTTCCAGCATAATTACAAGATGTTCTCCATTAGAAAGATATATGTGTACGACCAGCTCCAGATATATTGCCTTTTCTTTTTATGTGTAAACAAGCACGGCTATAAAAATTCCAATGATAAATCGCCTTGTGGCCAGCCATCCTCTGAAGCTTGCTACACAAAGCATTACTCACCACTACTTTCTAAGAGACACAGGCAGATGTTTTAGGCTTCGGCCAGCTTGAAAAAAACAAAGGCACATGGGAAGAGGGCTGCTAGGTCAACGTGTGCTGGGCTGCTGCTGTTGTGGTTGAAGTTTGTTTATCTACTTCTTCCCTTTGCAGAGAGACTCTGGCACTTTGCTGCCATGAAACACTAATCCCATGTTGATCTATTGCTTGTAGGATTTTTATTCTGTGGGGCAATGCTGTGATCCAAATGCTTCCCAGAAAGAAATCTGTAGCAATAAGCAAGGCTTCTGGTGGAGTCTATGAAGTGTTGGGTGCTGCTGCCTTCTCTGTGCATGGTCAGTACTGAGGCAAAGGAAGGAACTGTAACGTAATTTCCTTCTCAAACTCTTTCATCATAAGGTGTCTGTGCCTATTTTAATTGATTACAGTTTTGCGGAAGAAAGGGATATCAATACTGATGCCATTTTGGCCTCATGGCAAAAAGGTCAGGAAGCACAGTCAGACATCCCATGTATTTAATGCAGAGAAAATGTTCCTGTAGGATGGGAACCACACCAGAAAAAAACATTGTGCTTTGGCAACACCTGGCTAATATGGTTAAATTCTTTTCTAACTAAATACTTGGTTACTGTAAAGAACTACTGAAGATGGTCCACTTCAAGGCAGTGAGCACCTTTAGGAGTCTTTAAATAAGACAATAACTCCATTAAATTACAAGTGTCCCTGTCCCTCCTGGGTATTAAAGTGTGAACCTCTTCCACTGACCTAGGGAAGAAAAGTTGCGGAGCATCTTCCAGCAGTCTGAAATAGAAAAATATTTCTGGAAAAATAACAACACAGACTCCTGTCCTAAAACTAGGGATAAGTCTAAAAAAGGCCAATTCTAGTCAAACCACCTGCTGCTGATGCAAGGCACAGACTGACAGCAAAATCTTAGGACAGGTAGCAGAATTTTAGGACTTTTACAGAGTTGGTACCAACACACAACCAGCCACTACAGAACAGCCACGAAATATACTTGTGATGAGATACTCAGCTGAAGCTGTGGGCTGTCCCATTGCTCATGCCATGTAAGCAGTGCCACAGGCCAGGGTGAATTCATTTGGAGGATGTACACCAGGCAGCTACAACTTTGGTTGCTGTGCTCTCACAAAAACCTGGCTATGCACAGCTCCAGGGCTAAGCTGAAGCACCTGAGATTGGATCCTATGCCCAATACAGACAGCAACACAACTAAGTCCTTCCACCGAATTATTTTATGTATCATTACATGAGGACTGTCACTTTAAAAAAAGAAAAAGGCAAAATTCCCAGGTAGTCCTTTTACATCTTCTCATCATGTTATGACACCTATAGCGGTTTCCAATACTGGGAAGTTTGAATTATCATACTGAGACTAAACCTAGCATCCACAACTTGCACAGAGCACATCAAGCTGGGTAATTGCACTACAAAAATCTAATTAAGCCCTCACTGGTGCTCTTCTTGATTTATGGAGTATTTCTCTGTTAGTTCACTCCCCAGTGTGAGTGCTAAAACATGGTGGTTTGTCTCAGTCTTTCAAATCTTAGTTGTTCAATACTGACAAGACACAAAACCAGCCTTTCACCTGTAAAGACTTCCTCAGCAAAGCTGCAAGCTACAAAGCTACCATTGCCCATCTTAACTATTCTCTTGCGTGATTTTTTGACGATTATCTTCAGATGATTTATAAAGCTATTTCATTTACTAAGTCCATTTACCCCAAGCAAAGAAATGTTAAGAGAGAGCCAGGATGAAAACAGAGGAACAGAAACCCTTGTTCTAGTGGCACCACAGCACTTGGGGTTGAAACATCTCTGAGGGAGGGACAATTCTCCCTCTTAAATATTGAAAAAGGCACAGTGCCTCTCTTCAGCCCCGCAAAAGCTCTGGGAGGAGTTCAGGACAACAGCAGCAGTGTCAGAGATGCCTCTTTTTGCATCCATATTTTTGCATCTTTTTGCATTTTTTTGCATTGTCTTTCTTCTCCTGCTTCCAACCCCTCCATAACACCAGAGAGGGAAGGGCTAGGCAAAGCCAGGCAAAATCAAAAACTCTGTAGCCAGATTCCACATGTTAATGTATGTATTGACATGGTGTAGGATTAGATGCGAAGCTTAAAGGGAGAAAAAAAGCCCCAAACCCCAGAAGAAAGGGGAAAAGTTGCACACAAATAACTTTATGATGGCATTAGACTGAGTAGGAAAGAAAAGTCAGCAGCTTTTGTTTCCTCTACACCTTCTTATTTCTTTTTAAAGAATAGCAAGCCAGTGGAGTATCCTTTGAAAGCAGATAAGCCTGGATATTTCTGTTAGGAATTACTGGGAGCAAGCTGCTACTGCTATTATTTTTCTAGACCAGTTATCTAAGATTTGCTCTCACTTGCCTCCCCGCCTGCTTGGGGCAATCATTGAAGAATTTTACTGAAAAAAAAATATTAAATCACCACTTCAAAGACTTTTTCTTGGGATGGGGGGTGGTGGTGGTGGTTTGGTTTGGTTTTTTTTAAGACAATACAAAGGTACCGCTATCACAATGGCTTTCCCCATGGTAATTATCAGGAATATACCTCAGGCACTGGAATCCAGAAAACAGAAGAAAGGCTGGAAATGTGACCACTGTGCCTTAAAAAAAATAATCTTCACATGTTAGCTGTTTCAATCGGCTCGCTCAGACTTCACACTATTTCCAGCCTTATGAATTTCCCAGGCTTGAAAACATTTATCTCAGCAGGTTGCAGAGCTTTCCGCTTTTGTCTTTATTACATATAGTTGCACTGTCTTAATTTCTCGTTTTCTCGCTTGCAGGGGGTTGTTTTCATGGGCAACCACTGTTTGTTTTGAAAGATTTGTGATCACTCGTGCCAGGCCATAAGCCATCTCATCCATGAAGGGTAGGAGGAGATTCCACCCAAATATAGCTGTCCTCCAAGTGCCTAACGCAGAGTCACTGTAAAGCAACTCTGTTAGAGATACTGGTTGACATTAGTGCTTTTTTCTTTTTCTTGGCAATTAAAAGGGTATCTCTGCCTTGACTTGTAATTATGGAGACGTGGATTTGCAACTAAAGACAATCTTTATGGTAAACCTGGTATCTGAACTCCACCCTCAAGAAAAAATTCTTTAATGTAGCATGTGTTTGTCCAGATTCTCCCCTCACATATCAGAAAATTATTACTGAAATTTCTTATTTACTGGATTATTCACAATTTAGTCATTATGTTCATTCAGGTACTTTGAAATGGAACTTTGTACAGAATTTAGCATGCAGAAAGCCAGATGAGCACAATACACACACCCTCCATACACCGTGTCAGACACCACGGATACCCAGTGAAAGAGCAATTTGAAATTAAAAATAACTGAGCCTAAAAAAAATCTGAAAGAGAAGTTTGACCTGTTTCTGTGTGCACCCATCAAGATTCCTGAGCTGGTGGATATCCCCCAGCCCATGTACCAGGAAAACTCATGTCCCACGTGGATAAGCCCCCCAGGCCGGCTCCCCAGGAGTGGGCTCTACGTACAGACCCACAGCAGCTCTGTCTAGGAGAGCTGGTCAGGTTCTGAAATGGCTTCACATTTACCGTGCTCCAGGGACATGCCGGTGGCTTTATAATAGATGCCTTCGCCCCGGCCACCTCGGGAAACATCCAAACTTCAATGGCTGCCCACTGCAGAGCAATACAAACACTGGCTTGTGTGCCGAAGGTAGAGACATTTAGAAAAGCTGGAATTAAAAAAAATAATAAATAAACCAAGGAGAAAACAAGAAGCAATAACTTTAAGAGCTGTTTCAGAGATGGAGGGAGTTGCAGGTGTTTTATCCCAGGTCTCCAAAGTAGTAGGGGTGCTCCCCGGTGTAGGCAGGTGTTTGGAGCAGTGGGCTGAGCCTGGCATCTTCCCTACAAGCAGACCCAACAACATTAATCACACGCCTCCATGAACACATGCTCCCGGTTAGAAATGAGCCTGTTACGCAAGGAAGATGACGACAGTCACGGAGGGAGTCGGCTGGTCAGGCAACAGGGGCGGGAGGCCTGCTCCCGGGGGCCGCCTCCACCTGTCCCCCACAAACACCACCATTAATCGGTTCCCACACCAGGTCATCCCAGCCAAAACAAAGTCAGGATTTGGGCAGCGCAGTGCCCAAGGGCCATGCTAACATGAGCATGCGCAACTCTCCAGCTGCTCTCACCCCAGCACCCCTCCTTTTTCCCCATCCCCACCCACAGGGACCCCCATAGCAGCAGCATCTCCCCGGAGTCACCTTCCCTGTCGCAGAGGCAGTGCCTGGCCCCTGCCGTGGGGCTGCGGTGGCACGCTTCCCTGCAGAGACCACTGCCGGCCATACCTGCTTGCAGTACATGGCAGCTCCCCACCACTACTTCCCAGCAGGACACGAGGATCACCTCATGCAGGAACATTGGCTTTCCTTATGATGAAATCAATCTAGTTTACAAAACACTTTCTTTCTTTTACAAAAACTCATTAGAGGGCAGCAAGCCAAAGCAACCATTAAAACACATCCTCACAGAAAGATAAATATGAAATAAAACTTGCAGCAATTGGATTACTAGAGCTGTCAAATCACAGAAAGAATAATTTTGGAGAGGAGCTTTTTTCCAGTACGCTTAGCCAGGCTATTTGCTGATGGATTTTGCCATGTTTGATTATCAATCAGTTAAAAACCAACCGCCTTCTTTGGGAAGCACTGGTTGTCCATAGTCATTTCTCCAAACACAAGCAGGATTTCCGTAAACTGTTTGCTTCAGCTCCCCTATAGACAATTAATTCTTAAACCACTAATACTGGATTTGCTTCTGCGCTTGGATGAGAGGAAATCCGAGATATCGAAAAGTAATAAGGAAATATGCTTGTCCGTGCTTAAATACCCTTTGCTATATGCAAATATGGCTAAGTATGCAAAGAAGCTGCCACTGAAAAGTCAGCACAAATGTCTGCAGTTAATCAAAAATAGCTTATGAGCAAAATTGAAGTGAACATTTCATGCTGCTACTAGGATTGCAAAGGAGCGTTTCTTGATTGGACTGGCTCCAGGCCAGCAACAAATGGATTTTCTAGAACCACTAGATTTATAATAGATTTTGTTCCAGAGGAAAGTTGTGAGCAGGAGGTGGGATCACCTCCAACACACATGTCCATAGCTCTCCCTGTCACAGGTCAGCACCTGGGTGCCCACACTCATCCCACCCTTGCTTCCATTTGCGTCCCACGGGTAGAGTCTGTCACTCTCACAAGCACTCAGCGACAATCCTGCTTGGCCTGGGAGCTGCTCTGGAAGGCATCCAGGCAACATCCCCACGAATGGCAGACTACATATTTTGAAAAGGATTTTCCAAAATGCTCTAATTTGGCTTAACTCCCACTGAATTCACAGTTAAGTCAATGGTGGGTGTCTTGAAAAAACAAAAAAAAACCAACAAACCACCATCCATGAAATTTTGGACAGTGTTAATGCTTCCTCTGGGTAGAGGGGGTAGGAGAGGAGGCATTGCCTGCCCCAGCATGTGCTCCACCTCTCCTCACACACGGTCACCTCTGAGAGACCTTCGCTTCTGCCCTCAGCACTGCGTGGTCACTTACTCCTGTGCAAAGCTGCCTGTGTATGACCACAGTTACGTGCTGGCAGCATTTCATCCCCACTTTCCGTAGGAATGAACTCACAAGAAGCAAGGCTGCGAGAAGTTAGAGAATAGAGAATTTTCCAGTATGCTCAGTGAGGTTGCTTGCTGATGGATTTTGATAGGCCTGATTACCAATCTGTTAGAAAACTTCTTTGGAAGTACTGGCTGCCCACCATCATTTCCTTAGATGATGTTGTCATGAGCACACTATGTAAGTGTCAGCCTATAGATAGTAGGGCCCCAGCAAAGACGCAGGTCTAAGACCACCTTTCCCAGGCTCTGCACCAGCAGCAGCAGTACAACACTAGGACCTTAGTAGCTGGCGTAGGCTGACATTGAAGCAGGCTGTGCTCAGCCTGCTGGTCACCGAGCCCTTTGCTCTAAGGGATCCAAACTTGCAGCTTCCCAGCCACCCAGCTTGCTCCTGCTGGGCCAAGGTTTGGGCAGGTTTCTCGCCTGTATTAGTGTGCCCTCGTGCAGTCACTATCTTTGAAAGTAAGACATGAAGAACTGTGACACTGCTGAGAAAATACAAACCTTCCCTGTGCACCTTCCAGCCTCCTGCTTCAGTCCCAGCCGAGTCTCTTCCTCCTCCAGGCCACCTGCGCCCCCTTACTCTCCTTCGAGCAACACGTTCCCCTGCAAGCTCTTGCAGCCCCTAACTCCACATCCCTCATTGCCCTGCCACGACTTGCATCTGTCACGGAGTCTTTGCCATCCCTCGCAGGTTGTGTTGCCAAGAGATGTGGATCACCTCCCCTCACCCACACAGCTGTAGACTCCAGGCAGGTTTCATTCTCCATGGAAACCCTAAGAGATAGCAATGATGGTGGCAAAGAGCTATGGAAAATAGTAGTCCCCTCACCCCACTGGGGACACTGGCAGCTCCACTGGTGATAAGGAGAAATGGCAGTCAGGCTGAAGCAACAGAAAACTGGCATATCATGATTAATAACAAAGTCATAATAAAACCATGCCAGCTGGCAACAGCATCGTCTGTCAGCGGGCTGGATTTGCAGGGAGGGAACCTGCTGCCATCTGTGTCTTGAAAAACTCAGAGGCCTGTAGAAATTGTGTGTAGTGAGGATGCCAGTGCACCTCCTCCTTCCCCCAACCTTGTCCTTGCCAACCGAAGTCTTGCCTTGAGTCTACCAACAAGTCACAGTATCTGACACAGTGCTGGCCACCACTTTGGCCAAGGTAGCGACTGGACTAGTGGTCTGCAGAAGAAAAAATACAGTTTTTAGGGTTTGCACTGGAGAACTCAGTGACATGACTGACTCTCATCCTCTGAGTTTGGCACAGATGGGTTCACAGAAGACACACCTTGGCAAATGGATTTCATATGCAAGATGTGCAACAAGGGAATTAAATGTGAAACATGCATAGTGATTCGCAGCTACCGATAACCATGTTTTTTAAAGAAAAAATACATTTTAAAGACATTACCACCCCTTGGAATCACATACAACCACAGCCTGCAGAAATTTAAGCTCCTCAGATATCACTGTAAACACTATTCTGTGACTCAGTCTTTGGGATGCTCAATATATCAGCTCAGCTTAATAGCAACTAGGTAACTTGACAGTAGTTTGACCGTCACCCATCCAACAAAACTAGAAGAGCATTGCAAGTGCAAGTCACTTGGATGTAAAACCTTGACCTGCTTGCTGAGCATACCAGACCAGTCCAGGTGACAGCCAGATCAACCAAGTACTTTTGCCTGTATTACACTACAATGTGTTCAAGAAACTGTTTCAGAGAAGAGAGGAACATGCAATGACATACCTGAAGAAGCTAGTCCTTTCTAGGATCCCTTCACAATATGATCGTACTTAATATGATCAAGCTGTACATAGATATCTTTATTAGTACTTTAACATCCATGTTTGTGTATGCTTACTTCTTATTGTTAAGATTAAACAGTACTTTGGTTTATTGAATCTGTCTTATCATAGCTGATACCAAACCTAATAGACTATTCTGTATCGGTGTTAAAAGTCTGTAGAAAACATACTTTTTTTGCAATAAATTCCAAGATTTTCATGTTTCTCCCATTCCAAAATAAACGGAGGAATATTTCAAGAAGTATATTAAAAAGAGAACGAATATACAATTTTGTACCAACTGGAGGGAGATTGTGGCTTTGGAGTATGAATCAATTTCATGGATTTCAGATTGCTTTTTCTACTTCACACACTCGAGACTCCTTTCCCCACCTCCGCTCAAGAGAACAAGCAGGGACACAACTTCTAACTTTTTTTTTTTATTATTTAAGAACTTTTGGTATAGCAGATGACATAAAATGTGTTAGCTGCCTACTTTTGCAGAGATGCGCAGTGAACTTCAGTAACACGCTATGAGCTGAATTAAATTGTCTGCCAAAAGCAAGCAAACTTTTCTAGACAATCTGTTATTTGACACACTGCAACCAGTAAAGCCTGTCGTACCATCTGCTCTGTATAAAGTGCATGGTACATGTTTTACACGGTTTCTAAACTTAGCAGCGAGTCAAAGTCAACATTTCTACAGTGGGGATCCCCTATAAGAAATTCTATCAACAGCTCTTGCCCTTTTGGCTTCATGTCCAAGATCCTAGAAAATTCCTTTCCCTGCAGACGGCATTACCCTTCCTGACAGACTACACTGTCAGGAGCACCGAAAGTCTTTTCGAAGCACATCTTGCTGGTAATCTCCTGAGCAACTTTAAGGACTAAGAAAGCACTGAGATCAAACCCGTGGCTCTTCAAGTTCCATAGCACTACTAGGATGCAAGTTTTACAGGTATTTGCACATAGAAATTACATGCTTAAATTTCTCTTACCTAAGATACACTAATTTGGAGGACTGTTGGTGTGAGCACTGTGTTCCTCTTGTCTGTGCTGTAATCGTCCCAAAAACAACCTCCAAGCTTTGCCTGAGATGTCCAGCCTTCCGTTACTGTTTGCTATTGATGAAGGCCATCATCACAACGTTTGTTACACAGAAGTATGTGCACAAAACTTGCAGAGTGCACACAGAGCAAACCTGAGGCGTCACAACTATGAGCTATGCCCTACACGCATCTCACTCTGCTTGCACACTGCCAGCCTGACACATCCAGGAGAAGTTACACTGCTACACACAACAACACAGCAGAGGGTACATTCCCACCAGTGCCAACTGGGAGACCGGTATCCAGAAATCCCACGCATAACCACAAAAAATCCCAGTGTACAACAGCTGCTTCAGAAGAGCCTGATCTGCTGGAGTTCTCAAACATTCAGAAATTTTCAAAACCTCCCTGCTCAACATTTTCCTGCCAAAAAGGGAACACATCCAGGAGAACTACATACAGACACACACATGACATCCTAGCTGCCTTGCATCAAAAGGTGAAATGGTGGTGGAAAACTAGCTCATTACTGTGATCTGGATGTACTTCTGCAACCCTACCATACTGGTCAGTCAAAACACTATCTTCTATCTTGGATTTTTTATTTATTTTTTTTTTTTATGTTGGAGGAAGGACAAAGGAATTCTTCTGGCATACCATTAAGAAACATTTTAAATTCTTATACAGAGCAGCCAGCTGGTGTTTCCAGATTTTTTTCACAGCTTTTTTGCACTGCAAATATGACTTGTCTAGAAGATACCCTCCCAGTGACACTCTGGCAGCTCTGAGCACAGAGAGGGGAAGGAGCAGGCCCTGCGGAAAGGCAGCTGTTTGACCACCTGGGCCAGCAGCATGAGGGGGGCACAAGAGGGAGGAATGTTGTGGGGGGAACAAGGAGTCAGAATGCCAAAGTACTAAAATATGCAGAGGGAACAACACATAGAACAGTCAGATGTTAGAATGAGGCTGTTAATTGAGGTTGATTTTTTTTTTTTTTTTCCATAATTTTAGTTGGTGTGTCTGTAGAATAACCTGACAAAATACATAGATCTGATTCCACTAAGACTTTTTTGTATTACTATGACAGTATCATAACTTGATGTGGTCCAAACTATCTAAACTCTTTTCTATTTTGTAACATAATAGCATTCTTTAAATGCATTTAGGGTCATATCATATGCTTGTAACAGGACTTCTAATAAAAACATCCACAACAAGAACTACTTTTGAAACTTGTGGCTTTTTCACTCTATAAATTTTATTTTTCCTGTCTTTTGGTCCCTGAAAGTCCCACTAACTCTGTTCTTACAGACTCTAAAATATTTATTATGGTCTCTGTCCTGGGGCTGGCAACTGGATTATGCAACAGGTAGTCCAGAAAGACATCCAAGCCCAGGGATAAACTGGCCCCAGTCACCCTCCTGGACATTTCAATGGAAGTATACTCTGCAGTTTAGGATCCTGAGACAGACTGCCCTGGCATGAAAGTGATGATTGAATATGACGGTTGACATTTTTTCATTAAAATAAAATGCTCCCCCAATCGGAAAATCTGGCTTTAGGCAAAACACAAAAAAAAAAAAAAAAAAAAAAAGAAAAAA
>JAVJGI010000060.1:15595178-15653344 GCA_035590275.1 Ibycter americanus
GAAATGAAAAAAACGATGGAAAAATAACATATTTTCATTACAACACAGGCATTTCAGTTCATATATTTCAACTTTCCATTTACCACCATGGGCACAACTCTGCAGGTGAGCTCCATTTCCCAAAAGAATCTAAACCACCCCACTGCCGAGGAGCACGTGCTCCCTACAGCATGAGGACGAGCCCAGTGCAGACTGCAGATCTCTAGAGATGAAACCTGATGGGCACCGGGAATACAGGTGCAGGGGACAGCATGAAGCAGCTGAACTGCAATTCCCCAGCATTTCATGACAGCAAGATTTTAGGACCCAATGTAGATAGTTCCCACCCAAGCGTCCACCACGGTTCTACACATAAAATTAATCAGTTTTTGACTAAGCTCCTCCCTTCTCTAATATTTACCTGTTTTTTCATATTATTTTATTGGCATCTTGCCATGGTGTGTGAAATTCATTAATTACAGCCTGAGAAAGGGCATCAACAGATAAAATCCTTAAAAAATCCTAAAAATTTTAGCCAGTGGCTGGAGCAGAATGGCTTCAGGGACTCCAGTCATATTGGAATGACATGGGGGAAACCTCTCAGAAATCTGGAGGTGCTAAGGGGAAATGTCAATAGTAAAGGTGGCCTGATGCACTTTGTTCAAATCAAAATGCCAACGAAACAGAGATGGGTCTGTTGTGGGATGGGCTTTTTTTCCATTTTTAAGTTCTAGAAAGTACAGCTGGCTGATGGAGAAGATGGGACAAGAGCCAGCCCCCAGTACTGCTCTCTTGATTTCATTCTCTAGTCTCAAAACTCTGTATCTTACTCTGTGTCCTGCTCACCTTGTCACCATCCTAGAAAATGCCAAATAGCACAGGAAACCCATCCATCTCCACAGCAAGCAGAAGGGCTCGTATACACTATTTTGTTTCCTCCAAAGTAACACTTTCATCTGTCCTTTATTATAATATTAATTGACTAGAAAATAAAAATCACTTGTGTAAAAACTGACAATGGCTTTTATTCTTTGGGGAAATTTTAGCTGCCTGTAAGAGAAAGAACAGCAAGATCCCTTCACACAGACGCAGACACACACATGCCCTTTGAGCTCATGGAGAGGAGGAATTTGAATTAGCTGCTTTCATGGTTTGGAAGCCTAATTGCCAAAGAGACTTCTGGAAGCAACTGTGTGGATGGCTCCCTGCAAGAAGCAACACAGTAGAAACCATTGGAAAATAATAAGAGAAAGAGAAAAAATGAGAAGAGGATAGACACTAAGAATAGGCACCACTGCAGAGGAGTATAGGTGCTGCTCCCACCCGTCAAGCACAGTTGGGAACTGCCAGCATTTTCCATCTGGAGTTTAACTGCCTGGTTCCCAGAGAGGCACGCCAGCGAGGTCCCAGCTAAAGGGCTGTAGCCACACGAGGGTGTGAAGAAAATGGCAGTGTAATTCTACAGGAGGTAGCTCCTGAGGAGAAGAGGTTTTGACAGCAGGGACAGATCTCCAGTTTGCTTTCCCAGGCTTTACAGCCAGTGCCTGTCTTGTTCTCTTGATCCCATTAATGAACACTTCTGTGCATCCACTGCTTTCCCTAAAGTCATTGTGGTAACTCTGTCCCTTCCACCTGTGCTCCCCTCCACAGGCCCTTGCCACTCTGCCTGTGGAAAGACATCTTTGTATTTACAAGGTGTGTGTTTTGGAAAGACAAGGCAACAGAAAGATGACAGCAAACAGGAGTTAGAAACACTTCAGATCTGTTCCACGTCCTGGTGGTTGCCTTGCCGCAAGGCCACCACGCCACTTATCTTTGAGACAAGGATAACAACAGAAGCTCCTTGTAGGGCTCTTCTCTGGCTCAGAAATTCTTGGATCATTTACCGGTTATTTAAAAGATAAACAGACTGCATTTTCTTCCTTGGAAACAGAGTATGACACGGTCAATTACTGTTGACTGTTCAGTTTTCCATCACAGTTAAACTTGCATACCTAGCTATGGAGCACAATAACAAAAACCTAACACCTTAATAGTCCACCACACTTTTCCGTCACAAAAGGTTTACTCTCCAGGATTTAAGCATGAAAACTGTAAACTTAATTATGTGTCAATGAATGGGTTTGCATAGAAAGAGCTCAGTTTATTATAAATGTCATCATTAACTTACCAGCTTAAACAGTAAGCAGCTTTGGGTTTTCATTAGCTTACACTTGTAAGAGAAAAGGGAAACAGGTTATCTTGATGTAAGGCAAAAGTAACATATAAGAAGAGTAATATATGTATCTTTTTTTCTCCAGTTCCATACTGTTGGAATACTCTTTTTAGCTCTGTCACTTTATATTTATTATTAAAACTATGCCAAGTCTGTGACTACATCTCAAATGTAAATAGTGCGCTTGTATATTCTATACCAGCTTATGGAGTGGGTGCCTGTATGATGGATTAGTAAAATTCTGTATCGTGTTTTAGGAATCAAACACAGGCTCTTTATCAAAGTGTTCAGTGACATCAAACATGTTATAAATTGGCTTGCAGCATAAAAAACAGATTAAAACATTCATGTTTGGTCTCACTATATTTTTTGATTCAAGTACATTAGCTGTCATTTTTCCCCCTGTATGTTTTCAAAAGAATGACTTGTTCAGAACAGGTTTAGTAGGCAAGCTGGTGCTGGGAAGGGAATATAACCCTTTCTTTTACTAACTATCAAGAACAACACTTTCCCTGCCAGGAATCTGCATAAGTACAAATGCTGGGTTTGCTTATGCCAGAGGAGTGGGCCACAAAACTCGGAACATGCAGAGAAAAATCCAGCTGTTTCCTTGAGCAGTAATAACCATCTAACCAGGGCAGCACCAGCTAAGCCCCCCACCATTGACTCTTTCATAGCCTCTGGGTTATACCTGAAGTCACACACTGGAAATGACTTCTGGCCACCAGCATGGGGGAAGAGATTCAGGTTGGCTTCCTAGGTGGAAAAGGCCATGCTGCTACCATATCACCACCAAACACCCTCCTGCCCCCTCGCCCCTGCTCTCCACAAGCCACATCCCAGTTTTACCTGCCCAATAACTACTTTACAGTCCACTTGCCATGTTACAGCAACAGCAGCCAGGATCTGTGAAGCAAGAACCAACTTCTCAGGTCTCCCAGTCAACTGTTAGAAGCCCATTAAGGAACAAAGCCAGATACCTATGGAGACTTGCCTGTGAGAAAACAAGTAATCTTTGCTTAAATTGTTCAAAACAGTACACACAATGAACATTTGCTAGGGAAGCAGCTGATCATGTTGTAGCTCATTGGCACCACACATTGGATTTTTCTCTGTAAAAACATAACGAGGTAATTATTCATGCAAAAAGGATCAGGATCAGGGCAGTTCGCAGACCTCTTTCCTCCAGCAGCTGTGCAGTATTACCATTTTCAAAGGCAGGACTCGAAGACTTATCGGCATTGCTATCTAAGGGTCTTTCTTAGGCTGTGTGATCCAGAGGTAGACACAACAAATTCTCATCTGTAAATGTCAGCACTTGCACTAGGCGAGCTTTGGTTTCCCGTTAACACACAGATGGAGGATCAGATCAGAGATCAAATGTCAGAGTCACCGACGACAGGAAATTAAATCAGTTTAGATGGAAGCCACAATAATATCAAAACATATTTTTTTTTTAATTAGATCTCAAGCTTTATGCAACATAAACATGACATAATTTTAAGGTCAAGGGAGTAGACAGAGGTTTTGAAGGAGTTCTGATTTAAAACCACCGAGAAAGACCAAGGGTAACAGCTAACACAAACAGCGGCTAGCCTCACTGCATCCAGAGGGAGCTGCTGGGATGCCTGGGGACAGTCGCTGGACTAATCCAGCTAAGAGAGCGTCAAAGGAGTTTGAGAGTCCCCGCAGCACATGTATGTTGTCAGAAGTAGCAGAAGCTGAGAGCTTCACTACTCCCAGTCATGATGGGCTCTGCTTCTACAGCTGCAGAGGAAGCCAGCATCTAGCCACCTCTTATCGGAGTGAAAGCACTCACGTTAGTCATTCCTACAACATGGCTGACACAGGAATTAGCATTCCCACTAGTCTGACATCATGTTAGGGCTGCAACAGGCTGGAGCTGACCAGAGTTTGGCATTAGCTTAGCCAATATATAAAGGTTGGCCAAAGAATAAGGGCATCTTTCTACAGCTGTGCAGGAGATCCCTCCGTCACTGCAGTCTCATGCCAGCATGTCATTCTGAGCCTCTTTTCCATATTCGAGCAGACAAATGGTGAAACTTTTATCATACACTTGATAAGTTCAGATTTTGTTTCTGCTGCCTATTCACTTGGTGTCCAATATATATGCTCTTGTCTGACAACAGCTGGCCACCTGTCTAAAGAAGATTTTGAACTTGAGCTTCAAGTGTGTCTGCCATCTCCCCAGAGATGCCAAGGTGGGTCTTTCACCGCTCTAGTTTTCAGAGTGACTTAGAAGCAGGAAAGTGGGGAGGCTGCAGTAAAGCTTCCAAATTCACCTCCAGACACATGCTTACAGTGACCCAGCCTGTATATGTGAAACCTTGCAGGAGTACATACTTGCATATACAATGTTAATACAGCAAGTGTCAAACAAGTGCGTGCACATAAACAGCAGCAAACAGAGCTGGGAATCCAAAAATCAGACCATGACATGCTAGGAGGAAAAAAAAAAAACCAAAACCAAAACCAAAACCAACAAAAAACCCAGCCAAAGCTCTTGGCCTTGCTCTTCATGTTTCTTTGGTCTTGTATTTGGAATACAAGCAATACAGAATCCGCATTGTAGCCTTCATATCTCCATTCACAATATCTGTGGATACACAAACCAGAAACAACAAAACCAGATGGGAAGTATTAGCAATCCCTGGAATAGAAAGAGACTGCAACTGCCAAAGACAGTCTTCCACCTTGCCCCAATTATAATGTGAACTTAGACAATCTAATTGTAACAAGAAGCAAAACAGCAACTGCAGAGCTAGAAAAAGTATTTATTCATTAAATTAAGGAAAAGGTACCTTCACTGCACTATCTTGCTGGAAGACAGGATAAATAATGCATAGTAAGAAATAATTCTTCACTAGCAGAGAACAGAGTAGACAATTCAATAGGACTTTAAAGCTTTAGGGTTTTAATGATTCTGCTATGGCAGGAATCATTTTGGGAATTACCTGAAAATTTTTTTTTTTTTTTTTTTTTTTTTGTTATTATGTTTCTATCACGTTTTGCTGCTGTTGGCTGTTTTCTTTTTTCCATTTAGTTTTCAGCTTCTGTGTTCTTGGCTAAATAAACTGCTCTTGTATTAAATAATTGCAACGGAAGAGGGTAACTGATTGAGAGGGTTTACTGTTCTTACAGTGCTGTAAATCACTGGGAGAAAGACTAACAATGAAACACTAGTAAATGAGATCCTTGAACAGTCTAAATAGTGTAACCATACTAAGTACCCCTAAATCATATTAGATTCAACCACTAGCTGAAGATTTTCCCAGTGAAGCTAAAGGACCTACGGATGCTGGCACCAATATTTCTTATGCTGATCAACTCTGTGTTTGAGGCAGTGCAGAACAGCCTGAGGGAAGGAAAGAAAGCATGGGTTTATCTCCTTTCATACAAAAGGTGGATCTCAGCATGGAGACCTGAGCTCATGCAGATTACTCTTTTCAAAGTTAATATAAATAGCTTTCCAGACTCCTAGCTCTATGTAATATGGCAAAAAGCCCACAATTTGTGAATGCCTGTTATGCAAACTGCCAACATTACCAAAGCATCAGTGGAAAAAGAAAACAGAAGAAAAACCAATGAAAGTCCTAAATTCTAGCTCTCCCTCTCCATGATGCCATGGGTTATGTACTAAACACATGCGCCTACTTGCTTATGAATAACTAACAAGAAGAGATAATGCTTCCTATTTTTAATAAAGATTTGACTTCCTTATTGAACAACAAACTTTTGAGCTTGATAGAGGAATGATGGGGTGAGGTTATGTACCCTGCAAGAGGTCAGGCTAAGCAGTCAACAGCACCACCCATCAGTGTAACCACATCCTGCATGCCACCAGGAGCTAGTCAAAAAATTTTCTGTGGAGCATTTTTTTTAATTGGAAAATTGCACTCAACCAAAGGAAACTTTTTTTTTTTTTTTTTTTTTTGTGGTGGGGCAAGAGAAAGGAACACGCACATACACTGAGTCAGCAATTAAAGTATTCACTTGGATGTAGGACATCAAGATTCAGCTTCCACATCTGAACTTGGCAGAATAGCAACTTCAAACCTATGAATTTCACATTCAGGAGACTGACCCACCAGCTCTTCTGGGTTTGAATAGTGACCAGTGTTTCTGATTTTCAGGACATATTCTGCAAGGTATCTTCCCACATGAAACAAGATTGTTTTTAACACAGCGGAACTTTTTATGAGAGAGGAAAATAGCTTTCCCTCCAGCTCAGCTGCTCTAATTTTCCTAGGAGCTACCTCTGTATTAAATCTTTAACAAATACTGACTTACTAAACAGTTTAAGTTTACTGTGAACTTACTAAGGTCAAAACAATCCAACATTTTTAGTATAGACATAAAGATTGTTCAAGACAATTCTCAGCTTGATTACTATTCATTCAGAATGAGGAGCTATGAGGCAGCCATATTAATGAAATGTCTCAGTGTCACCCTGCAGAACCTACTTTCTTCAATTACTCTAATTTTTGCTAAGCCAGGACGTAAGCAATTTTAATTCTATTCTAGACAAGTCTGCGTGTCATGACTCACCTTCAGAGTTCACAGAAAAATTCAGAAGACCTCCATCTGCCAGCAAGTCCAATGCAAGGTTAACATTGTGAAGCTGTTGATGAGACAGCAAGAGAGATCAATATAACAGAAAATATTTTCTACCCAACGGTGCCGTGGCCAGGAGATTTTTAAAAGTATTTCTCTAGTAGCTGAGGATACTGATTCATTAATACATACTCATATTCATCTCCTTGGTTTTGATGAAGTGCTTTTCAGAATTTCTACCAATCATCATAAATAACTGGATGTAAAATCCATCTCCAACAAAACATATCCCATGAGGTGGGCTGAAGAATCCATTTATTTAAAAATAGACTTTGCATGTGAAAGTTGTGTTAATGGATGTTTCCATGGGGAAAATAGACTAGATTCATAACTGGATCTAATAGATGCATGGAATTTGTTTCTTTTTGGTTTTTTTTTTTTCTTTTAACAATGCCCATATGCTTACCACATATGGAACAAAAAGTACATAAGGAAAAAGGTCTCTGTATTTCATTCAGAATTACAAAGATTTGAAATCTTCCTATCAGCTATATTTGTGAGCTAGAAGTTTATGTTTTAAGATAGGAAGATGTCTATACACAGTAACAGTAGTGATGATATCCTTAATATTACTCATGAGAAATTAAGTACCCGTCTATGAATGAAGGCTGGGGGTTATTTTCTGATTTTTCCTCACTGCTTGTTCTCTCCTTTCCCCACATAAAAGCAGCATCACATGCATATGCAGTAGTCATGATTTTTTTAAAAATAATATAACATCTCATTACTAGCTTCTAACAGCTTAAGGGCAGTTGTTTACTTGGCTGGTAATTAGGCAGCTCCCTTCCTCTAATGACGTAACAAGACCTGAATGAACGTCAGATCGTCTCTTTGTAGTTCTTTAGGCTACCGAGCAATATATGCTTTGGGAGGCACATCATAACTGCTGCCGTGCTATTCCCTATTATCTTCTGACAATAAGCACAGGGGTCCCCCACGCATAAGCCACACAAAAGCTATGTGCTTTGAAGTGAAGCAATGGATTTATGTTTCACCTGTTTCTTTGGTTTACAAATAACGGAGACTGACAGTTTGGATTCAGGCTTATTTTCTTACTCTGACAGTCAGCAGGCAGGAGAGCTTAAGCTCACACAGATCTACACGTTTCTGATCAGAATGAATAAATCAAATGTTTCCTTAATGAACCAGCACATGTAAAAGGGGGACGTTTCCCCCTCTGCAATGCATATGAGAATTGCAAGGAACAGTAACATGCAAATTCCAAAATAAATCTTCAGACAGAAATACTGATAATTACCAAAGAAAGGCAACCTAGAAAAATAAGTTGTTTCATCCAGCTGTGCTTCCAGACTCAAAAGAGCCAAACAGTTGTCTAGGATTTACAACTAGACAGAGGTGAGGACATTTTGGAGTATTTCAGCTCTGGGCCTGTTTTGGCAAAAATACTGAGTTCACAGGTTTGATAACTGCACAGGCCCTCCATCATCATCTTCTTCATCTCCCGACCGCACAAAGTTTACCTCTAATTTCAACCTGACCTATTTTGAGATTACATTCTTTGCCTCAAAATACACACCTTCCTATACACACAAGCACCCAGAGCTGGACTTTCTTTATAACTACTTGTAAACCTCTTTTTTTTTTTTTTTTTTTTTTTAATAAACACCCAAAAAACCTGCAACAAACCTACCCACTCAGTGTTGTCTGCTTGCACCTGTAGATGGGTCACCTCCTGAATTTCTGCTCCTGCTCTCCTCACCCTTCCCGTCCCTCTAAAACGGGCTCCTGCCTTCTCTGTTTCTTGTTTCTACTTCCTCCTCAATATCACTGCTTCCATCCCAATTTTCCCTCCTTGTGATTCAGGAAGTTTATGTATAAGCTTTGAGCCACAAGCTTTCAGCTTGAATGAAAGGTGATGCACTGCACCGATCAGAACGGTGCATGTGGTTGTCACCATTTTCATAAGACAAATGATGTGTTTTAAGTCTCAGCAAAGGTTACATTTTCATACTTTACTGTACCAATTAACGTTTAAAATGACAGGGAGTTAGAAAGCACAGGGGAATTGAAAGACATATTTTATGTACAAATGACAGTTGAACTATGGTCGCTCAATATTTTTAGTTATATTGTCATGCCGCTTTTCGTCTTGTAATAAACATCAGAGAGAAACAAATGCTAAATAAACACTTTGGCAAACTGTTCAATAATAAGTCCAGTACTTGGAAGTAACTTCGCTAAAACGAAATTACTGGCATGTAGAGAATCGTACTGAACCAGTACCCAAGCCCATTATATTCTTCTCTGAGGCCAGTGACCAGCATGCACAGAGTAAGAACTAGAAAGTCTGAGCTCTGATTTGTACCTGAAATGTAGGGGTATCTAATTTCTTGAAAGAGATCTGTGAGGCTTGAATAGGGCTGATCCAAAAAGGAAAAGGTTTTCTATGAAATTTTAAATAAAAAAATATATATTCATTGATTTTCACTGAATAAATGGGAATGTTAAAAATTTATTTCCAAGTAAATGGTCCAGAGCAAATAATTTTGAAAACTGAGTAGTGGAGGAGGAGAAAGGGAAGAAAAATACATGCAAGGAAATGCTTTGATTTTGTTTGATTCAATCCTTCAAAATTGTATTTTCCCTTTTCTTTGATTTTAAAAAGCCTGTATTTTCCCAATACTTTAAACAGTCATCAACTGACAGCAATGCTTTTTTGACAAGATTTGAACCTAGGTCTTAAACAATTGTGCTTTTAAATGTTTTAATGAAAAGCTCCACAGGAGTATTTATTAATTAATATGGGACCTCTGAGGATTTTCATTACAAATAAATATTGCCCAGAGAGAATAACTGTGGTGGGGCTGGGAATCAGACAAAAGCCTCATCTGTGCAGGGAAGCTGTAATGCAAATCATGCCAGAGGAGAGATTCCCTTCTCAGGCAGCTCTCAAGCAAAATGGATCTGACGTGTTTCACCTTCAGAGATCTGACTGAATAAAATCCAGGAAAAACAGCTAGAGTTTCAAGATTTCCAGAGCTATTCAGTGACCCAAATGACAAATCTCTACCCACACCAGAGACAGTTTGAAAATATCTCAAATATCTCAAAATATATGAACATTCTAGATCTGTGGAGGAGGCATTTACACCAGCAGCCCAGCACACGCTATCTTCTTGCTGATGACATCTTTTTCTTTTAAAGCACTGATGAAATCTGCCTGGTGGAGGTTAAAAAAGGCAGCAGGCAAGTCTGGCTGGGTAGGTTACAGTCTTGGGGCTGTAGCCTTGGGGGAGGAAAAGATGTAAACTCTCAAGGGCTTCCTAAGCACAGAGGGAGCCTTCAAAACGTTCTAGTCATGTCTTGATTAAGGTATATTTTTAGGACAGTGTAAGGAAACCTATAGAGATCCAGTTCTGCTATGCAACAAGTGTCATCCATGTATAAATGTTGTTTGCAGGACAGATTTGTAGGAGATAGCATACGAATTCCCCACCACACCTCTGTATTCCGGTTCCCCACAACAATACCTCCATATTTCACTGGAAGGCTTCAGAAGGATGTATCTGTCAAATAAATACGAGTAACAATAGTTTGTCTCCCATGAGATAACTAATTTTGAAGAAGACACCGACCTGTTCCAAGGTATTTTAACAGCACCAAGCGTGTGCATTTGTCCTGTCCCAAACCACTATCCTGCAAACACTGCATGCATATGACTTCACACACAGCCGCAGCAGTTAAAGCAAGAGGCAGAGCTTCTTCACTGACATATGGAAGCATTAAATAAACAAGTCTCAAGCTCTGAGTAATTAAATAACAACATACCATCTCCATGGTGCTGGTTGGAGTCAGGAAAAAATTCCTTAAGTTCAGAAAGTAACCCTCCAGTTGTCCAATTAACAGAAGTAAGATAACTCCATCTGCAAACTAGATGACAAATGATCGGAACATGCATTATACATTGGCTTTTAGTAGATTACTCCAATAAATGGCATTTTAGCAATAAAGGAATTTAAATGGTATTCTGGCAAGAAGACAGCCTAATGACTCAGCTCCCTCAACCTCTTCCACAGTGAACTTCATATTTAGTTACATAAGGCTCCCAAGTTCACATTAGTGAAAATATGACACTGTAAAAGGACAGCTGTGGAGAGACTTCAGATGATCACAAGTGACAAAGGCGTAACTATAAATAAAAGAAAATTGTGCCTAGTGCCTGAGATTTACAACAAAACACTTGCAAAACTTCCTTTCTCACAGGTGTCCACCAGAAAAACCCAGAAGAGCACCGCAGAACAGCTCCACTTTTCATCTGCATGGCATAAATCGCAGGGACTGCCACTGCACCAAGGTTTTGAATGCCTGGAGCAAAGCAAGAGCTGTGGGCTGATTTCTGCATACGTGTCTGCAGAAGTAGGGAATGAGAAAGCCATGAGGGATGTCCCCAAGCTCATTTCCCATCGCTCGCTCACTCCCCAGAGAGGCATGGGGAGGATGCTGCAGCTCCCCGGCTCTGCAGGAGCTGCCGTCCACCCTCCCCAGAGGCAGCGGAGGACGACAGCGGAGGTGTGGTTGTGCCTCTCTTCACCGGCACCCAGGGACATGATCCTGAGGTGCGTAATGAGCACTTCTTTTGCAATTTCATGGACTTTAAAAAAGCGCAATGTTCAGAGGATAGGACTTTGAAATGTAATGAAAATTAGGCCTTCCTACCGTGAAGCAAATCCACCATTAAAAATCACTGAGCACCAGTAATCAACTTGGCTTTCAGTTTAATTGTCAGAAAACCTTTATTTCCATACCAACAGCAAGAGCATCCGCAGGAGTTGGGCAGATTCCACAAATTACTCCCTGTAGCATTACAAGGGCAGCATTCAATACAAAGCTATAATTTTTCATTACTTAGCTTCAGAAACTTCAGAGATCGAAGCCTAGTATCTTAACCTGAAGCTAGAAATAATTGTTACATTGCCAAGTTTAAATTACTACAACAAAAAGGAGTAATCCTAATGGTGAGGGGAAACACTCAAATGGCTTACAAAACATGGTTAACACGTAGCTGAGAGCAGGCTACCTGAGATTCGATGTCTTTCACATTTAATCCTAATTTTCCAACATGCTGGTTGACAAATTGCAAAAATACCTAAAGAAAACAGAAGGGGAGGACAGGGTAGAAGAAAAGATAACTTTTTCCGGTGAAGTCATGAATTATGTTTTAACTTACAAGTTTTGATGTCTACTAAAGAAGTAAATTACCTTTTTTACAGCATCCAGTTTATCTGGAGCACGGCTAAATAATTCATCAAAGGCATCATCTTCTGTATCAAAACAATTCAAATAATACTAATTAAATGTTAACCGTCAGATCAGAGGTTTAAAGTGGCTCCAGAAGGAGAAAAAGTGTTCATACCTTATAATCCAGGGAGGAAGAGAGTTGTAAGGAGACAGGGAAAAATCCTGGTTTTGTATTTATCAGAAGACAGGGTTACAGGCTTCCCTTCAACCTAACTCAGAGAAAACAACTTACTTCATTCAGCTACGTAATTTTAGTCTGTAGAGGTTCTCAAGATTTGTGCTGCCACCAGTTTGAGCAACGGCTAAGTTTCGCATCTCTACAGTTTATCTCTTTTCAGTTATGTTTTTTAACCCTGAACCTCTAGGTTAAAATACTGGAAGCAGAGAAGAGCAGCTGTATATTTTACTGCTCTCCCCCAACAGAAACATCAGCTACATCACATTTGCAGAAAAACAGTCCCCTTCCTTTAAAAAAACCACAAACTAGATATTGGGTTTGGAGACACTGCCCTTCCTCTGAAAATTCACAAACCGCAAAAATGACCAGTGCTGCCACCCATTTTAAAGGCAGGCACGAGCTGGTGCCAGCAGCACTCCACCAGACAACTAGCACGAGTTTAAAGATTTCCAAGGAAATGAGATTCATTGAAGTTCCTGTGAACAACCCCCCTTCAACTCCATTTTCTGCCCAGGTTTAGCAAAAGCAGGACACACATCCTCATGGTAACCTGGCCACAGGACTGCTCTGGTTCAAGCAATGCACAAAAGCATCTGAAACACCCTAAAAAACGACGGGCGCTCTGGCAGCGTAACTAAATGGAGAACCAGTTTCTGTGGTGCAGGAAAGCAAAGGCAGCTTTGCTTAAGGAAGATTCCTCCCAAAAGACAGTGACAAAGAAGCCTCCACTGCAAAAGGGAGGTTTCTCCATTCTCCCTGTTAGGGGGTTGCTGCAGGAGCAATGTCAGGGAATAGGTGAATCCATCAAATTCACTGAGCAACAGTGTGAAACCTGCAACGGTCTTGCAAGCTAGAGAGCCCTCTTCTGGAGCCATGCTTTGGGATTTCTCTCTTTGTTAAGCAAGCTGTCAAAAATAGAGAACGCGTTTTGCAGATTTCTCTTCCCAGCAGAATCAGCCCACTGGAAGAAACACCTAATTACAGGAGGGGTTATTTTGGTTGGTTGTTGGGGTTTTTCCCACACACACACAATTTCAGCCCACATTAGAGACCACTCAGTGGAATAAGTGATAAATATGTATTAAATGATACAGTTTGCACCTCTGCAAAGGATGAAAACACTCACATAAAGGGCATAGTAGAGAATTAAAACAGTTGCCCTGATTCACTGGGGATGCAATGTGCTCCTTTGCAGCAGGGAAGAGCAGCTCACACAGAAGCCTGAACTGCCCAGACCTTCTCCAGGCTCTGCATACGTGGACATTTTTCACCTCACGTGTTTCATAACCCTTAAAAGTCCTAAGGGTAAAAACTCTGGAGAAATTGGGTTTACTGCACTGCCATCCATAATCAAGTACCAGTAGATTTCAAAACCTCGTTTGCAAACCGTGGAAAGGAAACTATGTTTAAACTGGTAGCAACAAGAAGCACAATTTTCAAGCCATTATGCTCATAAATGGTTCCAACAGTGAATGAGGTCAATGCATAAATCCAAGACATACTTTGCCCCCAGCCAGGTCTTCTCTGTTGGGTCATCAACCCACTGTTTCATTTCTTGTCTCACATCCCATCTGCTGCCTGTAGTCCACGGGCAAAATGGCCACCCAATTTCCAAACTATATTGTGTTGATACGAACAGACATTAACAGGAAATGTTTGGAGAAAAACACTAGGAGAAATCCATGAATCACCATTAACTCTGGTGGGAGCATACAGATTTTATCATGAGGTAAAAATGGATCTGAATGTGGTGTATAATAGCAAATAATGGTGAAACACTGAACTTGGCAATGCCAGTACTTACTTGACTGCACTTCTAAACTCTCCCTAGAAGTGTAATAAAAAGCAAGAATTAGAAAAAGCATTCAGCAGAACTAATCTTATTCACAAGCAAAGCTATCTGGGCCATCAGCTATTTTGTAAAGCAGGAGACAATGCAAAGTGCCATTAACTTTATGTCAGAATAACTTTACAACAGACATTTTTAAGTACACTGTATATTTGTCCAGGCTCCTGGAAGCGTGAGATTTTAATTGGCCCATAGACCAATGAACATTTATTTTATAAGCACAATTCATAATATCCTCTTCCAATAAGCTGTTCATGATATTAGAGTTTGAAGATGTTCTAGCATATAAAAGATTATAGTAGGAAAATCTGTTTCTAGTTCTTGGAATAATGTCCATATTTTCTCAGTATATAAATGGTAACCTACTACTTACCTCCTTCAGCAATGACAGTACCTCACAAACTCAGCAAGCTCAAACCTTTCTTTCACAGTAAAATCAGAAAAGAACTGCCTCCTTTCTCTTTATTTAATGATACAATAGCAACAAATTAAAAGTAGATTTAAACCACTGTGGCTTTAGAAAATTTCCAGTTTAGTTTGTGACAGATAAATTTACAGTACTGGATTTTTATTATTATATTTGTTATTATATTCCATGGCAATAACAAACACTAGGCCTCAGAAATAATCATGCACATTACTTCAGAGAAGTTCATATGAAAAGCATTATACTATAATACCAAATCTGAAGAGGAAAAGAAAAAAAAAAGAAATCAGAGAAACAGTTTGCATGCATATGCATGTCTGGGTTTACACTTTTTGTCATCATCATGATACCAGCTATTTTTTCTAAGGGGGAAAACACCCACAATATTTCTTTTCTGATTGACAGTGTAAAAAACAGATATATCCCCTCTTACTTGTTTTCTGTGATGTATTCCACCGCATTTGCTGTCTTTAATCCTCTGGAGGTGTTCTGTTGAAAGGACAATAAATATTTTTGGGTTTGTCACACACAAAAAATCCATAAGCATTAATGAGTCTTTCATGACCAGTTTGCTGCCTTAAATGATTACCAGAGGGCATTTATTCAAGAAGTCCAGTACAACTAGTACAGGCACTTTGAGAGGTTGTTGCTCCCTTCTGCTCTCTTCAGCCTTCCACCAGAGTTGGGTACTTCCCTGTCAGAGGAAGCCAACGGAGAAGCACATGGTCCCTCAGCTGGTGAAGTTTGGAGGCTGGCACGTTCACCTGGAGTCTTGATGATGCATCAAGCTGCTTTGGGCAGGCAGCAATCTCCTTGTGCACCTCACTGCACTAAGGACACTTCAGTTTTACAGCACTGGAGCTGGTCACCCCTGCCTTATAATAACCACATGCCGTGGCCTGGCATTGATGAATGCCCCCTGGCCCCCTGCAGAGGACTTAGGATGTCAATTCTTACTATTTCTGAAGCTAATTGGGATCTTTGCTTATGTCCTGGTACCTTTTTTGCTCTATGTAGATCTTAGTACGCCACATAGCATCAAAACGAACAGTGCTTCAGCCCAGCTGACAGCCCGAAGAGGCAGGAGAGGACGGGCGCGCCTGCTGCTTCACTCGGGCACCTGGCAAACGTGTCAGCACAGGAGAGTCCTGGGTGTTTGCCACCCTCTCCTCTCAGGCAGTGAAATACATCCTCTGTTTACATACTCAGCCAAGTCCTTTGGGTCAACTCGTTGCTGAGGAGGAGCGCACCCAGCCCCGCCGGGGCCATGGCAGGCCCTTCCTGCAGGCACGCGTCGCACAAGGGCTAGGCCTTCCCTGGCCTCCCGTGGGCTTCTCCAGCATTTCTCCCTTTGGAGCACTGCCTTCACGGGCTTTCCTCAGTTTTGACCTAATGACTACGGTTCCCACCAGGGGCATTGATTTGTCCTACTGGGAACCAGCTCACTACCACAATCCGTTCTCCCTCTTGCCCCTCCTCTCCCTGCCAGGGTTAACAGCCCTTCCTTTCCGATGCTGCACTTTTGCAGATAATCCCTCCCAATTTCTGCGCAGCTGAGGCACGGGCGGCCTCGTAAGGCACCAGATGGAGGGCTGCTTCCCTCAGAGTATGGGTCTGATCAGTGACAAGTCCAATACGCAGGTTGGGCTCCCATTAGATACCAGAAGGAACACTGCCCTGCTGAGGTGCCCGGCTGGGAAGAGGCCACAACTGCTACCTTTCCAGAACCCAGCCACTACCTTTGAAGCCCCAGAAGAAGCTTCTGGGGGACACTTAAACCTCCTAAAGTGGCACACACAGCTCAAGGGCATGCTTCGTTTCAGTTCCAGTTATGATCCTCCAAAGAGGGAAGAGCGCTAGGCAATGCCATACAGACCATGTGCTGGGCCCCCAACACTACTGCTTTGCGAACCCTCTGTTAAAACTGTAACACAGTGGTGCTAATTTTTGCAATAATATCCCAAACTGCAGGATATTTGATGTTCTTCTAAAGTCCAAGAGTTGACTGTAAGAAATAAAACAGAGGAGGCCAGCATCGGCTTGTAGAGCAAAATACCAAAATGCGACCTCAATGGAAGGGGGTAAAAACTCCCTTCCCCTAAAGAAATAATCCCTCAGCATTAAGCCAGCATCATGATTTACGAGTACAGGCTTCTATTTTAAAACACTTAGAGATAGTGACAGCAGAATTTCTTCTTTTTCCTCTTTACAGACTTTGGACCATTCCTTTTTTTTTGATCAAGGAGAAAAAATAGCATAGTGATTCTACCCTTTTCTGCCCTGAACTGAGAATAAAACGATAGTCTAGTTCAGCAAACTCAGAAATTAAAAGGCACAGTTCACAGAAAATACTTGAATCTCCTTCACAGCTGCACACACATTTCTCCTTAATTCTAAGCAAATTAGTCTCATGAAAACTCTCTAAGATCTACTGTAACAAATACTGAAACTATAATTACCTCAATGGTGATTGTTTCCACTTGAACATTTGGAGGCATGGCCAGGCTGGGTCTGAAGTGCTTTGCTATTGCAACCAGAAGATGCAGTGTGCTCAGTAAGTCCTTTGTCAAGATAGCTATTCCACGTAAAGAAAAAAACACCAATATTTAGTGTGCAAAACCGAGTAAACCTCACTCATATCATAAATTCTCCCTGTGCAGAGGATCCCAAAGTCATGGAGGACCATAACACAGGTGGGACACCAGATCGGGGTTTATATAACATCACTATTCAGCAATACCACACTTTAAAAGCCCTTTTTGTGAGACATACACATGGACACTGAGGGCTTTTGAGTGGTCCACAAGCCATACAACTTAGAGGATGCAGTTTGCATGACTCAGTCAGGGTCAGATATTCCTGTCTCACTTTTGATCCAACCAGTAATTGAAAACAGGTTGTTTAATTACTGTTCTGGCACCCCTTTGCCTCATAGCAGCCTTATAGCAGAGGAGGCTCTATGATGGACAATTTTCTCCAATTTCACTTCTGCACCTACATTCCACACTCCATTTCAGCTGACTTTCTTCCAGTTGCAAACACTTAGCCACAGCTTCCAGAATCACAGAGAGTTTCTGTCGCTGTTTTGTTTCTGTTAGTGCGATCTTGTCGACATCCAGCTTGAGAGATCCTAGGTTTTCTTTGACAGAGAGTCCATAGGAAGGAGAAGGATGTATTTTAACATCACCACAGAAAAGAAAGAAAAATAAATCAGAAACATAAAATGACAGCAAAGCACACAAAGTCTTGTTTTAAATGTTCAGTAACACTTAATAGCTTCCACAGGCCCACATCCCACAGCTGTATGCCTTGTTAAAATCCTGTGCTCTCCGACAGCCTCAGTAAAATGAGTGAAGCTCTGCAAAGGGGAGAGGACTCAAGTAATTCCTTGCAGCATCATCCCTCAACCCTAGCACTCCACACTCCTATTTTTCCTAGTGGAAGCCACAGGAATCCAGTGAGTGAATCTTTCCTGTAGGTAGCATACAAAGGTACTATCAACTCACATATATAGAAGAAATGCCAGTTCGTTGCTCAGGCAAGTAAACTATGAAAACAAGCCAATCCTGTTCACACTACTGCCCTCAGCCTTGGTGAAAAGGAAATACGATTTGAAAGACATCCCCAGAGAGAGTGAGAAAGGGGAAAGAGAAATGAAGCAGGAACAGGAGAGATGGAGAAACAGAAATAAACTAACAGGTTGTTCCAAGAGGTCGTATCTTTATGCAAGCATGTTGTAGTGTAGAGAGCCTCTTAGACTTTCATCAGTTTCAGCCCAGTGCTTTAGACCTAGAACATTTTATTATTTTTTTTTAAAGCAGGAAAACATATAAATTATAGCGCTGATTCCATTCAATGTTTCTGGTAGCATCGCAAGTCACCTTTGTGCTCCTGCCTTACGAAGCACTCCTTACTTTCAGAAGCACTGTAATTTCACACTTCAAAGTTAACCTTTTTATTATGTTAACTAGCAGGTAAAAAGACTTTCTTAGAAGAAATATAATTATATGGAAACAATAGCAGATCATCAGGCATTTGTTCAGAATTGCCATTTTCACAGATGTTACACAATGCAGTGCTTTCTCCATTAATGAGAAGCGAGACTCCAGCAGATCACTGCTATTGTGATTTGTGGGGTTTATTCTCTGATCTGGAAGTTCCTCCACGATGTGTTTGCAAGCTAAACTCCAAGCAGTAGCTTACCCAAAAGATGATGAAGTACCAGCCCGTCATACAGATCCTCTTCCAGACTTTTAACTACTATGTGTTCCTCTTTCAGAGTTGTGTTAATCCAGTCAATCAACAACTGTGGAGGAAAAAGCAGCTGGCAATTACATTCTTGCTGTTTAGACAGTAGAGGACTCAGTGCTATATTGTGTTTCACCTTTCTCTTTAGTCCCTCATTTCACATCTTGGTTTGCTTTCAACCTCCACCTCCTTTGCATTTTTTGGTTGTTTTTTAAAGGGAAGTTAAGTGTCAGTTCTCCCTAATTTTCAAGTGAGATAGACATCTTACAAGTTATATTCCTATGAATTTTTTAGAGATAGTTATACAGATGGACAGACAGACCCTATTCCCACTTTCATCAGGGAAAAGGATGCAGACTACACTTCTCGACCCCTGCCTTCATTAGACATCACAGAATTCACACAAATACAACCATCAGACACAGTCTGTAAGAAAAGAGGCTTCACTCATTCTGTTGGTTGTTTCTCATAATCATCCATGTTACTAGCACTCCCTCTCTTTCTCTCGTATTTTCTTTTTTCCTTTTTGATTCTGTAATTTTGTACTAATCTGTCTCCAAATACCTTCTTCCCCCCCCTCCCCACCCCGAAAGGCATTTTGTTTATTTTGCTTTCTTATGTGGCAGTCCTCCCATTGCCCTTTCCAATATTCTTCCTGCCTTTGCAAGGGCAAGCTGCTCAGGAAGCCATGGGTTAGGCTACAAACTGGAAAGGAACCACGTTCCCAGTTACATCCCTTGGTCCTGCAGCCCCTTCCCTGAGCACCATGCTCCTGAGGCCACAGGAGCAGTTCAGCACTTCCCCAACCGTGTGCTTTATTCACACCTGTCGACAGAAAGGGAAGATGACCTGCTGAACCAGAACTGAAAAGCAGTAGCCCCCGCTGGCTTCAACATGAACCTCTTGAAAGAGGGATGGGTATTGCTTATATTGCTATTATTGCTACACAAGTGAGTGTCTGGAGTTTGTTGTATGGATAATATCCTTCTCACTTGCTGTAAGCAGAGGAGAAAATTCATAGCAGATCCCTGTAAGCTAGCCAACATTAACAGAAATGTAAAAAGCAGTTTGAAAAAAAAAAAATTTTCTTTGAGATGCTTGAAACTGCACAAGAGACAAAAATGCCTGGTGCCGGCACTTGCACGAACTGAGAAGCTGTCAAAGTGTTTGTAATATACTTCCTCAGCTAAGAAATAACAAGAATTTTCTGGAGCATAAAGCTGTGCTCCTCAGCTTGCATGTTAAGAACTGGCAATACTTTCAGTGTGTGAGGGACAGAGTGGTACCCCAAACGTAACAGTAAAACTAGATGGAAGTCAGAAAAGCCAAAGTACTACTGAATACAGATCTATGAGATCCTTTGTTTGCTATCTCAGCTCTAAACAGCCGCATCCACAGCCTACAGGGTACACACTCTGCTTTCAGTCCAGTTGTTGAGCAGAGCGTTGTGTCTAAAAATGAGTAAACAGGGAAAGGAGAAAAGGAATACTTCAAGAAGCTTGCTACTGGCTTCCAAATGTAATCATCTTGTATCTTACAAGCAGTTCAATATTTATAGTAACTACAGTGAGCCATTTCACATTCCTTAGTTCCCCAAAGACACCTCAAAATGAAAATGTAGTGGAACAGAGTCTTGTTCCCAAGCAAGTTTCTTTGCTTCCCTTACTCTTCCCTTGAAGATACCTCTCTGTCCCTGCCTCCATGCCAGTCTCTTCTCTAGAGGAGCCATGAACCCTTTAGATTAAGGTGGCAATCAGTGACACCAATGGGCGCCCAGAGGACTGTCTCCCTTGGGACCCAATTTCCACCTCGTCATCATCCAAAGAAAAGAAATTAGACACTGAAGGACATTTTTTCAGGAGTCTCTGATGGGAAACGGATTGAGCACTGAAGCTCACAGAAATCATAAACTGAGGAAAGCTCTTCATTTTTGGCAGTCCAGGAAGAACAAATTCAGTGTCTCTGTAGACAACATAATTGCATTTTGCAGCACCACCTTTCAAATTTTCTCTTTTATATAAAAACATTGTGAAAAATTAAGTCTTTTTGATCAAATATGCACAAAAGTTTAAGAAAACATAACATAGAAACATGCATATTTCTGGATTTATGAATGCCATATAACACACACATCAGCACGAAGCCTAAGCTGGCTTTCAAAATATTCGTAAGAATTTTAGTATCTCCGCAATGCAAGAAGTGCTGGTTTCGTAAGAGACGTGCCGCTTTTCTTCCAGGAAATTTCAGTATGCTAGCCTTCCCCTGGGCTGTGCCATTAGAGAAACACAGTGATTGAGTGCACAGGGAAGATTTTCAGAATTACTTGGAAATCAAGTACTTTCCCATGAAATAGGATTCATCATTCACAGCTACCTCAAGCAGACGATGTACCATACAAAAACCTTGTACCCTATTTAAAAGCTTTTCCCCAAATTCTTGGTGACTGGTATACCTTTCATCCCTTTTCCCTCTGCTCTATGCTATCCTACTCAGGCTGCATCACAGCCAAGCCAGCTACCACTGGAGGTAGAAGACAAGACCAGAAGACTGTTGCAGATCAGCTCAGAAATCCTAAAACTTGTTAGCATGGGATCAGGGCACCAAACTCGCATGTATCCAAACGCGTCTTTTTTAGTCACAGCAAATGCTGAGGTGGGTTTGCTTTCAGTCACTATCCACTGTTACAGCTGAATTCTCATTGCTATTACACTATCATTACAACGAAGTAGCAGCTGGGTACTTCTGGTGTGGCTCATCCACATGTCCCAAGTTAGGAGAGGTATCATATAAGAAGAAACCCAGTTTTTAAATCTACACTCCACTTTACACACAGCAGTGACCACTCTTGGGTGTTGCAGGCATTTGAAGCTTGGTCCTGTGTGGCCCCAGCCACCCTGGCACCGTGCTTAAGCAAAAGCTCTGGTTTACTTGTGCAGAGCCCATGTGCCAAAAGCAGAGCTCATCCCATCCATAGAGAGTAGGGAACTGGGGCCAAAGAGCTGGGTAATTTACAGGGATGAACATTATCACAACAGGTTAAAACAACTTGAGGTGAGGGTTAAACAATTTAGTAAAATAGTACCAGTTTTAATTCTTCCAATTTGGTATTGTTGCTTGAGGTTGGTTTTATGAGTTTCTTCTTCTCACCTATAAAAGGAAGCAAACAAGATTCACTACAATTATCAGATACAATGCAGATAATGCAAGTTTGCTGTAAAATCTGCAATCAGTTTAATATTACCCAATATCACCATATTGCCACATGTAGAAACATTATCATTTTTTATTTTAGCTGATTCCTGATGAGTGAGAAAATGGTATATCAGGCTATTAAGACTACTGTTGGAAATTATGCTTCTATGTAATTCAAATCAGTAAGATCTAGATGGACAATTCTGGAAAAAAGAAAACAAATGTGGTCAGCTGAAAAAGAACTTCGAGATCATCGAGTCTAACTGTCAACCTAACACTGCCAAGCCTACCACTAAACCGTGTCCCTGAGTGAAATTCAGATTTCAGTTAAAGAACCAGCTAGAATTTGTGTTGTTTCTTCATGATCTGCCTCTAGAGAGTCAGCAGCCAAATTACACACAGAGTTTACTCACTGCTGATAAACCCATAGGACCTCTGCTGAAAAAAATACACAATTCAATTGTACTGCACATTTTCTGCTTGGTTCTTCAGGTCATTCTTTGGACCTTTTTCTATTCTGGTTCATAAAGTACATACCTTGAGCAATGGCATTCTCAGCTAGGAACTGATTAAGCGTAGCAGGCTGTGTAAACACATTTAAAAAGTCTGGATCCATTGCCTTTTCTTGCTCCTGGTAAACTGGTAAAAAATATGGGGGGAAAAGGAACATGAGTAACAGCATGTAAAGATCAAAATTAGTGCTAAGAAGAAAACCAACCAACCAATCCAAGGGATTTTTTCAGTTACTATCTCATGACTGGTAGATTGCTTTTTAAATAAAATAAAAAAAAATCTGAAAATGTATTTAAATCTGTGTAAAGAAAAAGAAGTTAAAAAGAACTTTCCTTTTTTCTGTTAATCATCAAAATATAGGAAAAAAGCCCTGAAGTACTAAAACTTGCCTTAATTCCATCTAATTCCATCTGAATTAGATTAGTAAAATCCTATTTCAACTGAAATGAAAAAGCTTTCCGTTTCTAGCTATCAATGAATATCTGCTATAAAAATGACCATTACTTAAGAAGTATTAAATCAAGAATACAGCAGTTAAATTACTGAGACAAGCTTATAAATATAAGGAGTTTCCTTTATTGCTGGTATACAGCTGGTATAGCTTAGGGGAAACAATGACATGTTTCTGATAATCCCAACTCATGTTACATTAAGTTGCATGGCTTCTCCAAGATTTCTGTATTTTAAACACAGATTAGAGAATGACTTTCTTTCCCAACCTAGATGTCCTCACACGAAAGCAGAATGATAATACGCAATACAGCAGTGAAAATACCTTGTCAACAAACACAAAACTATGGGCAAGGTTTTCCAAAGCAGCTAGGAGTTGTGTTGGAGGACAGCAGAAGTCAGAGAAAAGAATGGGGTTGTCAGAGGTGGGTGGCAAGGCTGCATAGCCATCTATACACACGGTCCTACCACACATCCAGCTGAAGTTCATTTCTATCACCAGCAACTATCTATGACTAAGAGACAACAGTATCCCCCGCTCTTCTAGAAGCCATAACTCAAACCACAGTGCAAGCAGGGATGAGTCTGATTTTCTAACCATGGGTATGTAAGGCTGTGCCATGCTGCCTATACAGAGAACACAAAAGATAGAGCCAGGCTCTACAGGCAGCCTACATGGTAGGAAATATTTATTTCAAGTTTAAATGCTTGCTTTTGCAGTCTTAAATGTTCATGTACAGGTTTTTCAGTCAAGTCCACAAGACTCAAATAATTAGGATGCTTTAGCCTGGCAAAGATTAAAACTCAATAAAAAGTTACAGATAGTAGAATCTGAATACACTCTTTTTCAAACTGTATTAAAGAATCATAGAATCATTTAGGTTGGAGAAGACCTTTCAGATCATCAAGTCCAACTGCAAACATAACACTACCAAGTCCACCACTAAACCATGTCCCTAAGTGCCACAACTACACGTCTTTTAAATACCTCCATGGATGGTGACTCAACCACTTCCCTGGGCAGCCTGTTCCAATGCTTGATGACCCTTTCGGTGAAGAATTTTTTCCTCATATCCAATCTAAACCTCCCCTGACTTGAAGCCATTTCCTCTCCTTCTATCACTTGTTACTTGGGATAAAGGACAGACACCACCTCACTACAACCTCCTTTCAGGGAGCTGCAGAGAGCAATAAGGTCTCCCCTGAGTTTCCTTTTCTCCAGACTAAACAGCCCCACTTCCCTCAGCCGCTCCTTGTAAGACTAGTGTTCTAGATCCTTCACCAGCTCCGTTGCCCTTCTCTGGACATGCTCCAGCACCTCTATGTCCCTCTTGAAGTGAGGGGCCCAGACCTGAACACAGTATTCGAGGTGCAGCCTCACCAGTGCCAAGTACAGGGGGACGATCACTCCCCTTGTCCTGCTGGCCACACTGTTTCTGATACAAGCCAGGAGCTGCTGGCCTTCTTGGCCACCTGGGCACACTGCTGGCTCATGTTCAGCTGGCTGTCGACCAGCACCCCCAGGTCCTTTCCCACCAGGCAGCTTTCCAGCCACTCTTCCCCAAGCCTGTAGCGCTGCACGGGGTTGTTGTGACCCAAGGGCAGGACCCAGCACTTGGCCTTGTTGAATCACATAGAGTTGGCCTTGACCCATAAACCAGTCTATCCATATCCCTCTGTAGAGCCTTCCTACCCTCAAGCAGATCTACACTCCTGCCTAACTTGGGGTCATCTGCAAACTTACCAAGGGTGCACTCAATCATAGAATCACAACTGGCCTGTAGTTCCCTGGGGCTTCCTTAATTCCCCTTTTTAAAAATGGGGGTTATGTTTCCCTTTTTCCAGTCAGTGGGAATTTCACCTGACTGCCACAACTTCTCAAATATGATGGATAGTGACTTAGTCACTTCATGCGCCAGTTCCCTCAGGACCCACAGATGCATCTCATCAGGTCCTATGGACTTGTGCACCTTCAGGTTCCTTAAATGTTCCTGAACCTGATCTTTCCCTACAGTGGACAGTCCTTCATTTTCCCAGTCTCTGTCTTCGTTTTCTACAACTTGGGATGTGTGGCTGGAGCACTTGCAGTGAAGGCCAAAGCAAAAAAATTGTAGCGTACCTCAGCCTTCTCCATATCCCGGGTAACCAGCTCTCCCATTTCCTTCTGGAGAGGGCCGACACTTTTGCTAGTCTTCCTTTTATCACCGATGTACCTATGGAAATTTTTCTTGTTGCCCCCGACATCCCTGGCCAGATTTAATTCTGTCAGGGCTTTAGCTTTGCTAACCTGATCCCTGGCTGCTCAGACAATTTCTCTGTATGCCCCCCAAGCCACCTGTCCTCACATCCACCCTCTGTGGGCATCCTTTTTGTGTTTGACAGATCCTCTCACCCAGATCATTGATAAAGATACCAAACAGAACTGGCCCTAACAGTGAGCCCTGGGGAACACCACTTGTGACTGGCCACCAACTGGATTTAACTCCATTCACCATAACTCTTTGGGCCCGGCCATCCAGCCATGCAAGAAGATGGCTCTTTTTTAAATCAAATGTATGCTGATTTAAGTGCAAGAAATCAAAGTTATATACTGCAACTGTACAAATAAAATGGTTGTCTGCAGAAGTGAAGGGAACTACGGAAGGATCATGGCTCTGAGCCCTGAACAATGACAGCAGCGTATGGTTTGTGTCACGGCAATATCTGTACTAGCATGACTAA
Source organism: Ibycter americanus (assembly GCA_035590275.1). NCBI lineage: Eukaryota > Metazoa > Chordata > Aves > Falconiformes > Falconidae > Ibycter > Ibycter americanus. The sequence goes on from JAVJGI010000060.1 coordinate 15,620,845, forward strand.
GACATCTCATCTTTCCCAACAGTCCTAAAATATACAAAAGCCAGAGCAAAGAAGACAACATAATGATCAGGAAGACTTTTTACACTCCTCTGAATCATCAAACCCCAGCTGCTGCTGAGCACAGGATACCTGGCACAACAGACTGCTGCTCTGCTCTCTAATTGGGAGTGCTACCCGTTAGTGGATGGAAAATGCTCTCCCTTCTCTCTGAAGCTCAGTGCTGCAGGGCCACTGTAGGAGAGGGGAGGCTGACTCTTTTTCTTTGAACGGAAAGCAAGGAGATGCCCCATGTTAAAGGTTCACACAGGAGAGGGCTCCTACTCTCTACCCAAGACACCCATATTAGCAGCCCTGTCTCTCAAGGTTCCCTGTGTAATGAGTGGACTTGGCACCTTTAAAGAGCAATCCACAGCATTTAAACGAGGATCTAGCCCTGGCTTGCATTTTTTCAGTTACCACCTCCATTCTGCTACCAAAGAGACAGCCTCAGCTGCTACCACAGGTGCCTGATGTGAGATGCTATGATGGCCCAGCCCTATAAGTACAGAGGAGAAAGGCAGTTGCTGCAAATGCTGTTGCTGCAAACGCTGTTGCACACTGCCCACAGAAGACCTCCAAAGTGACATTTCTCTCCTTAATAGCTTTACATACACCAAACAGCATGGTGCTGCTCTGCAGGCTCACTCTCACTTATTTATTAAAGGCTCCAGTCAAAGTGCATTACAAACATGTATTTTAACACAGATTTTGTCAAGCCAAGAATATTGGTAGAAAATAGCTATTGGATGCTTTTGCACATCAGTCTGGTAAAACAAATTAGGTACAAAAATCCCAGCAAGCCACTAGGGGAAAGAGTCACAAGAGAATTAATTTAATTATGGTGGCTGCAAAACTGAATTCTGTCTCTAAAAGGGTGCTTGGTAAAATAAGGTAGGAGAAATTGAGTCATTTAGTGCCTAAGGAACAACAGAACTGAGATAAGACTCCCAAGATGAAATTAACTGAGGGAGGAAAGTTTAATATAGAGCAACCTAAGGACAACGTACTTTCAAAGTAGGTTTCTGACAGCTATTATTCCTTGGGATGTCCTGCTCAGAAGTCTTCTGTAATCATGTGTGTAAACCACAACTTACACTAACTCAGACTTGCTGCAATACTCAACTTGCGTATCTCTTACTTCCTCTGACTGCTTACATGTCACAGTAATGTGTGCTGCCTGCTGCATCCTTGGTCTCTGGCCAAGGAATCCAAACATCAGAAGCCACTCTCTAAAATTTGGAAGCCTGTAAGAAAAGGCCTGAAATTAAGAATTTGCAATACTGTAAGTTCATATCCTCTAAAGCTTCAGTCCTGTGTCCTACTCAATCAGAGTGTTAGAACTGCTATACTGGGTAAGACTAGGTTGCCTAGTATCCAGTCCCTTACAGCACCCAAAAGCAGAAGCTTACAGGGAGGGGAAAAAAAAGAAAAAAAAAAACAAACACCACAAAAACCCACACAACCCCCCACCACCACCACCCCCCAAAACAAACAACAGAGCAAGCATATACAGGTACTTCCCTGAAACATTCCAACAGCCTGCAACTCAGCCTTCCTAAATCGGAACTGGGGTCCTGGTAATTAGAAGCTATCAACACACTTACTTCCCCTTCACCTCTTGAATACGTGTATCTCCCACCATTCAACAGAGGAGCTGAGGAGCATGGCTCCCCTTGCCTGAAGCACCACCTCCCATTGCTTGCTCTGCCCTGCCACCTGCCAGCTTCCCCTGAAGCTCCCCACTATGCACAGTGCAAAGCGGACCAACCGATTCACATGCTTCACATCACCGTGTTACTACTCCATGTATTACCATCCTACATCCTCAACAGTCACCTCTTTCCAAAACTGAGCAAGTACAGCCTACATCTTAGTTGCCCTTCACAGGAAAACCACTCCATAGTACCTTTGACCATCCTGGTTGCCATTTTCTGAACTCTCTGCAGCGCTATCACAGCTTTAGATTTAGAGAGGTGCACTGCAGCATTCACGATGTTGTTCTCCATTCCTCTGCCCCAATCCCTGTTGCTGTTTGCTATTCTGACCACCACCGAGTGCCGAGCTAACACTTTAACGGAATTACCTATTATATCCCCAAGATCTTATTTCTAAATAGCAACACCCCACTCAGAGCCCATCATGTATCTGTAGAGCTAGTATTGTTTTTTCCCCCTCATGTGTTTCACATCACATTTATTGACATTGATTTCCCACAGCCATTTCAGAGCCTGAGAACGGCAGCTCCTTGACAATTAATAGACTCATTGCTTTTTAAACTAATCATTAGCATTCGCGAGCAGTCCTTCATGTGGCAAGCTGCATTTCGGTGAGGCTTGGTCCTAGACAGCAGACTTTCAAAGAATGACATACTGCAGAAACAACATAAAATGGAACATGACTGGGTTTGGACACCTTCTTGAGGTTAACTGTTTAATGAGAAATAGGAAGGGATGGAAGACTTGGTTCTCACACGCAAGCTTCCATTTTGCTGCAACCAGCCTCTGCAGCTCATCATTCAAATTTGCTATTCAGAGCTGTGACTGACATGCTGTTTTTTCCAGCCTCCAGCACGCGTTATTTATCAGCACTTGGACAAGAGATCATTGTGGGAGACAACTGCTTGAATACTGATTCATTTCATGATGACATTTTTAAATAAAATTGAGGTTTAATTATTGACTATTCAAATGAAATGGCATAATTTGGTCCTTCAGTCCCTGAGAACATCATAGATGTACAGGCTTGTGTGTTTGGAAGTCAAGAGGCATTTTTTTTTTCCTCCTATGCCACCTGCTGAGGCAGCCAAGAAGTTACTATTTCTTAGGTCAAGAGCTAGACTATTGCACAATGTTGCAATGCTACAGCTACCGATAAAAGAACAAATTCTCCAGTTGGGTCAGATCAGCTCACTTTTCCTCCATGAGTCCTCACACAGTCTGGCTCCCACATATCCCTGATGTATGATAAAAAGCATTAACGAGCTACCAGTGGTCTCCAGCGTACAAACTAGCTGTAGACTATACACAAGGTACTTACCGATGTTACCAAATTGTTTCAACTGTTTTATTTCCTGTTTGAAAAGACAAAAGCTCTACTCTACGTTAGCTCAAGCACACTTCCTAGGCACAGTTGACTAAATAGATCATACAAAGGAAGGAACAAAAAGCAAGTGGGAATGTTGATGTTAATAGTGATATTTCTGCCTTTGGAAAACCAGAACTAAATTAAAAAAAAAAAAAAAAAAAGAGAATATGCACTGTGCGCCCAGTTTAAAACTTCCTTTTACTTCCTTGTTTAGTGCCAGACCTTTCAAGCGCCATTTTTGCTTGTTAGCATCAGAAGAGATGCCATCATAGCAAGAACAATCCACGTGGACATAGAAAGTCTTACAGTTCAAAAAAAATAACTTAAAAAGCACCCAGAAGAGTCCCTTTTCCCAAACTTACTATTCTCTCCTTCAGCAATCCTCTGAAAGCTCTTCCAAGATCTTCTCACAGCAGGCGTGGTGAAATTTATGGGGAGAGGGGATGGACCCCCAGGCTTGGAGCGTCCTGCGCCAAAGCTGCAGCCTCCCATGCAGCACGACGCACACAGAGTATGCGAGGGGGAAGTTGTGCCGCGCGATACTGACTTAAAAATGAAACCACAGTCGTATCCGGAACTTAATTGTCTATGTGCTTTGTCCCTGCTGGAGACTAAAATAAACAGAAATACAAATGCAGGAAACATGCAACCCTGCAATTCCTTAAATACCAGAAAGTGTTAGAAGGATACGATCATTCTTCCATGGTACTGCATGGCATGACTGCTTGCTAGTCTGCATCTGGGGTGACTCAGCGCACTTTTTCTTTGCATATAATAATAAAACAGCCAACAACAGCCAAAATTGTCATGCTACATTACACCTTTTACTCATGGTCCTTTGACCATTTCATAAAGCAGATCAGCACTACTCTACTTACCTGGTAGAAGGAGAAACCTAGGCACAAGGAGATTAACTCATTTGTCCTTAGAGAGCTAATTAGCCACACCAAGGCCCAACACGCTCATCTGACACAAGAGTTACCTCCACTAGGCAGTGCTGCTGCTCTTCCTCCCCTTTCCCATCATTGATTAAAGAGGGGAAGCTCCCTACACCAACCACTTTCCCCGGACATTTGCTTCAGGTACCAGTTGCATTCATTAACTCTTCTGGAAAGCAAAAGTAACTCTGCAGTCCTCCATGAAATCCCTGAATGACACAGTAGACAGCCACACTAATTAAGATGGCCTGGTTTAACACTGTTAAGAGACCGACTCCTGTGTTTAGCTCCATGCCATAGACAAGAATTGATAGTTCAGCAGGAGCTAAATGAGATAAAGGAAATGGGTTGAAAATAGATTTCCAGCTGCCATGAATTCTTAGTAACTGAGAACTTAACCCAAAATCCTTAATCAAAATGAAAACTTAACTGCATTTTCTAAGCAGATAACAAGCACAACATACCACATCAGCAAAGACCCACAGTACTTTCTTACCTGTGCAGAAGCGCATGCAACAGCCTAGAAACGTAAGTAAAAAAAAAAAAAAAGGAAAGTACAGTTAGAGATGCTATTGGGAACTTTGGACAAATCCAGTCTCGTATCAGCAGGCAGAGGGAGCTGGAAGAATTAAACATTGGAAAAGCCATCTGTAATTACTAGGTCTCTCCCTACTTCAACTGGCAACCCAAAGGCCTTCTTGAAAGCCTTGCTCACAATACAGTGCAGCAGTGCTAAAAGAACAAGTCTGAAACACATGTGATGGACAAGCATCTGTTTTCCTCCAAAAAGTAATGTTGCCACCAGTGCATGAAGTATCCAGTCTTCTGTAGAACAGCACCAGTAAATTCTGTATCAGAGTTCATTCAGCTTCATACTCATCTCCCCCAAATCTTTCTGCACCTTCCCAAAGCACACCTCACGTACACACACACCACCACACCTGGCCCTTACATAAAAATAGCCACTAAAGATCAATTCAAGGAATCAACGGCGCTCCCACCAAAACCAACTTCTGATAATGCATTTTCCTGCTTCTCCACACAGCTGTGCTTTATTGGAGAGCCCCTCTATGCTCTCTCCATACCAGTGGAGGGGAAGCATACAGGCATTTTCAATGTCACTCCAGACTTACTTGGGCTTTGGGCTTCCCAAGCACTCTGCAGACGCATATGGGACTGGCTTCAGCATGCCAGGCTTTCCTCCTGGGTCACTGCAGAAGAACTGGGCCCCAAGTCTCCTAACGGTATCACAGAGTGTAATTCAGTTACTTTACCTTTTCCCATCTACAAGAGAAAACTACTTTATCGGGTCCAGTAGCTGAGCAATACAAAGAAGATCCAAAAAAAAAGTGGCTGACAAAACCTACAGAAGAAGAGCTCATTTGCATTTGCCCATACAGTCTCATCACCTGTATCAGGGCCAGAAACCTGAGATCACTGCTTTACTAGGTCTGTATATAAGTAGGACCCTTGATGAAGACGACAGATGAAGCTCACCTTTAAAACGTTGTTCCCACAGACTAGCCCATTTAGGGGTGTAAAAAAAAAAAAAAAAAAAAAAAAGAGACATAGAAAACAAAGTGGTCATTTTTTATTTATTTATTTGAATAAATAGCACAACTGTTACAAACCATGCATAACACTCCTGCTGTGATTTTTAGCAAACATAGCATTGCATTGTAACTTGCTTACAGTACACAACTCTTGTCACAGCTGGATGTCTCCAGCATATGACAAGTCCAAAATTTTATCTGCAAAGCTGGTTTTTAGTAGTTAGAAATCCAGAGTAAACACTGTTAAAAACAGTAGAAAAGACTCTTAAAAAGTACATTAATACTGAAAGCACTGGGGTGTGGGGAAGAGGGCTAGGAAATCCTATAAGGTTTAAACTGATTAAAAAAAAAACTGCCAGTTGGTTTTTCATCTTGAAAAACAGGATGCAGCTGAGTAGTATCTGGGCTTCTGTGGTAACACAGCTCACTGGAACTGAGTATGTCAAGCAGATGCACCTAAAAGGCAAATTGTATAGACTGGAAAAGACAGCCATTCATTAAGTACTTGCAAATGTGGAAGCTTTAATGCTGCAGAGCATTCAGCATTCCAGACGAACTCAACAGGATTCAGATCTACCCCACTGGCACCCAGGGAACATATCTAGAACTCCAGTAACAATAAGTTCACAAATAGTATTTTTAATGTCAACTTATCTTTTTGAGAGGAGAAGTAGTAAATATCATACACGTGTAACAGAAAAGCATGACAAAAGCAGGTCTTTAGAGAAGCTTTACCTGCACTGCTCTTCCTAGAAACTGGACTGATCGGGACGAAGCTCCAGTTCAGTTAAATTCATCCTGCTTGCAATCCAGCTAACAATAAATACAGCATCTACAGGAAGAATGAACTGGCTAGACAGCAAGGAGCCAAGGAACAAAAAACGTATTTTCCCTGTGCAACATTTGTCAACAGACTTAAAAACAAAACAGAGTATGACACCTGCCCCCAACCTGTTCCAGGCATCAAGCCTGCAGTCTTGACTGACAGGGATATTAATGTAAGGAATGCAAAAATGGATCCATGCCTCAGGTTGTAGAGGAGGGACTCTGGTTTCTGCAGAGTGACCAGAAACACATAATTGAACAAAACAGAGACTCTTAAAATTTGGTGGTATGTTCACATCTGCTCAGATGCAATGAAGATGCCAGCTGTGTAATACCATCTCAGACACAGTCATTCTCCCTCCCAAAGCCAAACTGCTCTTACCCGTCTCTTCTTGTTATTTTCTGTTCGCTTTTGATATTAATATTGCTTGCAATTTTGATAGATTCTCTGGAGGCCTTTCTCAGCACCTCAGAGAATATAAACAGCATTGGCACTTCCATGTCACCTGAAGGGAGGTGGGTGGAATGACAGCTCTTTAACAGACTGGTTTCCAATAAATAAGACTGCATTAAACTAGAAGTTTGAGATACCTTTCAGTTCAATCACCTTCCAGCCTCATGATACCCCATTTCACAGCACAAAAGTTAGACCAATTTCATTAACTTGCCAGGAGAGCTGACCCACCAGGCTATAATGCCTCTGCAAGTCTCCTCTGTAATAACTCCTAGCATCATGGCCCCATCTGAGATTCAAGTCCAGTTGTTCTAGGCTCTGTATAAACAGCAAGAGGTCAGCTCCCTTATAAAGTGCAGGCAAGCAATGATTCCCCGCAGAACTTTGTAGAGTAGTTGAGATCTGAATTTTTCATGGAAAGAAAGGGCAAATTCCTTCCATCTTTGTTTTGGAGGTGTGAGGGGAGGTGACCCAAGTAATTCCAATACTAGAACTCAGAACCCAAATATACGAAACAAAGCAGCAGAAGCCCATTACTATCCCTTTGAGATTAAAAAATACTTAATTGTAAATTGCAAAATTATACCATTCAAATAGCACGTTTCCTTTTGAACTCAGAAGGGTAAATAAAGTTTGGTGTAAGAAATCCATTTTTAGGGAAAGAAGATGCCTACTTACAACAGGACTCAAGTGAGCCCATGTAGCAGAGCAATACTACCTGCTTCTTCTGGTGCACTCTGACTAATGTTTCACACAAAATCATGGCTGCCCATAAAAGAAAAGTTGCTGCTGTGATACATAAAAGCAGTAGTCAAATCTCTCCCCTGTGCACTCCAGGGAAAAGAGTGCTATTATATGCATATTCCACAGATAATTTACCCTGGAAATTACAGTCCAATTCCCTTCACAAAGCTCTCCTCAAAAATCTACTCATAGAGCTCATGTTCCAGCACAGCCTTTTGTACACACTGCTGCACCTACCACATCATCAGCCAGGAACAGCTCTACAAATGAAACCTGCTAAGTTACTATGAGGTAACTAGAGCCTACTGGATAAATCTAGAAATCCGTTTTTAAAACCAGATTCCCACTAAAATCCCTAACAATTTAAAAGATTACAGGACTAGGCCAGAGCCTAGGAGCATATTTCTTGGGATGGCACAGGGCAACCTGATGAAATTAGTTTAAAGCATAACTGATCACTGAAGAGCTTCACATTTGAGTGCTAACCATTGGCTTGCACTATGTGTACCACGTATTGAATAGCCCAGTGCAATCCGTAAGTACAGACAAGCTCTTATTTATAGAGGAATTCAGTTTTACCCTTTAGAAAAGAAAATACATAAACCTCCATTTATAAGAGTCTGACCCCCAGAACTGTATAGCTGCCAATAACTCCAACAGGAATGAACCTGACCCTTTAACTCAGCTACGGGAAATGAAGAGTCAGCCTTTAAACTGGCAAGTTCATTATTGCCCATGTTCATTTCAGAAAGGACCGGGGGTAAAATGCATTAATCCAGCCTGTGCCTATCTGACCAGCTCCTGACTGAAGCTGCATGCTTAACGAATGACGGTGGCTCTAGCTACCAAATTCCTCCTAGAAAGGAGATGAAATAAAAAACAGACATCAAAAGATCAGCTGGACATCCCATTGCAAGACTTATTCTGTGTAAACAAACACTGAATGGAAATAACACTGAATAGCATGAGGTTAACACAAAACCTGCAGCTTTAGACATTAGCTTCAGATACTGCCTGTAATTCCCCTCAGCCCCACCCACGCAACAGAACATACAAAACCTTATTTAACAGAAAAGGCTCATCTTCTAAATAAATTCCAACGCTGATATTCTACTGCGAACGCTTAAGCCTGGAAAACCATCAAATGCCAGTTGCAGCCAAGGAGTATGCAAAAGAAAGTCTATCGTAGAATCAAAGAGTGTCCAGCCATGAGAAAGGTCTCATGTTTTCCCTGCTTATTAAAGTAGTTAGTGGTATATTTCCTTTATCAAAAAGAATATTTGTTGATCATAACAAACAACAGACCCAACAGTATCTTCTGGTAAAAGTGTGAAATATTACACATTTTTCAAGTGACCTAGAGAATACGCATGCATTACTTTTAGTGAGGTTTTCATATAAACAGCTACAGACAGACCACATCAACTGTGGAAAGAATGCATGAAATATAGCATAAGGCACAACGGGAGCGTGCAGAGGGTGAATTTATTGTAATTTCTGCCTAAGGAGGTTGGAAGGATGAACACCTCAGCAGCTTCCAGGATCATTCAACGTTCTTGTACTTTGTGAACAGGTTGTATAAAACCCTGAGGGTAGACTTCAGATCCAAGTTGACAACATCTGTGGAAGAAAAGAAGAAAGCCTTAATTTGCTTTTTGTTCTCTCTCAATTGTCCTCAAAGGAACAAAAGCCTCCACATCTCTGAACCAGTGGGACCAGCAACGAGAAATCCCACAGAGTTCTGATCTCCTCAAGTCAAGCCTTTTCAATGTCTCATATGATAACACTTCAAAACAGCCTCACGATAACACAGTCACAGCTAACTTCTCTGGGAAATGTAAGAAAGGTAATTCCCTTCCTCACCTAAAATTGGTTACGGAGAAAGTCTACTTCTGCCTGAGACCTAGGATAATGGCTTTGGGAAATACTACCAACGACTTCACTGGCCACAGAAGCAGCAAACAAGTAGCCACACACATCATATGAGATACTGAACCTCACACAATAAATGAATAAACAAAGCCTGAATTCTCTTAGCAGACTCGAGGCTTTCGATTATCTAATATTCCTTCTTACCATGCTAAGCCAAGGAACAGGTCTGGAACAGTTCTCAACAAAAAGCTTTTCTGCTCGCACCTCACAGCCTATTACTATGATAAAATGCCAGGAAATACCACCGACATGTAATCCAGGGACTATGGGGGGAGGCATAGCACAGAGAAGGCTGAAGAGGTGGAAAGAAAGGTTGGAAATAATATCTAAGAAAGGAGGAGGAGGAAGCAAAAAATACACAGTAAACAATATATATGGAAGCAGAGGTAAGGAAGAACAGATAATTTAAAAAATCGTTCAAAGAACTAGGAACACAGCAAACAGTTAACAGACTAAGTACAATTAATGTGAGGTCCAGGGGAAACACCTACTGCCTGTTTTGAATAACCACTGCCAGGACCTCTCCACCCTTCCCTCCTACCCCACACTGGATAACACTAACTCCCACGCTTCAGCTGGTATTTTCAGAAACCTCTCAAATTTTTCTTTGTACCCTTTTTCCTGTATTATTTTACATATTTCACTTATGATTTTGTAGTTCGCATTTGCAAAAGAATCTTCTCCTGCCCCAAAGAAAGGAAAGGTCCTAACTGCTGTGAAGTAATACACCCTGAAAAAAAAGATCTTACCTGTATAACTGAAATATGAAACATTTCTAATTTTTCCAGGTATCATAGAAAGCTGCTTACTACCACAGCATTCTCAGTAAGGTAATAGCCAGAATTAGCATTGGTTCTTCTGTATCAAGAGCCAGTTCACTCAGGGCTTTAAAATGTAAATTTAGCCAGATGAAACACTGCAAGAGCCATGCATTTCTAAGGCTGGGAAATCAAGGCAAGTATCTGGAGAACAGGCAACTGACCCTGCTGATGCTGGTAGTCACTTTTGTTTGCTAATCAATTAAACAATTAAACCAAGACCAAAGTGTCAGTGGAGAGACATAGAAATCTGGAGGATAGGGCAGAAACAGTGCTGGAACCTAGAGGCACAGCTAGGAAACCATGGCATGTCCCAAGGAGAGAGCAGCTGGGAGTAAGAGGCAGCGAACTGCCAGAGCAAGAGCTAAGGGCACCAGAAAGAGCACAGGCAGGAGCTGGAAGGGGGCCCACACCTGCAGCAATGTGCTGAGCAGGTACCATCCATCTGCCCTCACGAAGGCATTTAAGGCTGACTCCTACTAACCTCCATCAGCAATATGAGCTAGACACCTGCTGCTGATCACCCCTGGTTACCCTGAGGAATGAGAGGTACTGGGAGGCCCCCATCACTAAAAGACGGAATGGACCCAGCTCTTTTAAATGACATGTAGATTTAGCATCAGAAGAAACCATTAAGGTCACACAGTCTGGTCTCATGTACAACAGTCCTTAGAGAACTTTGCCTTGGAAATCCTGTATTGAGCTTACAAACCAACCCTTGGCTGAATTTAAATATAAGGTTAACATTGCATGTCTTTGCTTTGCTTTTTCTTTCTTAAACCTTCCAGTAGTGGAAATTCCACCTCCATCCCTTGACAATTCAGACTGATGGGTAATTACCTTCACTGTTGCAAAAGTTATACTGTAATTCCAGTTTGACATTTTCCTAACTTTCAGGCCTTGTTATGCCTTTGTTTGCTGCATTAAAGAGTACAGTAGCGTGAGATGCATCCTCCCTGTGTGGGTGATTACAGTGTTCCTTATTGATCAGTGCCTAACAGGCATTCCCAGGAATAAGCATACCCTCACCCTCCCATTTCTTATTTTAAAACGAAGTCATAACTTTACCACCAACAACTAATAAAATGTTAACTGAGGGTGGCCATAAATCATCAAAATAGTTTTAAATATTCCATTAATTTAAAATGTTCACACTCCATAACAACCCCATTATAGGCTAATAAATTAATCCACTACAACGTACTTTTGCAGCAGTAACTCAGCACCAAGCTCTGCTGCTGGCTCAATATACTGAAATGGGCTGGAAGAACAGAGAAAAGGAGCTGTCCTGTATGCTATTCTTGTGTATCACCTGTACTAAGACACCCTAAAATATTAACCAAGACCTCTTTCTTGGAAGCACTGCATAAAGCATGGGCTACAGAAATAAAAATTGTGATGTTCTGCTCTAGACAAAGTTTTACATGAAAATCCTACAACTAACTCAAGAGGCATTTACTACCCAATTCATGCCAAAGGACATGATTCACCTAACAGGTTTTCCAACCTATTTAGGAACAAACAATAGATCAGTATGGCATTAACAGAGTATACTATACACAAAACTTTTCGCAGAGCATTGAAGTCTGTGACAAAATGAATTCTTATTCTAAGGAACATGTATTACATGACTGTACTGCCTGTCAAGATCCTGCAGAGGATTCAACAGCACTATGGTGACAAGCAAAGCCCAAGATGTTACTGTCCTCTCCACAGGAGCAGCTTTTCAAGAGCAAGTCAGTTTTACAGGCAATTTCAACACACAGACACCACACAAACACATTCAGTCCAACAGCTGTAAATTACTGCTGCCAGGAATGAGTACACACACAGAAAAGAAAGGAATACACACAAGAGACTGTACATCTTGCAACAGCAAAAAGCAAAGGAATGTTCTATGACTTAATTTGGCTCTCTAGCTTCTATTAATAATTAAGTTTCCAATCAGTAAAATACTTACACATATTTTGGTGCTTACTGAATCTACACACCTTGTCCAGAGCAACCAAAAGATCTACTACAGCACTTTACCACTCATAATAGTGTGAAGGTGTAAGATAGCCTTATGGGAAGGTAATCTGTTAGATCAACCAATGAAAAGAAAACAAAGGGCAAGCTTTCAACAGAGAAGTCTTCTCCTAGGATTTTAACATTTTCTTTCTCTTGAAACAGGCTTATCTAGCTTACCTGGTCTCCCCTACTGCAATCTCTTCAACCCTTCCACTCAAAAAACTGCCACTCTTGATTGTGCATTTGTATTTCTCCAGTTTCCTTATCTTCCTCATATACTCACTGACTGAGCTCTAATACTCAGAACACTCCTTTACTTTCCCAAGTTAGTGTCTTGTTTCACCGAATTCTTCAGCAGCACTTTTCATCATTCATTTAAAAGAACAGTGCTGACAGAACACATATGCATTTAATATTGTCTTTTGCCTTTTTTCCTCACTATAACCAGCTCCACTATTTGTTAATCTATCTACTATCACCACTTTGTCTCATTTTAAGTCAGACTGAACATTTCTTGGGGGCTCGTCATTCTTCTTCATTCTGCAGAAGCCTCCAAAACCTATGTAGTTTGTAACACAGGAATAAAAATTGCTCATTTAGCAGTCCAAGTTTTAATTCCTCTGTTAATTCCTAGTGCAAGCAACAATGCAGACCTCATCATTAATTAATTTCAAGGTTCAGAGACTTTAAAGGAAAAATCTCAAGTTTTTACACTTTTCAGTTCTGATTCCCAAGTCCACATAAATCAAGAAGAGAGTTTGCTACCTGTTCTCCTAAAAAAAACAAAAAGCCTTTCAGTTACCTGCCACTGAAGTCTGATCATAAGAGTCCAAACTAGCGCTAACTGTAAGAATTACGAAAATTAGACCATGAAAAGCTTCCTGCTTGGATTGCTATTGAGAATACCAGTCAAATTTATAATACAGCACTGAACAGCTCTTGGATCATTCACTAAAGCTAGACTTGTACACCACAGTGAATCTATTCCAGATAAGCAACACAGGTAAAGATATACCCCAGACACAGACAATGAATCCTTTGGAAAACTGTCGAGGGGAGCATTTACAGCTCCATTTTTTTGTACTACTACTACTACTACTACTGTCTTTAAATAAGAGTTGCACTTGAAATGCACCTGTTATTATGTCCTTATATACAGTTTAAAGCTGCACGGCATGTCCGTACCTTCAGGGCGAGCTTTTGGTTTCTTCAGTCCTCCATCCTGCATCAGCTCAAAAGCAAAGGAAACATTATGGACCTGAAAGAGGCAAAGTATTTAGAATCTCAAAGTTACATAGGCATTAAAAACCTTTAATCATATTTTTTAAAATGCTTTATTCTCTCCATACTTGACATAGAGGACAACAATTCTATTTAAACCAGTATTAAACATTTACACATTTAAGCATGGCAGAAAGTACGTAAGAGGCTAAGAAATGAAAACTTGTATCATTATAGGGCAAACATTCACTTTTTGATGCAAAGGAAGTATTTAAGATTTCCAAATTTCAAGAGGAAAAGCGTGAGTGGATACCTCATGAACCAGGAAATCCCATTAAGCCCCAATCTCAGTCTCTATGGCAGAGGTCAGAGAGTCCCCAGTGACAACTACAACAGAGCTGCATTTTGCAGAGTTCTTCCTGCCTGTACCAAAGATCAACATTTCCAACTACAAGGCAAGAGGTCACTCACCACCCAGGCAACAAGGAATGTAACAGAAGTGACATAACTGAACAGAGATGGGTGTGTAAGAAAGAAGAAATAAGGACACTAAACAGAATTATTTTCAAACATTAGTCTTTTCTGCATTATTATCAGCTGCATATCAAGCAACATCAACCTCACATCATCAAGGAACCAGGCTGCTTGTTGCATGAGCTTGTGCTAATCCCTTAGTCTCTTGGTGATTTGGATTCCTCTACTTGAAAACAGAGATAAAAGTCAAATTAAGTTTCTCTAATGAAGCAAATGCTTCAAAAAATGCTTGGCGGTGGCAGTTCCTAGACAAACTGTGCAGTGACCTTGCAAAAAACAAGCTAGACACAACTGTACAGAGCAAGCTTCTTAAACAAGCCACCAAGGATCATACATGAACGTAAAGTCAAAGGAAAGAAAATGGACAAGAAGGAAAAATGCAAGAAAGTGGGTGTCTTCTTTTAATCTCTCCTTTGAGGAGTGAACATTATGGTTTAAAGAGATCTGCATAGCAGCTTTCTCATCCATGCTTACTGAAATTTAAGCAAGGTAATTTGGATTATGAATTCGGTGCATTTCTGTTACTGCAAATGACGGTTCTGGAGATATATAGCAAGGGGGAGAGATTTAATTAAAGCTACTAATGTTGAAAATCAGGGAATTACACATACAGAGCTCCCCCACAACAAGGAAGCAAGGCCCCTTTCACTGTCACTTATTGCTCAGGACTTAATTAATCTCTTTTTACCTACTACAGTTCATCCTCATTCATTGTGACAAACCAATCACTTTCAAGATGAAAATATTTTTTCCTTTCCCAAAAAACACAGAGTCTACCTCTGCTTCTTTGATTTACAAAACCCCTTTCCTCAAGGCAGAGTCTTCACACAAAACAACAGCATTACTTCAGGAATACTCAATCTTTATGAATTTAAACTGTTAACAACAAAATCATAGCTGAACAGGTACTGGCTACAACCCAGCATCCTGCATTTCTACAAGGGCAAAAATTCAAGATACCAAGATACTCAATTTCCTCTTGCAATGCTGATATGATTCACCCAGACAAAGCTGGGTTATTCTGCTGATGACGAAATCTCATCCCTCACAGAGGGCATAACTTTGCTGAAGGGTGATTGACAGCAACAATCTGTGCTGAAGTCATTATGAAAAACCCACCATTTTAAACAGCCCTTGCCTTACAAAGCACTCTGTCTTTTAACTTTTGCCAATGTTTCCACTCCCAACCTAGCCATCACCTGCTCCAGCTCAGCCAACACAATCCTCGCAACCTCTCCACTGCAGAACCTGGCAGAATAAAAAGCAGGGGGCAGATGCATTACTCCACAACAACCAGGCTCAGAGTATTCTGATAGCAGGCACCGAATATACACAGATCTGCATGCATGTTGAGGAACAACTGCAGAATGAGGCAAACTTTTGCTTATAACGATAAAATGTGTTAAGCACTCTTCTCATCATTAACGCAAGGAAGGACACAGGACAATGGAGCAAGTGTGGGGCTAAGAGCAAGACACTTATTTCACCTCCTTCCATCTCTAATGCCCTGATTATGAGTAAGACAAATCAAACACTGCAAAGAATCCACTCTTCTTCCTCAAAGCTCATTTTGTCTGAGACACTGTTAGGCAGCAAGTCACTCACTCCTTACCAAACAGGAAGAAAAATCCAAAAACAGACAAGCTACCGCATTCTCTCAGAAGTTGAAGTCAGAAACATTGGCAATGATCCCGCCAGGAACTGGACACAGAACCAGATGTCTGTGCTCACAAATTGATTTCAGACAGGCCATTTTTTGCACACTTTCTCCCTGGCAGGATCAGGGCATCCATCTTGGCTTTAGATCAGCTCCAAAACATGTTACCTGTGAGCACTCAACATACAGTTTCTAACCCCAGATCAACAAAAGATCACGGCCCAGGTACCACCTCTTCTACTACAGTATCTCATTCACATATCAAGTAATAATACTTATTCGCTTGGTTTGTAGGAACATTAAATTAACTACAAAAAAAGAACTAATGGATTTTAGGCAACTGATTAGGTATCAATGAGATGAGGGGGCAGTTTTTAGGGATGACATTCTGTGACCTTGGGAAAAAGCTCTATCTCCATGTCAATCGCAGCACACAGGTTGCAGCTAGAAGACAGCTTTCTATCTCACCTTTTGCCATTCTTGCCTATTTGCATAGTGCATACTAGGCAAGGCCAGGCATCAGCTCTAATGTCTAGCACAATAACGCATTCCTGTGCAAAAAAACAGTTCAGGCAGTACTAGAATTTAATAAATCACTTTGATTATGCAAAGTACTATACAGTACAAAGCACTTATTACTGATTAATTCATTCTGGATATTTAGGAGCTTTATGTGTCATTTGATGCTAGTAACAGAATACCCTTCTTCCTTAACTGTGAGGAATTTAATCCATCCATTTCACAAGCAACTTTTAGTGACATTAACTATCAAGTGTCACAGCTAGTGTATCTTTGCTACAGTTCCTGAAGAGAAGAATATACCAGGTTCTGATTTACTGGGCACAAAGAGAAAGGACACAATGATTGGTAAGTATCATGTCGTAAAAAAGCAAAAAGAATAGAATCTGGAGTTTCTACTCACCTTTTGATCAAAACTTTCAGGTGTTAAGTAGAAGTTATGAAGTGGAACAAAATAGTCTTCAAGGAGACCCATGAGCAAAACCAAGTAAACACCATCTGCAAACTAAATAGAAATACTGATGACATTCCTAGGTGAAAACATCTGTTTTCAAATAAGCATTCACAAACAAGCAGAAAAAGGAATGCTTGGCCCAAATCATGTACTTGTGATTTCTGCCACTGTTGTTTGCTAGCACAGAAGTGCAAGATAGTTCAGGAGTCACAGCCTGCTCCTTTCAGGCATAGCAAGTAATTGACAGCAAGTGTAACAGGCATTTAAGGCTTTCTTTCCTCTGCTCCCTGGATTCACCTATAGCCTTGCAATCACAGGTGCAGCTGAGCAAGCTAGATCAGTCTTTTCTTAAGAGCCTGTTGATATAGCTGCTTTCTTGTCAGTTCTCTAAATAAAAGGAAAAAACACAGGATACAAGGCTTTCTCCCTACATCTGTTAGCATTATTTCCCCTACTCTCATTTCCTGAGCAAAACAAAGAAGCACAGCAGTTACTGCTATAGTTAACCCATTATAATGGGTTATATATATAATTGTATATATATATAATAATTATAATTAACCCATGCAAGATCATGTGCCAATGACTATTTAAATTACTCACAGTAAACAGCTCTAAGCAGAAGAAATGAAAAGCAATTCACCTGGGGGTTATCTACAGTTTGTACTCCTCAGTTGTGCAGAGTATTTGGTCTGAATAGGCAGAGACTGAAAACAACATCTTCTTTATCTCCAGACAGTTATCTATTTACTAGGCTACTGAATACTTTGGGGTGAGGTTAGAGTATGTATGTTTGTTCTTGCTTTTCCTCATGTTCATTTTATTTGCTTGAGGAATCTTGCCAACTACCCCAGAATATATAACAAGGCTTTTTTGATTTATAAAAAAAAAAAAAAAAAAAGGACTTCCTGGGAAACATGTTTGCACATTGTATCCTCCCAGTCCTACTGCTACAGTACCTGTCATTTCAGCCACAATCCTTCTTAAATTATGCATGCTGGACATTCAAATCTCTGCCCTTAATCAGAACTTGCAATCAAGTCTCCCCCGTCACAGCCTCCCCAGTTTAACTTCACAAAATAATTTTTCTTTTCCAAGTCAAAATAGATTGTTTAGAGTTTCAGTAAATACTAAATAATACACGAAATAGTTTCACCAATACTATTCAGTATTCCTACCAGATAGGCTGACTACTTACTGGCTAAGGGAGGTGATGTTATGTATTTCTAATAGACTTCTCACTTGTGTCCTGATATGGCGTATGTGACATCCTCTAACCTTTTCAAAAATAAAGCTGGGTACTTCCAAGGCATTAAGCAACAATTTCTTGTGACAGATCAGATCCAGTCACCCATTTAGTTCAACAAAGCTAGAAAATAGCAGTGAGTGACTGGTATTAAACTAAGACAGGCTCAAACCAATTACCCATTCTCCTGGTATAATTTTCTAGATGCTGATCTAGATGATGTATGTTTTTTGCCAGGACAGTAAGATAACCATCTCTCCACAGTTCATTGAACTCTGGAAAGAATATCTGCTTCTGCTTAGCCAAGCCCATGTCTGAAAATTGCTTAATTTTATCTGTAAAGTGAGAACCACCCCGCTGACACTGAAATTCATACTCAAGGTTTTGAAACATACTCCGTACCTAGTTCTGCACTAGAGACAGAGAACCCCTCAGAGCAGACAGTGATGGTTGACAATCACCTCCACTACCTTTAAACAAACTAACCTGGATACCACTGGCAGTCAAGCCACTGCAATACAGGAGCTCTGAGTCATTAATCCACACTGCTGAGAAGCAAGCACAGTGCACGTGCTCACAAGATAGCAGGGTAAAGAGGAGGATACGAAGGCTTTTGCTGTAACAGCGGAACTGTTTCCAGTCCCACTTTGATGGGATCAAAGTCAGCACTGATATCTCTATTATGAACTGCACACTGCAGTCCACACTCCTCCTGAGAGCCCCAGGCAGCCAGCTATTAAAAGCTTATACCAGTTCATCATGAACCCTCACAGCGAGAAAAGACACAACTCACCATCCACCCATAACTATAGCAACTGCTTTGCAGCACTCCACTTTGATCCAAGAAACAAGCTGCCCTGAAATCCAGCCATATTCTACAGTCATTAGTATGACCCTATTAAATATCCAAGAATTTCACCTTATAATACAAATCAACAGCATTACATAAGTCCATGTAAACATGAGTAAAGGAAGCAAGCATCAGTGAATGTCATTGCTACTTAAAAGACAGAGCCCTGATCCCATAAATTAACATGCCCAAAGACAAACAGTTCCATAACACAGTTTTATGGAGCAAGGGCCTAGATTTGAAATTACACAGACTGCACACAAAAAAGACAAAGTCTCCTACCTGGGTTTCCAACTCCGTTACTTCCAAATTCAGTTTATTCAAGTGTTTATTCACAAAGGTGATCAGAGACTATAAAACACCAGAACCAGTTGATGTTAGATACTACAGTCAGTGCCTATGTGAAAGGGTTAACATAATCTTTTAAGACATTTTTTTGAGCTTAATAAATATGCACGTGTGCTATTTGCTTTTGCATAAATAAGCACACAAAACTGAAAACCACTCAGTCATATAGTCATTTTTGCTGCACCATATGCTAGAAGTCACCAGATGGCGCTATTAGATACAGCTTACTAGTTATTTTTCCTAGCACATAAAGCATACTTTAGTTTTGTTGGAAAAAAACTGATGACATTGGTTCTTCTGTAGGTTCTTTGTGAAGATGAAGCACGCAGTAGGTGCATTTCCTGTCCACACTAATCTCTTCAGGTTCCTGGAGAAGTTCCACTGCCTGGGAGCAAGGCATCAGCAGCACTCAGCTAAGACTCCCAAGAGAGGATGCCAACAGCACGCTGTTCTGCACATACCTCTGTTCCTGGAGTGATGCATGCATATCAATTAGCAAATTACAGTCAGGATGTAACCAGAGTCTGGCATTTCTATTCCTGTAGGAAGCAGACATGCAAGATCCTGCTACTACGAGCCAGATATGTGCTAACGTACTGAAGCAGAGAGCTTCCAGCCTGCTTACGACACTTCCAAAAGGGACACAGAGTTGGGTGTTAACACTTCTATTGCATGGATAGAGTTAACTTAATTTTCTATTAACTTTAAAAACACACTTCTAGAAGATGTTTCAGACTGGAAAGACAAAATTTTCCATGAACTGCAAAGCATTATTTTAAATGCATACATCTTCTGTTTCATATGCAGCAAAGGGACAAATTACAACACTGTATACTACTGTTCCAATAAATAGCTTAACAGCCCTATTGGAACTAGCTGATGGAACAACATGCAGTCTCATCCTTATGTGTTCTCTAAAATTAACAAGAGATGGCAGAGATTAACAGCTACTTTACCCCTACACTCTGCCTAGCACAAAGAGCCATGTCAAGAATATGTCTGGATAGGTGTGCTTTGCGATGATGCTCAGCCTGGGAGGAAAGACCAGAGGACCACAGGAATTAATGGTAAGTAGAAGCGCCCTGGGACAAGAGCAACTCTTCTGTACAAGCTTTATATTTAGCAAACTTATTTATGGGTGAATCACATTTCAGGGTACTGTGGAAAATATCTTCCAGTTGCTGAAGATCATCTTTAGTACAAGAATGAGCTGAAAACCAAACACCAAGTGCTTCCTGGGGAGACTGAAGCTGAAGACACATGCACGACTGGTTGCTGGTGAGCCTAGCAAAGGGGTCCCCACCACCAGCTGCTCATTAGCCTACAGCCCAGCCCTCTCCTTGCTGGAGGACAGCGCCTGGGATATAAAAGCATGTACGACTGTCCAGTCAGAATGATCTGTACCACTGCAAATACTTTGCAGAGTAACATTTTCTAACCTGTGTCATTTTGATTGAATCTAGCAGCACCACCCAGAAAAACCTTGGCCAACAAACCAGAGTAATGAGACAAGCCTGACTGAAGCCACTGAATCCAGGTATCACCTGGCTTTGAAACAGTGAACTCTGGGGGATAAACACCCTTTTTGCCATTTCAGAATCCTCTTTGCTATTTTCCAGATCCTTCTGGATATCTTTCCAAAAGCGTAAGAAAAAAAGGAATGTAGAAAATGAAATTTGAATTTTATTTTTTACCTTTTTGACTACGCTGAGTTTGTCTGGTGCATGATCAAAAAGTGTGTCAAAGGCATCACGCTCTGATTGTAGAAGGGAAAAAAAATTAAAATTAAAACACCTCCAACAGCCATGTATGGGAAGTAGGTTATGTGTCCCAAGCTCAAAGGTCTTTCTCAGAAAGCCACATAACACAGTCTCAAGCTAAAAGTATCACCCTATTTTGGTGTCTAGCTAAATGCCAGAGCGAAGTCCCCTGGGAATTTTAGAGGTAACTGAAAATAAACATATCATTCATTGAATTCCCTTTTCTGCCATTCATAATTAGTACAAAACATATGTAGGTAGAAGAAAAAATAAAATGAAACCCAAATTTTGACTATGCCCCAATCGAAACTTAAACAATGAGCCACTGAAACATCACCTGGTTTTGGTGCACTACTGCTACAGTGATAGCTATGGTTGCATCCACCGCTCAGCATCAAACTCAGATATTAATTTGGTTAATTTAAAATAACTGGTAGCACCCCTGACTTCAGTAAAGCTTAAAACTGAACAGAGTGATATCTGATTCAACAGTGTATGAAGAGCAAAGCTTACATACAGTATGAAGATTTAAATTATGTTAAGACATTCGAAGCGTTGTATAACAATATCTAATCCAATCTAAAAATCTACTACATTGACTATATTAGTGCAACATTTCACACTGTGGCAGCTTTGGGCTGACTGAAATTTTCCAAACACTGACTTTTTTGCATGACAACTGTCATCATCAGGTAAAGCAAGAAAAATTTAGAAATCTAACCAATTGCAGCTGCATTAAAAACAACAAAAAAGCATTAAAAATGCTGGAAAAGTGTGTGTGTTTTAAGCCGTTAGAATTTTCAACATAGTTTTTAAGAGTTTTTCCAAGTTTAAGTTATTTTTATTTACAGAACACATTTTCATAGTTTTCTATTGTTAAATAAATGCATTTATTATCCAAATTCCTTTGGTATCTGTTATTTAGCCCCTATAGCCCCAACATTACTTATTTCCAAGTACCTTATTAATTACTAATGCAGATATTCTGCAAGAGGGGAAATGGTAGCATTCACTTATTATAACTGGGGGAACAGAGAAACTAAATTACTTTTTCTTCATCACACACAGTCCTTCACAGGAGCCCACATCTCTTTGGTGAGAAGTGGTGACTTAATGCCACTAAAAACTAAATGCAAAAAGAGAGGTCTCATGGAAGCAACACCAAAAAAAATGGGTTTTTATTTAGAACACCAGGTCTACTTTTGGTAAGGTCTGAACTCTAAAATCTAGTGAACAGGGAGGAGATAAGATACTTCATGCAAAGGAATTAGAGAGGGCTGACTGGTGGCTGAAAGGGGACAGATAACATAGCTTTCTTAGACCTTGTACCATCCACCTTTGCTTCAGTAATTTTCATGTATTCATTTATATATCAATTAAATGGTCACATTATGAAGGAGGTGGAACTCTTAATGCTGGAGGTTGCAAAGATTTTTACTTGAAAGCCACTAACGACAGTGCTAGGAAATACTGCCCTGTGCAGCATTTTCGCTATTTGTTACTTACAAATGAAAACGTATCAAGAGACCTGCCTAAAGAGCACAAGCAGTACAGTGGATCATCTGGTTCTACCCATTATGCTCCACATTTCTGTGAAGTAACAAAACCTGCCACTACAACACATTCCAACCCTGAGGAATTCCTCAATACATTGTCTTGATCTGCTGAAAGAAAACAGACAAGATTTTCTAAATAACATAATAGGGGCTAAATAACAGATACCAAAATTAAAAAAAAAATTCAGAGTCAACTTTGTTACTTACCAAATCTTCCCATCATCATCCTGCAAGTCAGAGCATTCAAAAATACGGGGTTAGTTCATGAATAATCACTTTGAAAAGACAAGACCATAGGCTTAACAGGCCTCCTCCTGCAGGATGCCAAAGACTAACCACTTCTACCGAGTCAGGAGGCTGAGCATGTTGTAGACCAGACCCAACGTGCTGCAGGAATGTCCCCAGCAGACCACCCATGATGCCAGGGAGATACACTTGAAATTAATGGAAACGCATAATTATGTTTTACACATAATTATGATTTCTTATGCATAACTATTTTTATGATGAAGAGTGAATGAGCAAATGTACTTCCATGTACAGTTTCTACTAATATAGTCATCAGACGCTACACCACACAGCTCAGAAGGAGCAAGGCCATCTATCTCACTTTAATCTGTTTTCTCTGAAGAAAGAAAACATACATCATATCTGGAGATTATGGAAATAAAACTGCCGTATATGAATGATATACGCAGCCGGTGACATCATCAGACATATGCAGATGTTTATCAGCTGAGAATCAGGTCCTGATTTGCACAGAGGAATCTGAAAGTATTCAGTGAATGTTGGATTCTGCTGATCGTTGCATTTTCTGTAGCTATACTTGTATCTGGGTATGCAACACATTAAACAGCAAACCTCTTAATATTGTGTAATATTAAATAACTTAATAAAATACATGTATAAACACACATGCAAATCTGTAAACATTTTTCTTGCTAAAAAACAGTCTAAACCCCACTCCACAGAATACATCTTACAAACCACATCTGAAGGAGAGGACATGCTAACTATATTGTTCAAGAGCACAGGAGGGAGGGGAGGAATTCTGGCCCACAAACCTGAAGCAGAGCTCTGATCCTACAAAAAACACTATGAGATCTTTAATGTCCACACAGAGATGTTATGATCTCATTTTTGAGCGTTTCCATCTGAAAGCTCTTCCCCACTGAGCTAGCCACATGGTACTTCATTTATCTTCAAAGTCACTGAAAGCTGAGCCAACTCTACAGGGAGCCAATACACTGATAAACTGAAAGAGGGCTCATGTTAAGTCCCTCTTAGAAGAGATGCCTTCAGGCCATGCAAAGGAAAAACTCAGCTTTTATTTGCAGCCAAAGTGCATGTCTAGCCTTCTCCTTATAAAAAGGACTGTAAAAATACAACGCAAAGTAATCTGTTGCAAAAACCGGAGAGGGAAGAGCTTTATTTATTTTATTTATTTTTGCTGAGTTCTAGTTAGTTACAACTTTAACAGAGTATCACTTGAGTTTTGAGAGGTATTTCCAAGAATTGCCTTTTGTCAAACTGATTCTTCCCCAAAATATCTACATTGGCCCTTCACTTGAGACAGGCAACAGCACTAGGCAGAAATTTATTCTATATGCCTACCTCCAGAAGGCAGGGGAAGAAAGAAAAGAAAAAGCCCCACAAAGGTAAATCTCAATGAAAAAAAGCTTCTGTAACACAAGAATGTCAGGACGACACTTTTCTCCTTCATAACATATTTCTAGAGACAGAGTTATTTCTATATGGTTAAAAAAGCACCACATTAAGACATTAAGGGACTCTGTTAATTTAACAGGGGCTGGGGAAGATTGTCTCTCTCTCGTCTTTGCAAATGGTCTCACATCATGCACCACAGCCACACTCCGAAGCTAAAGTGTTTTGTGCTTACTCTGTTGTAGTCGTCAGCTCCTCTGTAACATGAGTGGTCTGAAGGAGGCCTTCACGTTTCTGGAAAGGAAGACAGAGTCAGAAACAGAGATGGCATTAGTAAAGGAAAAGCTCATTAGGGCCTCTGCAACATTCAGCATCTTCTCAGAGGAGAAAACTGGATAAAGCATGCTCACTAAGTTTTGTAGACATAGAGGTGAAACAGCTGATACAGGAGGGCTCACTCCCAGAACAGTGGCATTTATCAGGCTGACAGCCAAATGGATGTTTGGGAAACGTGTGTGTGTGTACATATGTATGTATGTATGTATCTGCAGCCAACAAACTGGCTAACAATTCTCCCAAGGCCACAGCCAACATCATGCCTGGAACACAAATTAGAGAGAGTTTGTCAGCCCTGTCTTAAATTCCCCAAGGCCACTTGTTCATGTCACGGTGTCAACCAACAATTTGACACAGTTGGCAGCCGGGGTCTGTGGAGAGGTCTGGGGCTGAAATAACACAGATGGCTGCCCCCAGGCCAGGGCTCCAGTGTGCTGGCAAAGCTCTCCGGGCATGAGGGCAGCTCTCCTAGAGCAGGCATGTTACTGAGGCCACCAGCCACATGCCTGTCAGGAACATAGCCACCAAGGAAATGTAGGGAACATAAAAAGCCCAACTAGTGATTTCACAATTAATGGTATTTCCCTGTTACAGGGTTTTCTCTCCTTGGGATAATTTTCTGCACGAATAAGGAGTCTCCTAGCCAACAGAGAGTTAGCATGCAGTGAGATTCAGTTTCAAAACAGCTTTTTAACAGCCTCCTCGGCTCTGTTAAGACACAGCGCCTTGACACAGGTGGGGTCAAATGTTTCTGAGCCTCTCCAGAATTCTGGAGACAAGGCACGTGCCTCTCAGAGGCTGGAAGTGCTTTCACCTGAATCAAAAACTTTCTTAACATCTCCACAGGTCCCTTCCAAAACTATGGGATATAACCTTATGCCTGAATGGAGGAACTTCTTTCCTCCCTTCTCTGCACTTAAAAAGCTGACACAAACAGCTCAAACCTCAGCAGCCATCTAGGAACGGGGTCTGTCAGAATGACTTACGGCAGGGTTAATAAAGCTGCTAGCTCAGGTAAGCAGGGAAACCACCCCTCCCAGGCACAAGCTCCATACACATAGGCCATCTCAATCATTTTTGCCAACTGAACCCCAAACAAGAACTTACTAGGGAGAACAGCTTTGAAGAGAAACACATCCTTCCCCAGAAGCAATCTAAGAAATAAAAACTGAAATCTGAAAGACAGTAAGAATTCCTGCCCTTCCAATCCCTACTCGACAAATGAAAGTAGAGTTGCTTTCTCAGGGCACCAGCAAGCAAGCCTGGCTGAATGCACGGTGGGAGCCATGGTCTCCCATAGCTGTGCTGTTACAGCTCCATGCCTGTGCTGGATGCCGCCAGCTGGCCATGTCTTCACAACACCTCACTTCCCTACCACGCATACATTTCATCCTGCTCCCCCAAGGGAGCCACAGGAACAGTGCCAGAAGGTTTGGTGAAACAAGCCAGGATGACAGCACGGATGGAAAAATGAGGAAACATCTGACAGGGCAATGTTTTCTTGCATACAAAACAATGTTGTCTTTATTCCGTTCCATCACGTCCCTGCTTTATTAAAACAGGTTTTTGGACCTTCCAGGCACCACACACCCCAGGGAGAAGATGCTATAAACTGTGAACAAAAACTCAGTAAGTGGTGACTAGTGAATAATGCCTCCAACACCTGATAAGAAAGAGGAACGGATGCCAACACTGACTCCCCAATAGGTGGAAACGGCAGCATTTCTGTGTAGCCCCCTCCAAGGCAGCTGAGCATGCTGCTGGCACAGCAAGCCTAGGTTCCTTGGCCTTGAAATCCAAAAGCAAAAGCCATTCTTTGACAAAACTTTGACTCCTTGCACCACTGCTATGAGACATATTTATTCTTCATCCTGCCTTGCCTCTGACCTTTCAGTCTGCAACTCTGACTTAAAGGGAATTATTGTAAAAATACCTCAGATGTCCCAGCAGCACCAAGGTGGGACATGCTGCAATTTTGAAAGTAAGAATAAGGAATGCTAAGTGCAAAAGATGGCAAATCCTGAGCCTTGTAAAAATAACCAACACAGTGAGCCTTAAGAGCAATTTTACACTTCTTTCTGAGAATATTTTCCTGAATTAGGGTGTTTCTTCATCATCAAGTTTACATTTCAAATATCAGGCAGCAGAGTCAGCTGGAAGAAAAATCTCAGGGTTTTCAGTTTTCACTGAAAGCACACAGTGAAACCATAAAGTTTCTCTCGTCCCTGCCCTCACTGGGGAGGGCTGGAATGACAGGCACATGCTGAGTGACACCAGTATTAAAACATGTACCATCTTAGACTCTTAACTCAGCACTTGGAGTAGCTATCAATAGGATCTTAATTAGAAGACCCACCTACACCCTTGCCCTGCTAGGACACTTCATGTATAACTTGGACATACATTGCCCTGGTTATGAAATGTTCTGTTTTACACAAAAACTACCACGAAAACCATTTCTGGAGGTTGAATTCCAAAATGTTTGAAAGTAACTAGGTTTCAGGAACTCTACTCTTGAGAGAAGCTATCTCATGGTGTTCACCATATATTACAAAATAATATAAACAAAAGTGTTTTTCTGCTGAGTTAGTCTTGTAGCTGTTCTAGGTAATGCTAACAGACAGATAGATAGGTAAACGTTCTTCCTGCAAGTAAGGTAAAGCAGAAAGCCCTCTTCAAAATGCCTGTGAGTTTCTGAGCAAACTATACAGTGCAGGACAAAAAAAGGATAGCATATTGTTTGACAGATACAGATCCAGTTACAGATCCTTCTCAGACTCTAAATTAACTATTTTTAATTTTAAAGAAATACAGCACCTTATGAAAGTCTCAGTCTGTCACCTCAAGATGCTAAAGGAAGGGATAAAGGAAAGGAAGAATTTAAGGGAAGGGTAGAATCCAGTCTGTTGAGATCTTGGTAAATACTTCCCATGTAGCACAGTGCTGTCATAATACCTCATTTTATGAAGCAGGACACTAAAAACTAGAGAAGAAAAGCCCACAGTACTTACACAAGCTAATAAGTTATTTTGCATTGCTCCAGGATGAGCTATGGAAATGCACACAACTTGGCTAAGCAGTAACTTGCTAAACCAGTATGACTCTCATTTTCATAGTGTAAGCACAGCCCTTCTGGGCAAGAAGCACCCCATGCATCTGCAGTGTGAGGACGGCTCAACAAAGTTGGTAATGATAATTCTAAGCACCAAAGTCACTCATGAAAGTGAGACTTAACGAGTTTTGAAAATTTCAGTGTGGGTGTGCTCTTCCACAATACTCCCACAACATCTTGCAAGGTTTTCTTGCTGTGAGGTCAATTCTGCAGAGCTTACAAAGAAGTCACTTAAACCGTTGATTAATCCCCTTAAATGCATATTCAAGCAAGAAAAGGCATTTAAACTAAAACCTCTCAGAGAAGACATCTTACGTTAATTGTGATCTAGTTTGACAGAACAGTAATCATTAGTAGGATCTGTAATAAGAGCCCATTTAACAATAAATTGATAATTATAATAATAATAATCTTCTTACTTGGATTAGGAACAATATTAACCTCATTAACATTCTTCTGTTTGTCATTAGTATAACAAAGGCTAAATAAAATCCATTTAGAGAGATCTGTGTTACTGAACCAACATGTATTTTTAGACTGATTATGGATGTTGAACTACAAAAACTCAATTTACCAAACTATAAGGCAAAAGTTACTGTTCCAGAAGAAACATACTTCAGTTTATACTGTGCCTTGCTTTCCATTTAAATAAACAAAGTTGAAGAGTTGCAAGCCTTTCCTAGCAGTATGATAGGGGGGCTGAAACAAGCCTCCTCTTGCCTGGGGCCAGCTGAGATACGCTCACAGCCAGCAGCTGTCCTAACCACCTCCAGGACTCCAGGCTCTAGATCCAACAGGAAGAGCTTACAGCATCTCCAGCTTAGATTAACTCTCATTGTACCATTGCTCTCACACCTTCAGGCACTCCCTTGGGGACACCGAAGTGGCTCTTTCTCTCTTTCTTTCTTTTCCTAGTTTCTATCAGCCTTTATCTCATCCTGTCTTCACCTCAGCCTTGTCTAGCCTCAAGATGCATGAACTCTGGTGAACCAGATGCTCTCAGTAGGTGTATTCTCCGTAGCCCTCCAACATGAAAAGATGTGAAAACACCTTCTCCATGGCCTTCCCTCTGCTACAGACATGGAGGGTCCTGAAACTTGAACTAAGGACAAGGAAAGGGAGGCTTTAACTCTTTACTTGATGTTGTTTTTCTAATTCATCAATTACGGAAGACACTTCACTGTACTGGGCAGAAGGAGATTTCTAGCATCAGGGTGTCAGAGGACTGTTGACCACTTTATATTTACATTTTCCTCCTTACCTTTCCAAGACAGTGAAAAAAATTTAAGAAGAAATTAGTCTCCTATTTACATTCATGTTACTTTATACCTAACTCACCATTCTTAACATGAAAGAACTACAGCAGCCTGAAATCAGTTCAAAATCACCTCTTAAAGATAATACATACATTTATTGTGAGCCAGGGAGTATCCATCAATTACTCATTTACATCACACCCTGTACCTCTAGACCATTCAGGCAGGCAGCCTGGAAAATGACATTATTTAAATGTAAAGCAAAATAAGGCTTGATAAATCAACAACCATGCAATCACATCCTGTAAGGGGATCCACATTTGCAAAACAGAGCCCAAGATCACTGTATCTTCTCTATTCTTGCAAGGAAACCTACTACCGCCTGACAGCTCTAACAGTGAATGGCACGTACAAAACACACTTCGACAGTCTGCAGCCAGCAGCTGACCCTGCCTTGCAACAACAGCACTGAGCACCACAGCAAACAGTCACCGCACAATCACAGTGCCAGCTGGAACAGCTCTGACTGGTGTTTCAACAGCTGTTGAGAAAAGCTGGGTTTGCATGCTACAGACTGTACTGCCACAGAAGCTTCAGCTGGGATAGAAGGTGAGATAATAAGCAAGGGTACATATGCTCCAAAAGTACAGTCTTTGTAGAGTGAGCAATTTGGTCAACACCAAACAGAGAAAGGAATAACTAGAGCAGTATCTAGGGCAGGATGGAAGAAATCAGGGTTCCTCAGGTCAGATCTCTTTTCCATGTCTAAGGAAAGCTAACAAAAACACAAGGCTGTGAAAGAAATGATAGAAGTCTGTTAGCACGCCAAGGAAAACAACACGTCTAAGTCTGCATAATAAGTCATTGGGGAGAAAGCAACATCAGTAACAGGCTTCCCAGACTACGGAGAGTCTATGTGCTGAAACTCCTTTGTGTGCTGTTTGTGTTTCAATGGCTTCCCTACAAAAAATGCATGGCAAAAAACATTTATTAAAGTGCCAGAAATTACAGACATGACTCTCTCTCATAGAAAATCCCATCACATGTTTTTAGCTTGATATTGGGGTAGCAAATGTTGGTACCAAAAATATTAAAGACACAATGTTCTTGGGGTGACATTTAAGCACAGCAAAAATACATTCCCAGGACTGGCACTCACTAAATGACTGGGACAAGAATTTTCTAAATGACAAGAGATCGGGGGGCAATGGATGGGAGCAGTCCAGTACTGCAAAATCAGAGTTATAAACAGTGACTCTTCTGATCAATTTTGAGTTCATACTCACCCGCACAACTACCACTTGTACAGACACATGTTCAGGCAGTCGAATGGCGGCCCGGAAATGCATTGCCAAAGCTACCAGAAGGTGAAGAATGGAAATCAGATTCTTGCCATGGATTGCTGAAGGGAACAAGGAAAATGAAGCAAATAAAAGAATACTGAGGACTTATTTTAAACGTACAGCTCTGAGAAAAAGCCAGGAAAAAGGCAGTTAAAAATCCCTTTGGTGAACACAGACCTTTTTTGTTTTAATCCTTTTTCCTAAATTTACAAGGCCTACAATACAATTTTACAGGTAGTAAAACCTAGATCCAACCCCCCCTTTAAGTTACATGCCTAACTTAGGAGTCCAAACACTTCAGCTCCCTCTCTCGTCAACAAAGACTAGCAGACTCAACCACTTGCCTTCCACTGTACTGCCAAAACCGGAGAATTCTGCTTTTAGCAGACTTCCAAAGTGCTAACATGAGCTTTCCTGGCTATATGAGATGAACCCCACTCAATGCCTAGGCGAACGGACTTCTCAAATTCCATTCTCACTTTTGGACTGTAACACGCCACGCTTGAACAGAGGACACTTTCTGCTTAGCTTGTTAGAAGCTGCATCCTCCAGCAGGACACAGGATCCTTTTACTCTCACTGGGGTGGCCTGAAGGATTAGACCACACTATAGTACTTAAAAGACTAATACATTTCTCACACCTGTAAGGATTCAAATTCAGGAAGCAAACAAAAAACTTTCTAATGAAAGCATATCTTTAAAAGAAAAAATTACGTCAGTTATCCCATAGCCATGTACATCTGTCCTTAAACTAAGAAGATACAGTTACAATCCAATACATGGATGTGTTAACACCCTCTATGCAAAGAAATAAATTTTTACAAACACACTGCATCACAGAGAATATGATCAACCTATTGACTATCATACCCTCCTTGCCTGTGAAGCTGAGACAGAAAGCCTAACAGAGTCCTTACAGTCAACGTTCCACTTGATTGTCCAGCCATGGGGTCGGAGTAAATCATGGACAGCTTCCAGTACCGTCTGCAGCTTTTGTTTCTGACCAATTTCAGATTGCGTCACTTCTGCCACGTTCAGTTTACGGTCAGCCAATTTTTCTGTATTTGTAAAGAACAACAACAAAAAGAACAGACAAAATAAGATTAAACAAGGGCCTGGGTGGGAATAATGAGCACAGAGCACTGAGTAGAGCTGGACTCTGCAAGAAATTTTCCAAAAGAATGATCTTCCTTAGAAAGCAAAATAGCTGAAAGCAAACCTTTCATCAAAGTGCATCAATTCCAATAAAACCTGTGTTAGAAAACTGGTAAGGTCTGGCAGAATATGCTCATCAATCAGATGTCAAAATACATAACAATGTTCAGATAGGCACCAAGTTAGTAATAATATTTATTGTACCTCCCATTTTCTTTCACTGTTGAAAAGCGTTTGGCACAACACAGCCTCCATTACACAAGGAAACTGCACAGGTTTAATGGACTTTTCTAATAACAATTTAATTTAGGACAAAAAAGGGGAAATTTTGTGTGAACATTTACTTCAGCTTGATAAGCTTTATTTCAGGTTAGCTGAAGGTATGAATTTAAGCTAAAGCAAACTGCCTCCACAAACCATCATTTATGAGTCATAGACTCATATGACCCATGAATTTGTACTGGCTTAGTGGAACTAATTTAAAGAAACAAGTAAGTTGGTACAATCTTGTCATGTTGTTAAGACATTGTCACATCATGATTGATCACTTCTAAAAATGAACTAACACAGGAAATTTTGTAAAATGCCATTACTAAAATTTGAATTCTGTTTCTGTAACACAATTATTTGTTGCGAAAGTCACAGACAAGTCATTCTTCTCTTCCTCTGCACTGCGGCCCTTGCCAAAGACACAAGAGCAAAACTTCTCAAAAAAAGAAAAAAGAAAAAAAAAAAGGCAAAGAGAGCTGAGGAAAGGGGGTAGAGTCCTCCAGCCACCGGAGCAATGGGGACAGCTAATCTCTTTTCTGCCTTCCACCCTGGGGGAAAAAATGATCAAATTCACTCTGCTGCTGGGACTAGGAAGTTGGGACAAAAAAACCGTACTTCACCAAAACTTTTGTCACAAAGTGGCATGGGCTTCAACTCTAAAGATTCTTTCAGAAACATTTCAGAGTTGTCAAAACCTATTATACCAATAATGGAAACAGTTCTGCTCTCAAGTTCAAGAGTATGTTTCTTCTGGACATTTTACCTAGCTGAAGATATATAGAGATATATTTTAATTTTTTTTTAAGAAGCAACAGAAATAC
>JAVJGI010000060.1:15653444-15694789 GCA_035590275.1 Ibycter americanus
AGAAGAAACAGAAATACAAAAGTACTTTAGTAACCCAAACAGAAGAGAAAGACTTGCAGGTTATCAAATCACAAATACTTTGAAGATTTTGACTGCTTCTATCAAATTACAGTAGGAAATTTTTATCAATATCTGAGTAATATTCATTGGGAAAATGTTCTTTAGCCAAGATGTGTCTGAGTTTTTAAAACTGACTACCAAAACACGCAAGTATTATTTTAAATTATTTTAGATGGTTTTAAAAAAAAATGATACTACAACATTCACTCTTTGGACATGTGTTATGGCTCCTATCTATTCTCAGCCCAGGTTAGCAAGCAGAAATTTATTTCCTTTCACCTTGACACCACGTATACCAAGCCACTCCAGTCTCTCTCCACCGCACTGCTTGTACCTTGATAAAATTAACTAAACAAGGAGCTCTACCTCAATCAGTCAGACAGCGATTTGCTAATCTCTTACTCCGAATTGCTTCAAAATAAGCCCACTGACAAGCTGTGGTCTTTCATCTTCTTTGTGTGTCTGCCTACTAAGGCAGATCTTCTTGAAACATCTCTCACACACAAGGAATTATTACTACTACTTGAAGTGTAATGACCCTATTTTGTTAGCCTTTCTTGCAGGCACCAGAAGACATGCACAACAGAGGGCTGACAATTCCAAGGTCTTGAGCAACAGAAGCACCACCACAAGCATGACATGCTTTGCCTCTTGGATCAATGACACAGCACAAAGATGGACAGATTCAGTAATATAAAGTCTTGCTGAAGAAACCAAGACACCACTGAACAAAAATACATGACAGTGGCCGATTTGCGACAGCTTCAGGTCAGGGGAGCAGCATTTGCTGTCCAGTCAGAGGCCCAACAGGAAGAAAGTGAGGAAAAACCAGCCCAGTTAAAGTCTCGGGCTGCAAGATCTACATGTCCATGTTTCCTCCTGTAGGATACACAAAGTCCAACTGAGCTACATACGTATGTATGTCTGTAAAACTAAGCACTTTCTAAATGTCTGCAGGCCTGAAGACGGAACCATAGCCTCCACAGGGAGCGTCAGAAGCAATGATACCTCTGATAAATGCCTACAGTGAAATGCACTACCACCTGCTGCAACAACAGTGTCTCTATGTTAAGAAGTACAACTCTATTCACACAAATACTCCCCAGCTAAAATTAACTCTACACCCCTGCAGGGTTCCAGCTGCAGTCTAACCAAGCAGTGTTCAAAGTACTCTTATTTCTCAAGTTATTTTTGAGGAGTTTTATTGCACACGAAGTTAATTGCTGTTAACCAATTTTAAAAGCTTGTGAATGCTCACCAAAATGCTGCAGACCTGTTATTTAAGGAGCATATGCAGAAAATTCAGTAAGCAGCATCCATTAGCACCAGTGGAATTAGCACCGCTAGGTCCTCTTGCCCCACTCTGACACATACATCCCACATCCCAGCCCACTCTGGAAAACATGTCACAAGTAAACCGAGAGAAGTCTGACTATCTGTCTCCAAGAAACAACGTGGATTTACAATGGCACTTGAAGCTTCCAAGTCTGTTTGTTTGCTAAAAGCACCCCCCCATAAATCACTGCATCATCATAAGGCTTTCTCCATTGTGCTTCTTGCGTGAACACACACGTTGCAAAGATGTAAGGGGGTTGCAAAATTAAAACTGCTTAACTGAGTATACCCTTTCATGAATCATTCGCACATAAGCGCATATTGTGAGTACGTGCCTGCTGCCATGCATTCTCTTTTTCTCATTTTTCCTCCCTAAAAAGTAATTCTATCAGGACCTCACAAAAGTTCTCAGCCCAAAAGCTTTCAGAAACTAACTACACCGACAAAATTCTGGACCACATGGCCTCTGCTTGGTTCCCCACTGTAAACACCAATCTCTTCACCTTTTTTCTGCCACATATTTCAGCTGCCTGAACTATACTTAGTCCACGAAACAAATACCTAAGAATCATCTGGATTTCCTCCTCTTTCAGCACACAGCTGAACAACAGATGGAGAAGCTGACACTGTAGCTATCAGTAAAACAAATCGTATCCCTGGTGAGATGGTGAGTTACTGCATAAGCCTGCTGCTGTCTGCAGCTTTGGAAGAGATAAACTTTGGGCCCCTTCCAGTCTTTGGGGACGCCTTCTCTTGTGTGCACTCACCTAGCAGCTTTTGCAGCACCTGCCCATCATAAAGGTCCTCTTCAAGCTGTTTGACAATGATTCTCTCCTCCACCAGCACATCATTAATCCAGTCAATTAGAACCTGGAAGTAAAGAAAAAGGAAGCAAATGTTTAAAAACCACTGATGTATGTTCCTTTCATTCAAGGCAGTAAATCAGGAATATAAAACAGAGCAAGAGTAACCATATTCATGTATTTCCAAGTTACAGAGAAATAATAGACAAAGAGATGCTTTTGCTCTACTGCTTTTAATTCAGGTCTGGCAGCATGACAATTCTAGTGCCCTCTATTTTTCCTCATTAAAATGTCTCCTTATTGCACCAATTCTAAAGCAAGTAGCAGCTAGCAGCTCTGCAACAGTAACCTTTGCTAGTATCTATGTTCTCCAGGTCCCACAACTCATGTCTTACCTGCTTTATGTGAACAGCAGACCTGCCAACAGATGACAATAGTCCTACGCTCCCACCATGATCTCTACCCTGACCAGATGAGTGGTGTGCCAAAGACGAGCTTCAGAGAGCATGTACGGTCCTACTACTAGGAGCTAAACAAACTCACTAGCTAGATCCCTGTCATCAGCAACAGGACAAGGCACTATCTTAAGTTGTTGCAGAATACAGAAGTCTGAAATTAAACATTTGGTCAAACGGGCCTGATAAACCATTCTACAACATACATAATAGTCCCCATATGCTGACTAACATAACTATAAAAATCATTCAATCACCTACAAAACAGGAATGAACATACAGAACCTTTAAAAAGAAAAGGAATTGAGTTAATTTTTCCAGGTGCCAAAGATAATAATTTCCAAACAGTTACAAGAAAAATAGCCTTGACTGTTTGAAGTTGGCAGTAGTGCTTTCCTCCAATTTATTATTTGGAAAATGAAATTACTTTCATAAAAATAATATAGTTGCGTGGGAAGAGACACAATGTTAAATCCTGCTAAATCCTTGATTCTGTAAGACGGGAAGAGCATTGACAGTCACAGACATGCAAAATCCATTAACTAGAGCCATCCAAAGCAATAACCCTCATTTAGAAATTCTGAAAATCTTAATTTGCTTCATATAAAATTGTGGATTCTTTAAATTCACTTTCTGATTAAATCCCATACTTCTGCCTTTTCTCAGTAGTCACGATGGCTAAGAAAGTTTTGGTGTTTTAATATACAAGAGACAGTGAAACACAAGCAAGTAAACAAAATATATAGATAGGCTTGCACTGGATAACATCCACCTTGGCAGTCCTAGGAAACACAAGCATTTGAATGTGTTCATTTGAATATGTTGGTCACAAAGACATTTAAGTAATTCAGCCTGGCTACCGAGGTTCATTGAATCTACCAACCTCAAGTAAGTTTTGCTAGGCTTAGTGTCCACAAAAGTTTACAATCCAAACATGAAATACTAATGTTTCATGCACCTCTAATCTCTATCTTTAGTACTTCCAGAGCATGCTGAAAACATGCAGAGCTGAAACTCAGCTCTAAAAACAGCATAAGTGGCAAATTTTAGCTGAGTGATATGGCAACTAGTCAATTTATAGAAAGCAAGGATCACCATCAATGCTCACATATGTAAATCACTTTTGCCCTCTAAGCTGCCCAGAGGGATTAAAAACCTCAAAACCAAAAATGACTCCTCTATAAGAGCAGCTTTATTTCTTTCAAAATAAAGCTTTTCTGATAATTTATTCACTAGTCAGTATCAGCAACTTGTACCAAAAGTAGTCTTCTCTAGAGCAGGTAAAGGAAAAGAGGAGGTGAGGTTTGAGACAAATGTGTAGATACAAAGTTGTGCTCTGCACCAGTATTATTGCCCCACTGCTCCCCTGTAACCTTGCAGGAACCTTACCTATCACTTGGGCCAATCCCCCTATCAGATGGTCTCTGCTGTGTGGTTACAGCTACCACCACTGTTCCAACACATGCCGTCAAGTTCTTCCACACTCTCACATCCACCTAATGCCTTTTGTTAGGTAAGAGGGTCATACAGTTTCTCCCTCTCCTTCCCCTCCTGCAACACCTTCATGGCTTGCAATGCCAATGAATGGGCAACTGCACTTCAGCTTGAGCAGCCCAGCCTGCTGGCACACCAGCTATCCCTGGCACTTAGGGTGCTGGATTGAAAGGGATATTGCAGCACCATGTCCCGGCAGGTACAGGCATCCTCTCACTTTGGCTGTGGTCACAGCAGCCGTGCTGGGAAGCCTGTCTCCTGACACATGCTCCAACACGCCCTAGAAACCATCTTCCTTCCATGTCACATGGCCTGATATATGTTATTACATGTGGGCAGAGAAAAATGTCAAAGACAATTCTTCTTCCTGCATTTTACCCTCTAGCCATTCTCAGGATGCCTCTTCAGCAGCCTCTGGATCAGATAAACTCTCCCTGCCCAGTCCTTCTCCTCTAGATTTAAAGCTATGGTTCTCAAAAAATTGTAACATGCCAGCTAGCATCTGGCACAGGGCATCAAACCTTTGGAACTCCTTTGAAAACCCCAACCAAAATTATCTCATCAGAGATTATAGCCAGCAAAACTTACAAGCAAGAAGATGCAGCCTAAATAAAAGTTAGCAGAGCTCTGCTCCACAGGTGGGGAACCATGACCACATTTGGAGAGAAAACTCCAATCAGCTATTCTTGTCTCTTTTGATCTTCTTCAGGGGATAGAAGGACATTCATGGTAAAAGGCTGGAGAAAGACATTAGGCCAGATTTCCAGCAGTCCTCAGAAGCTCTGTTAAAGGAAGACTCAGGATGCTAAACTATTTGAAACCATTAACAAACATTTTGTCTGTCCTGCCCTGAATGGTATTGAAGTCAGAATCTAGAAAATGTCAAGGAATTGAAAATAAACGTCTGGAAGCACCATCTAATGTAGAAGCCAACATCCCATTTCCAAGAGTGTAGGTACACAGGAATCATAAAGTGGCTTTGGGTACACAGTGTTAAAAAAGGGAAATACTTACACTATGTCCTACTTATATGTTTTAGAGAAATTTAGCACTGAAGAACTTGTGGCAAAAAAGTACATAACAGGGATACAAGTTACACAAGGTCTAGCCACAGTTCTTCTATTATTTTAATAGTCCAGCACCTGAATGAAAGAAAAATATCCCAAAGAACATTCTAACTTCTTTAGTATTCAGACTACAGCTCCAGCTCTGCTAGAAAAAAATGGATTTGCAGTTTATACTCACAAAAAAAAATCCAGGTGGGCTTTTTTTAACAGCCCTTGAAGACTGGCAAGTGCTGCAATTAGAAAACAAACAAACCCCACAAATCTGCTGTCCCACCTCTTAATTTCCTGTGTCTTAATTAGGAGTCTGGAAAAACCATTCTGCACAGAATTATTATTTTTTTTAAAACTTTTACACGGGAAATAAAGCACCATATTGCTTATTGAAATAGTGAACATACAAAAATACTTTGACCCTCTGCTCATGAAAAGTCAGCTCTCCTGTTCTTTGTAGCTGCTCCTTCATGCAAAGACAGAAGCAGAAAATATTTAATAATGCCTAAAAATTAAAACAGCTTGATACAGGCACATAGTACATGGTGGGGAACAGACAGAAGGTGCAGAGAGCTTTTCCTGTGCATGAAAATATGCCACACAACCAATACCGTGCTCAAGTTTTGGGCCCCTCACTTCAAGAGGGACATAGAGGTGCTGGAGCATGTCCAGAGAAGGGCAACGGAGCTGGCGAAGGATCTAGAACACTAGTCTTACAAGGAGCGGCTGAGGGAAGTGGGGCTGTTTAGTCTGGAGAAGAGGAGACTCAGGGGAGACCTTACTGCTCTCTACAACTACCTGAAAGGAGGCTGTAGTGAGGTGGGTGTCAGTCCCTTATCCCAAGTAACAAGTGATAGGACGAGAGTAAACGGCCTCAAGTTGCACCAGGGGAGGTTTAGATTGGATATTAGGAAAAAATTCTTCACCGAAAGGGTCATCAAGCATTGGAACAGGCTGCCCAGGGAAGTGGTTGAGTCACCATCCGTGGAGGTATTTAAAAGACGTGTAGATACAGCACTTAGGGACATGGTTTAGTGGTGGACTTGGCAGTGTTATGTTTGCAGTTGGACTTGATGATCTGAAAGGTCTTTTCCAACCTAAATGTTTCTATGATTCTGTGCTTAACTTCAGTCTGCCTGGTCTCACACTTCTCTATCCATTTCTTCGTTTCTGTGCCTGAACTTCATACATCTGCAGTTCAATACTGCCTTTTGTGCTCGGGCTACATTTACTGTGTTAAATAACGGGTGTAAGAGGAACACGGCAGTACTGAGGAAGTGCTTTATTGCAAAGCCTCTTCTCCCAGTGCGAGCCCTAACATCCTGTCCCTCCTTACACACAAGGGCTAGTGAACCCACAAGATCCCCCATGTAGTTAATGATCTTCAATGCACCTGAGACTCATTTTCTTTTGCAGTACTTGGAGACTCACAAAACAGCATGCAGGTACATGGAAATATTCATTAGGTCACTTAACTTGTCATACCTTTATATAAAGCTGCTCTTCTATAGTCTTCTATAGTATTTGGGATTAGCAGCTTGATTTTAAAACCTTAATACAGTATCTCCATGTCCTGACAAACATGCATTTCAAGCATATCCATACTCACACAAAACATCTCCAAATTGCATCAAATGCTCAGACACATGCATTTGTAGTTGCAAAATGTCCAGTGGTGCTTTAAATTCTGACACATCCATTTATCGTATCATTTTTAGGACAAATGCATATGTCCACTTAGATGAGCCATGTTGCACTACTAAACACTGGGCTGAAAATTGAAATCTGCCATGTGGCAGACAGCTGAAACAAAAGTGATGGAAATCTAGAAAGAAAAATTAGTCTGCCTGGCAAATTTGGTTTTTGAGTTCATGTAAGAGTGGTTTTTACATCACACTTCATCAGCTCAGTGAAGTATTTTTGTTCTGCAGGCTGGCTGCTCCCATTGCAGTGACGCACATTCAGAGTTAATCTGTGGAGTTCAAGGGCATAAGGACCTCACAGTCATTGCTACACAGCAATAAACAAAATGAAAAACAAGACAAAATACATGAACACATCTGGCACAATGGGAAAACAGGAAGCCCAGTCAACAAAAACAGAAAGGAAAGAAAAGTGATTTCAATGACCCTTTTCCCCCTAACTTCTGGGAGAATTAGGAAGCAGAGATCAAAAGGTATGAAAGCTTAACTGGCTTCAGGGTTTAGCATGGAAATTAATATTAAGAATTCATATTCAGGCCTGGAAACTGTTGACTTAAGCACAAAGCACCGGCAGCCTGTAAACACAGAGAAGGCTCCTTGTTCTCAGAAGCAGACCACAAACCATTTAGGAAGCACAGTTTCATTTGGTCACATGCAAAACCTTACCAAAAGGCCAGCGGCTTCATTTTGGTTTTCTCTTCACCACAGTGAATTTTAAAAAGCCATAAAATTAGACACGGAAAAGGGTGATAATTTCTAAGACAGTGAATGATTTACTACAAATAAGAATGTTTACTCATTTCAGGAAGTATCTAGATCAGCAGTGTTTGGATCTGTATTAAGTTTAGATGGGGCTTTAAAGGCCACAGGTTGTTACAGTATCAGCCAGTTTTAGGGAAGTCTTTGCAGGGACAGAAAGCATCTTGCAGCTGTGACTTGCTGTGTTTTGTCAAGGCAAGGCACTTCGATGAGACCCGGTTCTTGCAAGCTGCTGTTTGGATTCAACTAGTAGGAGCTCTTCTTCATACTTTTCCTAGTGAAATACATGAGAAAACCCTAGGAAATCTGACACTTATGTCAAATGTTAAAATGTTTTTTCAAAGTCTCTAACTCAATTCCTACAGCCTCTTAAGTCTAATTATGTTTAGGATGACAACCAGCAATGAAGCTTTTGAAACTTTTACCCTTCAGCAATATCTGAACCAGAAAGGGGGAAAAAGATTCTTTCCACCTTTACAGCCAATGGAAACTGAATTTTAAACAGATTCACAATAACATACAGACTAGAAACCTGAGTGAAGAATAGAAGAAGAAACAATGTATCACAGGACACCTCTATATCCCATCACAAAACCACCCAAACTTACAATTCAAATGCATACTTTAAGTCAGCTGTGCATTTGTCACTTCGCAAATATTGGGAAACAAGTAAAAAAAGCTCACAGATTTCAGACACCAGAAACAGAGTATTTTGCAAATAAATTATTTATACACATACACACACACACATATATATAAATGTAAGTAAAACAGTAACTCATCTCTCTTTCCCTGGTTTGAATTTTCAGTTTTAGGTCTGCTCAGCCATGTATCAAACTGTGATTACACACAGAGCGAATGAAGTGAGGAAGAAAAGGCTGCTGGCCATAGGGGGAACTTGGTTAACACTTCATATTGACAAATTGTGGCCAACTATTTTTAGAGTACCATCGATGATGAGGAGCAACATTTTGAGACATAATTCTAGTTCCTGGTGATTTTCCTATGTGCAAGAGGACTTCAAGCAGGTATTTTAGCATCCCAAACTAAGCAGCATTCAACAAGGAGATTCACTGTGTATTTGCTTTAATAAGAGTGAGGGTATGATGCTTTTTGTTGGGTTGTTGGTTTTTTTTCTGTTGGTCTCTCCATGTTACCACAAAGTGATACAATCTGTCTCTCCAGAATTACAAAGGCTCTGTCAAAATCGCTTCCAAACTCTCACACATAGCTTGCACTATGCATATAATTCCTATGGCATGAGGCTAGCAGAAATTAAAACAACATTCTGTGGAGACAAAGAGATATTAAAGCAGTGTCAGCAACAGATAACTCTGCAGCTTCTCTGCACTGAGATCCATTTACCCAACTGCATGTAACTGACAGAACAGAAACACTCAAAATCAATGATGGCAAACCATTGGCATGTCTAACTGGTGTTGAAAGAGATTTGGGCTGGCACCAATGAAACTAAGTCATACTGCCAAATTTCAAAAGGCATGAGGCTCTATTGCTGCTATTGACACATTCCTCTCAGAGGGGAAAAGAGAGAGAACCACTTTGAATTAAAAAAAAAAACTCCATCTATTCAACTCCTCACTCTTTGCTAGTCTGTGGAAAACTTTCATTTCAAGCTCTGTGGGGCAGGCAGTCTTTTCTGCTGGCTGCTGCTATATAGTACTTTGCACAGCTAATTCTCATCCAGCAGTGGGGCTCTTGGAAAATATCATTAACTACTGAAGAACAGAAAACAAGAAATAAATTGCCCATTTTTTTGCATTATCCAACTCTGTGGCATAAAATAGGTTTTGCCAACATAATTCA
Organism: Ibycter americanus; assembly: GCA_035590275.1. Taxonomy (NCBI): domain Eukaryota; kingdom Metazoa; phylum Chordata; class Aves; order Falconiformes; family Falconidae; genus Ibycter; species Ibycter americanus. The sequence goes on from JAVJGI010000060.1 coordinate 15,662,936, forward strand.
AACCCCTCCCTGCCTTACAGATTCACACCAACATAGTGTTAAATATTTCTCTTGCTGAATCTCCATAAAAACTCTCAGCTGCTGGGAGGTATGCAAATGATTAGCCATTACCTAAATTACACCATTTTCAAGTAGGCACTCTACAGGACACATCTCTCCTTTAAGGATTATCCCAAGGAAACAATTTCCAGTTATGTGCTTTTCCCTGCATCAGCTGCTCCAGTTCAGTTGGTAATACACTACCCTCTCTTTATGCAAGTGTAAAGTGGCATGGTAAGCACAGCCTGATTCTGCAGCGTGCTGTAAGCACTCAGATACATTTTCGAGTGCCGCTCTAGCCCTGATTTTCATTCCTCCTGAAGGTTTTCAGGTTTTTAAACTGGAAACATAACCTTACTAGACTATGACATCCAGGGAAAACTCACCAACTCATATTAAATTCAACAGCAAAATTCCCAATTTAAAAGCAATTCTGATCTCAGTATCAAGTCTCCTGCATCACAGAGTGCATCTGGTTCCTTCACTGCAACAACTGTTTCAGCCGAATTATGCATGACAATACCACTGTTACACTAGCAGAGAAACCACAGTACATTTTGAAAGAGTGGTGCAAGACCGCTGTACCTTTTGAGAGAATTAATGGATTTAGGTACTAACAAAGAAAGAATGTGCAAATTCACTTAATTTAAAACCACGATGTATTCCAGGTGAATTAGAATAACAAATTTGATCACAGCTCTTTGCTAAACTCAATTTGATGTGGTTTTGTAATCCTAAACATGTTACTGTAGTGTTAATAAGAGATCACTAAGCTTGTTTTAAAGATGCACAAGATGAGCAGTTTGCTGAGGCATTCTGTGAAGCATGTGTGCAGCCAGGGTGCACAAGGTTTCCTGAAAGGAATGTGCCACAACTCAACCCCCTGTCCACAGACTGTATACACTATCCAGAGTTCTCAGATCCACCCAGCTACAGCTGCATGGTTGTTTCTAACAAAAAATAATTTTAAAAAATCATTTTAAAATAATAAAGACGAAGTGTAGCAGGAAATTTAACACAAGCACACATACTTTTTGGAAAGAGAACACATTTGTTTGGAATTGCCATCCCTTCTCTTCCTGCTCAAGTTTTCACTATCTTAACCTCAACGACTTACTACATAGAAAAGGTTCTCCTAAACACTAGACCCTCAAGATCAAATCATCCATCATACCTGACAGAAACTATGAGCACTGCTGAGGCAGGAAGCCATACTTCACATCAGCACAGCTGGAAACACTATTATCAACACCTTGGGCAGGTGCCTCCAGTGACAATACAGATTCAGGACAATCTGGCCCCTGCCCGAGTAGACAGGTAAACTGAGGACTCTTCTTTAAAAAAAAAAAAAGAACCAAAAAAACAACAGAATATAGGGCAAGAAGAATCTCAGTTCCAACTTTTCTATAACGCTAGAGGTCTCCTCCTTGTCCCCTACCATGCCCTTGCTCATTTCAGTCCTACTCTTTCTTCTCCTGAAATCTCACTAATGCTTTCCAAAACTCCTTCCCTGTTTTCATAAACAGAAGGAACCTATGTTTATGTGGAGTGACTGCAGGTAGATTCAAGCCAAGCACTGATCCTCACTGTGATAATCACAAGGATATGAATGGACAATGAAGTTTTACTCTGTAACTACCATGAGCACTCTGACATTCAGCCTTTTCTTTTTTCTCTCGTTACTTTTAGTCTTACCTTGTTGATGACCTCAGTTTTCACATATACTTCAGTAACAAGTTGTTATTCCTCAACTACATTCTTGGTAATCAGCTTGTAAATTACTCCAGCTTACTAGTTGAAGATTTGAAGAAGGACAAAATTTCCTACCTTGATCAGTTCTTTGAATTTGGGGTCTTCTTTCGAGTTAGGATCAATCATAGTGCGTTCTTCATTCTCCTCTGTCCAAGTAAAAATAGGAAACTTTAGTGAGATCCACCTCAAATGTACACTGCTGAAATACTGCAACAATTCCTAATCATAAGTTGCCTGTCAGCTGATCAAGAAATGACAGTGCCTAGTCATCATCTTAGCAAGGGAATATCTGATGATCAAAGTGTTAGGCATTTTGAGAGACACACAGAAAGATAACACAGCTCTAACTTCCCTAAAATAAGATTGTTTCCACTGACCTTCCCCAGCTCAGACCCGGCTGTATGCAGAATAATTCAGAAAAATTGCCATCCTCTATACCCTGTGGGGCATGGTAATATCAACATACCAAAAAGTGCAGTCAACTACTTTTCTCCCTCTCCTCAATTTTTATTTGATTTCTATTTGAAAACACCTGTCCCAAATTACACCATCTTGAAGAGCATAGCAAGCTTATGGCACTGCACTCAGTGCAGCTGCTGAGACTTGAGCTGACACTTTGTTCCTGTGCTCTGTGGTTTCCTGAAACTTTGTCACACACGTGGCCCAGAGTGCACGAACTCCTCAACCTCTGGTTAAGCTGGAGAATGAAAATTACTCCAATTTATATCAGTTGTACTTGTGCATGGTGGAAGAACATCAAATAGATTTCTGAGGTGTAAAGTCATCTACTTCTTCTGTTGCTGGGAGATGGAGAGGCATGAGAAATGCTCTCCAATGGCCAGCAGGACAACCGCAAGAGGCATGAATGTAAAGATTTATTTTTAGAAGGAACGATTTGATGCAGAAATGTTGGTAGCAAAATTAACTTGACTTCAGTAAGGCTAACAATCAAACAATCTTTGGCAGAATTATCTTCAAAACAGCACACATGGACACGTGTGTGATGTGCATGTTTGTATGCTACCATAGATATGGACACCAGTATTTAGGAAGCAGCTGGAGTAAGACTCATTTTACATTCTGGTGCTTGCTCTCAAGTAGCAGACCTCCCTGCACCCTTCATTTTAGCTCCTTCAGTAGCCAAGTAGTAGCTGTGACCTAGGTTAGATCTGTTCCTTTCAGCGGGGCGCAAACCCTGGCTACTACACAACAGGAACACAAGGATGGGTGGCAGTGTCACAGCTATGCAAGGAGATCCACATCTCTTCAGCTAAAATTGTTATTTATAAACCCCATGGCTTTATCGTTAGCTGAGTCTAGACAGGCCATATGGAATTCTGTTTTCCTATTGATTTCTTAGTTCCTTGCAGCATGACAACAAAGGAGGGGTTTCAAGTATGACCATTACTCAGGCCACTGCCACACTGCATAGAGGAACCCTTTAAAACCTGACAATGACCAGCCTACAGTGACTTCCTACTGCAGTGCTAGACTTCACTGCTATCAGATGGGAAATATGACACTCGCATATCCCAGACAGAAGACTGACTATACCATCTAACCGGTTACCTTAGACTTCACCCAGGTATTTGGGTTTAGTATTTTCCAGGGCCCCTTATCTTTCTTAAAAAAGGATGACCTTGCTACCTGAACATACCTGACAAATTTCCACAAACCTACAAAAAAACCATGAATTCTTTTGATGCTTTTTTCCTCCATTCCTTTACTTCCTCATTACTGCCTAGGATGAGTCAGGCAGTCTAATCACAAGGAAGTGACACCCACCACACACCCAAAATACTGCTAACTGAAACCCTGAACAAGATTTGACCCATTAATGCTATACGATTCACCACAGAACTTTGCTTAAGGTTCACTGGTGGTCATGTCTTTGCATGACAGACATTCAGGAGTGATCCTGCATCTTCTAAAAATCTCACACAGCTTTAGTGGTACCCAGAAGAAATTGTTGGAGACACTCCTGATCCACATATATACACAGAGCAATCAACACTTTGTCCATGCCTCAGAAGAGCAGTATTTGCATTTGCTACTACTCTTCTCATCAGAAAGTCTAAATGACTAAAACTTGTTTTTTAATTTACTGTTTTAATATTTGTCTCCATGACAGCTTGCTTCAGCTAATTCTGTAGATTAGGCTACCATAGATATGGACACCAGTATTTAGGAAGCAGCTGGAGTAAGTCTCATTTTACATTCTGGTGCTTGCTTTCAAGTAGCAGACCTCTCCCTGCACCCTTCATTTTAGCTCCTTCAGTAGCCAAGTAGTAGCTGTGACCTAGGTTAGATCTAGGTAAGAGACATATGGCCAGGAAAGAAAGTGGTTTATTTCAACAAGTTTTAAACACTTTTTGCTGTTGCTCTTGTAGGGACTTGGGGAGGGAATTGAGAGAACAGGTGAATATTTAACTTCTTTCTATAAAGCATTACTTGTTTTGCATACTTCTATCCTAATCACATTTAATTACTATTTTCAGAAGCCTAAATGCTCATCTGTTCATCCAGTATCATGTCTCATTTTGCTGCACTGTCACTTGCAAAGTGGCAGCAGTAACCCAAGGGGGAACACAGCATCCACTAGTTAACAGTGTAGTATGTACGTTGAGACAAGGCAGTTTTAAGGGTTCCACAAGAATCATGACACACAATTCTCCCACAGACTTTCTGTGGGCTGGTCCTTTTGCACTTCAGTTCCCCATCTATATACATAGAAGAGAGAACATACCACTTCCTTACCAAAGAAGGTTGCACTTGGCCAATGGGTTAATGGAACTGAAGTAAATATTAAGCACACAAATTCAGCAGTACTTTCCATGTAATTCTTTGCAAACCTCAACTTACTATCTATTTTCAGGTTGATCACAGAAGAACTCAAGTTCTCTGTCAATTCATTGAACAAGTCCATTTTTGCACAAACTATCTAGCTTAAGTGTATCTGCATAGCTGGCACTACTCTTTAAATTCCATTTTAGCCCTTCTAATTTCTAGTCTACATGTAACATGCAACAGTTCTCAATTCTCATGCCCAATTCTCTCAGTTCAAATTGAGCAATCTATATTCAGCAGTAAAGCAATGGATACAGGGGTAATGAAGGTGGCCACCTTCATTAATAATCACTTAGTTGAAGCCTGTAGCATGAATATTTTACCTAATAGCGTGTCTTCTGGATGGATATCCACGGTGCTTGGGTTCATTGGTGCATTGATAGCATTTTTACCTTCTTCTTGGAGGTCACTCACTGAAGAGAGTAAAGAAACAGAAAGACTGTAATGAACACGAAGTTGGCAGACATGTAGGGATTGAAAAGGGTATTCATAATAAGAAAAAACTGGGTCTGGTAGCTCCATTTCAAAACAGGCCCACAGTTTATGTAATTAAGAACTGCAGCCACAGTGGCAAATAAAAATCAAAGTAACATCCTTTTATATCTTCTCATTAAACTAAGCCACCACACAACTGGCTGAAAATACTTTGCAAGAAAACCACTTTTATGGTAAGAGCAACCTCGGAGTGCTTGTTTCTCCAGAAGGAAGGGGTGTGAGCTTTGTCTGCAGGACAGCCCAGATCCAGAGAAGACAGCAAACTGTAAAAAACTCCTTTTCTGATAGCATGACCCCCACTCATCACCACCTTTTTCAGCTGCAGAACTTCAGGAACTGCAGCTTGGTGCTGGCCGTATTAAAAGCCTCACAGAATTCCAGGGAGACCTACCAAATAAAGATGAAAATGTATTTAATTCTATCATTGCCACTGGCTAAAAATAGATGTAGCATGATCTGGTAAACACAAATCTGAAATTTGTGATTTCAAGCTCTTATCCTAAACCTACAATTATCATTTAGGAAAGCCAGTAAAGTACCCCTCATCAAGAAAACGGATATTCAAATACTTCCCTGTGTCCTGCCAGATGGGAGGAACTGAACTTGAGGACAAGTACTGAATAGTTCTTTAGTATCTTCACAGAGCTTGACAGTAAGAAAAGCACTAGCAATGCTGTAACACTTTTACACTCTTCAAGGCACATCTCCCTCCTAAACTCAGACAACAATTATTTATTTATTATAAGCTAAGCTACTGAAATACATGCATTTGAAATAGGAGATACAAAGACACTGTAACAGCCCCATCTATTCAGTGACAGTTCTGCGTTAGCATGGGCTAAGATCATTTGTAGCAGCATTTGAGGTATCACAGTCTCCTTTGAGAGAGGTCCAAGCCCCATACTCTTTTCAGGAAAAAGCAGGTACTTCCAAATAAATAAGGTCTGCTAGGCAAACTTTTCAGGGAAAGAAAAGGAGGTACAGTTAACTAATAGCCACAGTATCCCAACAAACACTTCCTTCAAGAACAGTCACTATTCCCCTTTCCCACTGGAAAATCAAACCACAAGCTAATCATTTGCACACAGTCTGCAAAGGTTACAAAATCCTGCATCAGTACTTGCTTTTTTCCTGCTTGACTGAAAGTTAAAACAGATCCTACTGCCCCAGAGGGGGACAGGGAAGAACGCCCACTCCTTCCACAGATACTTGAAACAGGTGCTTAAATCAAGTTACCACATTTCTTAATTGCAGTTCCAAGATGTTAGTTAATTCTTGTCCACAGCATGATATTGAACACAACTAATATCCTCAGTTATGAAATACTGTTCTTATGTTCTGCAAGCAGTAACACCAGTCTCATATTTTGAGACCTTATGGCTTATGATCCATGTTGGAGCCAACAAGGAGCAAAGGCTCGTGGAAGGGGGGCTGCCAGCAGTAAGCACAGCTTGCTTTCTGTATTGTGTACCTTCTGCAAAGCTAAGAGGAGAACAGCATTCTTGACTGCAAACATAATACAATGTCTGCAGGCTGAGATTTAACTTCCTGAATAAATGTTGTTATCAAAGAAACTCATAATTACCCCTTTTCTGCACTCATTCTCATTTTCTCAGAAAACTCTTCCAACAAAAATCAGGGAGCTAAAAGGCCTTGTACAACAGACCACAACAGCTCTAACAGCATGCCTTACCCAGCCCTGTTTGCATTATGCCCGTCTAGAGCTTTCTCACCCCAGGAGCTGGTACACCACAATGCTGATAGGAATACAGCCACCAGGAGAGGAAAAAGAAAAATTGTGTAGAAACTGGACATTACAAGTAAGATTTTTAAAACCCTGCTAGGACTATAAATGCTCAAATTCCACTTAAATCAGACTCCTTTTGGAAGTACCAGCCTTGTTTCTAGACATAAGTCTCTTCATTATTTTAGCTTTGCTGTCATTACGGGAACGCCAAACGTTCAATAAGGTCAGGGCATCACTGTTCCTAATGCTCTGCAAATGCGCAACAGAGCTGCTAAGTTCCTCTGAGCAGTGAATACACGGTACTGTCTTCAGTGCATGCTATAGAAACAAAACGCTGCATATATTTCAAGCCAGAATACTTTTAAATGCAGCTAAACTAGTTTTATTTCCAAAAGCTCATTTAAGATGATACACTTACTCTTTTTATTTTTAATATAAAGATGATCCCCTACTCTTCCTAACAAAAATACCTTGTTTCTGAACAATTTACTAAACTAAAACATTAATATGAACTTGTGTATTAAGCCCCCATCCCTCACAACCTGAAGAGCCACATAAAACCCTTATGCTCGCCTTCAGATCCAGTGCAGCTGGGCCAGATCCCACAGGACCAAAACATCCTCTCCTACCACCACTGGCAAAGCACAGCTATGCCAGCAGAAAGCCTCCCAAGGCCTCCCAAAACCAGGGAGAGCCCTGCTTACAGACAGCCCATACACCAGGTCCTAGGCAGACAGCTTACAAAGAGATTCTTGCTACAAACATAATGTTTCCTACCTCCTTTTTTGCGCCGCTTACACAGGAGTCCTGCCATCCCAACCCCAGCAGCACAAACAGGTCACAGACAAACCACATGAGCTGTCTGAATGCTGAAGGAGCGGCAGCAACTGGATAAGGGGCTGCCACCTCAGGACTGCCAAACCTACGTTATTTGGGCATGGTGACACAGGAGGAGTCACTAAGATAGCCTCCCAGCTGCTAGGTGCCGGGGGGGGCGGGAGGGAGGACACACCACTTGGCCATAGACTCCCAGCCAGGAATCCCTCCCTACCCTTGCTGCTTCTGCAGATGGCCAAGTGCCTCCCTTGGCCTGCTGCTGGCCACCTAAGAGCAGGTGCCTCAAATATGGTATTTTCTCTGCAAGGAGCTTCCTGAGAAAGTCATCTCCACCCTCTGGCCAAAGCACAGTCAGTTTCCCACCGCAACAGCTTGCCCCAGGAACACACGGGCTCACAGAGCAACAGCCAGCACACAGAGAAGCAATTCCACTCACAAACATAAATTTGCCAGGGTATTCCCAAAACCTGATGCACTCCAGAACCCTTTCACACTGCATCTGAACAAATGCTGGGGACTTCTTCCCCTGCTTGCTTCCCCCAGTATTCACTTATCACTGTTGAGCAAAGAAGCAGAAGCAGGAAAAGGAAACCGAGCCATAACGCTGCAAAAACAGCGAACCCACGAATGAGCAAATGGAGAGAGTTAAAATAATAGTCAGGATGGAGCAACAGGTACATTTCTCAGAAGAACCTGATAGGTGTTTTAATGCAAATTTAAAACAAAGACCAGCTTTCAGCCCATGCTTTCACAAACCCAAAGGTACTGTAAAAGATAATGGATATTAATCGGCTGGCAAACACCAGCCTCCTCAACTTTGTATCGGCAACAGTGGCTTTGCTGTAAGATTTATACCAGATCCTCACATCATATGAGTCATCCATGCAAAAGGGCGTTTTACTGGTAGCGCAGAGCTGCACTTGCCCAGCAGGTTATAGTCACTGGTAGGTCCCACATGAGGTATTACTGCTCCTTGCCTGCTCTCTATCTGCCCATTCACAGGTCCCCCTTCCCTTCCCCAGAGGGAACATCTTCCCCTGTTGTGCTGGCATAGTTCTTTGCTCTCTAAATGAGATTTGTGTAAAACGTCTTTCTCTAATGCCTGATCATTTCATACATTGGTCAGAGGAAAACTGCAGTAGGGAAAGACACAAAGGGGTAGGAAATTGAGTACAGGCTGGAGTAGCATCACTTAGTCCAGGCTGGTCCCCAGCAGAACCTTTCCTGTATCTTTTGCCCTGTGCCAGTTTGTTTGCTCCTGCAGGCACACCACACCAGGGCAGAGGTCTCCCTCAGATGTGCCAGCAGAACTTGTACAAGCAGCCCCAGCACCCAGGGAATGCTCTCCTCCCCACAAAAAGTTTGCCCCCACCTTGACCCAGAACACAGGCTCTGCTAAATGGTTACAGCCTTAACATAAAACTTGCCAATGGTCTAAACGACTCAGCTGTGAACTTACACAGGACAAGTCAGGTGTAACTACAGGCACAGAAAGATGATGCCTTGGAAAGGTATCTGGCAAAATTCACTATGATTTCTCCCGGATGTCTGCTAAAGCCTCCCTCCTTTCTGGCTAAATATCTCCTCTCTGAGCAGATCCTCAATTAACAGGCAGCACTAGTCCTCCAAATTGCTTCAGTACCCCATCAGCCAGCACTAGCAAAATCCAAATGTAACAAGGGACTGGCAAGCGGCCAACGCATTCAGCAAAAACCCTGAGTATTCCCCTAAACCAGAAATTTAAATTCATGAGTAAAAGGTCACTTCTCTAACAGTCCAAAGGAAAGCAGCAAGGGATCCTGGCAGGCCTCCGATGTTTTAACAGTCTCCTGGCAGTGCCAGCAGTCAACATGATTTAGTCACATTGGAAGCTGTGCTGGGCTTTCAAACAAATTAATATAATGAGCAGATCGCATGCACACATGTTATACAGCACTACATCTGTAAGCCAGGCAGGCTGTCTCGATGCTTGGGATTACACGCAAACTGCACAGAACAGGAGCAAGTAGCTGCAGAAAGCTGGAAGTGCCACCAGAACTGTCAAGGATTTCTCACAAGTCAGGAAATGGCCTTTAAAGTCAGCAGGAGTGCTATAAAAAGAAGAGATGTCCCTGCTGTCTCCTTTTTATAAGAAAGAGTGAGCTGATGTCAACAATTTGATCCTTTCTGCCTTCACTCTTAAGAATTTTAGTGTAATTTTAAAGGATAGCACCAACAGCACGGTTCACCTCCTAAGTCTTTACCATTCATTGCTCTGTTATCAAAAAATTGACCACAAGCCTCTGCCTCTTACAAAAATAGATGGTAAATGCTACTTAATTTTAGCTCTAGTTATTTCTGACTGCAAGGCTGAATCCCACCCCACAGAAAGCAGCAGCTGTCACGATGCTAATCACGGGTTTCTGGATACACTGCTTTCCTTCGCATTCAACCAGTGCTGAGCTGGCGCCGCAGCACGGCCTTTCCACAGCTTTTATATGATGCACTTTCATCTCATGATTAAACCCTAGCTTTGGAAGTTATTAAACTGCTTTGTTACCCTTGGCTCCATTACAGATGATTTGTTCAAGTAACTTTGTGATCCTCTGTGGTGGGAGCAGCACACAGACAGGAAACATGCAATGACCATGTAACTCAAACTGCATTGGAAACTCTCTTCCTGCCCCCAATGTCTTACTGCTTCCCAAGTTTCCTTGCACTTTCCAGAGACAAAATTGTAACCAGCTGCACTTTTTCAGACAGTGACTCACCTGCCTGCAACTCATATCCTAAGAGTTCAGATAATAACATGCAAAACAGAAAGTCCATATTCAAGACCATCTCTACCACATTCAGACCAGCAACACAACCCTCATCCACTCACACCTCACGGTGAGACGTGGCCACAGGACAAATGCCCCTGATGAAGCAGTCAACCCTTGCACAAAAGGCCCAGTATCTGCTGGAGCTTCTATTTCCCATGGGAGGTATCAGAGCAGAAGGCAACAGGTCCCTGGTGGGTGAAGACCCTGCAGTGTCTATGTCTTAACCTGCTCCTCTGTCTGCCTGTTGCAGACCAACACACACAGCCACGCACACGCAGAATTTCCACCTGACACCTAAAGCTCTTTCGGGAAAAGTTATCTTCAAAATTGTAAGCATTCTAGGAAAAATTTTAAAAAATAATAATAAAGTTTTACAAAACCTGGCATTTTCCAACAAAAACTGTTGTACTGGAAGAGTTCAAAACCAACCCCAAACATAATGCATACTGATAAACTGAGACTCTGTCTCTTTTCTACAGACAAACCACACATACAACTCACCAGCCTGCCACTGCACTACTAATCACTTAACATTTACAATAAGGCTCAGAGATCTTTTCATAGAGACTGCAGGAGAAAAGACAAAGCCTCCACGAATTATAAGAGAGAATTAATATTCCCAGGCAGATCAAAGGCAAAGACTTCATCAAATCAACATAAAGGCACTGTATCAAGGGACTGAATTCAAAGCAGAACTGCGGTAATAAAGGAAATTATTTATATGCCTCAGCAGACAGACAAGGTACTCGCAACGGTCAGGCTCTGTCATTTCAAGAAATGGAAAGGCCTAGAAAAAGGGAAAAGTAAAGCTAAAGGCAACTTTAAAGAGAGGGCTGTAATAATGCTTTTGGTTTAGCTGCAAAGAGCAGGCCACGCTTGCTTATATGGATGTGTTAAACTTACACAGATGAGGGGTCTATTCTGTGACTGCCATAACAAAGATCTCCCCTTTCTTTTTGCCAGCGGTAAAACATATATCTAGCACGCTAGCAGTATATTCAGTATTAGAGCCAGTTGGAAACGTTTGTGAGAAGCTGGGGCTCTGTTTTGTTTGTGAGGGTGAAATACCACTTTCAGATTCTCACCCGTGAAAACTCTTTTCTTCGTATTGAGGTTGGGGAGGGGCGGGGGGGGGGGGGCCCTGATGAGAAAAAGTATTTGCATTTTTCAGTAGGTGACACTTGTGCTGAGATAGCCAATATTGACACGGCTACAGCTGTCCTGGCCAAGCTCTGCGCAGGTACCAGCCCTCCTGAAAAGAGGAAGGGTGCACCGAGGCAGAACAGGGACAAAGATGCAGCAGCTTGGGAGAAAGAAGCACTGAAGAGACACAAGCATCTCTCAACATCACCAGCACTGGCAACTGAACACCAAATCAAACAAAATAAGACTCTGTAATTACTAAGCAGACAGATCTTCAGCCAGTTACGTGGCCTGCTTTAATTCAGCAAGAAAGCTGAATCCTGCAGAAAGCAAGCTGCTGTGCACCCAACCAGTCTTCTGCTCCAGCTCCCTGCACATGCGGCACTGGTGCTGCTGAGGAGGAAGGAGGACCCTGTCCTCACCCAGCTGCTGCACACCGGGCAGCCTTACCTTAGTCTGTCAGCCACGGCCAATGCAACAGCCAGGAAAGCAGGACTGACTACCCCTGCTGTTACACTGCTGGAATAACTGAATGGACAGATCTCCCCCGCAGTATTTAGCTGGCTCTGATAGCAACTGACAAAGCCACAGCTGACCCACAGCTGCCTGGGCATAAACAGTGATAAAAGCCAAGGTAAGCCCACAGTACCAACACAGAGCCATCATATTTAACAGCCAGGTCTTCTTTCCAGCACTGTACTAATCCCATACAAGTCTCACAGCTACCAAAGGACCAGATCAGAATTCATCTCAGCATTTAGCTCCTCAGCTGTTTCAGTCTCCTGCTCAGCTTATGCAACAGGTCTAACACCCACTTAGTAAATACTTAACTAGGAATCCTTCAAAATAGGTTCTGCAAGGCAGAAAAGAAAGGTGCAGACTTCAACAGAAGTATACAGAGAGCTATGGAACTAAAACGGTCAAATTTGGGATTCATCATTTGCTGTTTCTCATTTCTTTCATTATTGTCTTAAGCCATAGTTATGTAGCTGTCTTTGTCAGGCAGGCATCCATGCTGTCAGGAAAGGGGCACGCCAGACTTTGCCTCCATCCCTAGCTGCCACTCACCCCTTCCCTTTTGCTGGCACTAGCAGTTGCAGAAGCCACATTATGGGACAGAAGAAAAAAATATAAAGTTAATTTTCACTGTGTAGACACACAAACACCAACACTAGCCAAAAAAAAAACCAAAAACCACACAACAAACAAAACCCCAACCAGGAGAAATAAGAGCATGGACAGAGTGGTGTTTTACAGTATTTATATAAGTTACACCTACAAAGGTGAGGTTTTCAAGTGTAGAAAAAGCCACCCTGTAGGATACTGAGCAGACATACTGACCTTATCAGCTCTGCTTCAGTCTCCCTGCAATGACTTAAAATGGCAATCCCACATCTTTGAAAACAACACATTTTTTTAGTCACCTTTCCTCATGCCTGAGAGGTGTTTAAGCAGCTCCCAGCAAACAGTTCTGACATTTTGTGTCCCCTGACTGAAACAGAACAGTCCCCTTCACGCAGATGAGCAAGGAGAGGTCAATAAGCTGCATTCATTACTCATAACGTGCTGCAGTATTCTCAGGATGCACCCTGGCTGTTAACAGCTCAGTGTTGCTTAGACCCTGCGTGAACTCTGAAGTCTGGAACCAGCACCTGGCTGGAAGCAGGACCCTCCAACTTAACATCATGTATCTGTTCATTTCACACACGAGATTTTTCTCCCCCATTTCCTGCCTCTTGCACTAGCCTTTGCGTAGCCTTGTTAATAAATGGGAAAACATTTCAGGTAAAGAGAGGGTCCCAAGCCCTCAAACATGTATTTTATTTCTAAGGCAAAAACAGAATACTCTCTGAAGTACCTACTCCTTACTCAGCTCTCCTAAGCACTAACATAATACACACCAAGCTATACAGCTTCTACACTCCAGGACATGAACCGGGCATACTTTTGGCACTTGCTTTGTCCTAAACTTGTAAACAGATTGCTTCAGTCCCAGAGTTTTTTTAACAGGGGAAAGCCAGGCCTTAAACATCACAAGCATTAACTGCAGCTTGAGAGGACCCTAAAAGCAACACTCCTCCCTCTGCACACAAGTTCTACTTGAAAACAGGGAGAACATACTTCCTCAGCCTCCCTGTTACAATTCCATCACAACCCACAAAAGGTCATTTCTTCACACAAAGCAATGGTGGAGGATTATTAAACATACCACATGAGCACCAAGACAACTTCCACCTGAAAGAAGGATGTGGAGTCAAATCTGCCTAATGAGAACAGAAGGAAACAAAAAGTCCTGGAAGAAGAGGAAAGGACTGAAGGAGATTTCTGGCCTGTATCTGCCCCCAGTAGAAAACCTGCAAGGCATTTTAAATTTACTGCCAACAATTCTCCATGAAATACTGTATTCTGCTATATAGTGCTTACTCTCTAAGGCTTCTGTGTACTTCTACAACCAAAGCTGATAGGCACAAGCAGGTAGGGAACAGCATGTTCAGTCTGGAACTCAACTCTGAGATCCCCCAAAGCAGGTTGATTTCTGCAAGGCACCAAGCACCAACAAGACTCCTCTAACCAAAAGCAACTCCAGAAACCAGAATCAACTCACTAAAGGTATCCATGTTTGATGGGTCCAACCAAAGCAAATCACCAAGGTAGAGACAGCAGAAGCTGTCAGAAGCAGAGCTAACAGCATTACTCTGGAATAGAGATGCCTAGTCAGCTCAATTCTTGTCTTCTGCATCATGAATAAGTCCGGCAGAAAACAGCACTTCAGTTTACTGCCTCCTACAAGCTCTATCTCTGATCCCAAATACAAATCTAACTGTGCAAACTTTATCAAGCAGAACACACAGCATCAAAAGAATCACTACTGTAAAATGTGTTACCACTAGCCACAACTTAGCCAGTTTCTATCCCTCCACCAACTTCTTTCCACCTGCCTCTCATGGTTTGAGAGTTCAGTAGTAGGCACCTGAATAAAACCCCCTTATTTAATTGCCCAAGCAGTTTTACCTACTGCAGCTTACTGATTTCCCCATATCCTTCATACCTCTTTCCAAAGGCATGAAAAGGTTAACAACCACCACCAAAAGCAGTCTGCTGTGCAAATAGAACATTTGATGTTGCTTGTTCAGAAGAACATGTTCTTCTGAACATGTCAAGAGAAAAACAGGGTAACAGACTCACTTCTGAAGGCAGCGATGGCAGGTGAGCATAAGAAGTAACAAAAAGGCACCGTCTTCTCCAGCTAATAGTACAGAGCTCAACAAACAAACTTCATGCAAATGGAAAGGAGGCCACAGCTATGACTAGCAATTCAAAAAAAGAAACTTTTTTGCTTGTGCAACATGATTCTGCAGGAAGAATAAGCTGAGATAAATGATCCTGCAAACCACAAAAAGTGCACATGGCCTAATCGCTGCAGTTGCCCAAATGTCACCCAGAAAGACAAGGAAAACCCTGAAAAACACTCATATATAGCAACTATATTTGCAACATATACATTGAGGGTTTGCTGGTAAATACTGGTTTTGAGTTCAACAGAGCACAGGACTAATGGAGGGACAGACAGTGCTCCAGACTAGAGTTTTAACCTAAACACGCAACACAGTTTTCAGAGTACCATATACCGAGGCTGCTCATGCCTAGCTCTACCTTCCTTGTGTCCCACCTGCATCCAGGGCAGTAAAGCAGCATGTTGAAAATGAACTGAAATGTCTCACTATACAAACAGATGCCGCAAAATACAAAGAAGTTTTCTCAATGGTTTCCAGACAAGTCATATGTGGAAAATTATTTTACTTGTTGCTTTGAGCACCACAGGAGCCTGCCAAGACAAGCACTTCAGTGATAAGCACTACAGACCTCACAGTAAAAGAAAGTCTGGAACTCAGAGCCCACAATCAGTTAAAAGCCAGTCCACAGGGAGAAGGTACAGTAAAGACAGCAGCTGCCATAAAAGCCTTCAGACATCTAACTCCGCTAGGCTTAAGTAATAAGTAGACACCACCATGTCCTAACAGAGCTGCTGAAGACCACATAGAAAGAGTGGAGCCCAGGCCTCTGATTGCCTTTCCAGTTCAGTTCCCAAAACACAGCCCTCAAGAGATAACAAAATGCAATCAAGAAACAACAGCCAGCCCAAGAATCAAATCAGAACAAGTCCAAAGCACAAGAAAATGTCACATTTCATCAAGCATCACAAAGACCTGCAGCTGTTGTTTCTCGCTTGCTCAGTCAGCACACCAAAGTTTTATACTATTTGCAGTTCTAGCTCTCTGTGGTCTGTTTTGAAGTCTTCGCACTGATAATACCAGGTTCTATGAGTTAGACAAGCTGGTGTTTCAGTGGAGCTAGACATCTTACAGACTTTGAAGCTCAGCTAGTGGCCAGTCCCAAAATAGCTTTCCAAGTACAAAGAGTACACAGCCTCTCCAACTCACCCTCACTAAAGAAGCAGCCAGAGCAGGAGCCCAGTGGAATCCGTGTTTCCTCCTAAAAGGTTAGACAGAAAAAAAAAAACAAAGACAGGAAAAAAAATCATACACTTACTAGTACCTCGATGCCAAACCAGTAAAAGGACCCTGATGAGAAGCACAGTTCCACTGCACACCCTTGTATTCACATACTCATAAATCATTAATCCACAGATTTCACGCTGTTTAAGAAATGCCCTTACTCCAGGCTTTAAAGGGTCTAAGCTGCCAGGATCATTGGATAATTCAGGGTGGAAAGGACCTCAGGAGGTCTCTAGCTGAACCTCCTCCTCAAAGCAGGGTCAGCTTTGAGATCAGACCAGGTTGCTCAGGGCTTTATTGTGTCATGTCTTAAAACCTTCAAGAGCAGAGGCTGCACAAACCCTCCAGGCATCCTGTCCCACTGCTTCATAGTCCACAGCATGAAAAAGTTTCTCCCTTTGTCCAGGCTGAATCTCATTTGTTTCAGTTTATTCCTGTTGCCTCTCTCCCCTATGCACAATGGTGAAGAACCTAGCTGCATCTTCTCAATAATCTCATAGGTATCAGCAGACTGATTATTAAAAATCTCCCTGACGCAGTCTGCTCCAAAGGCTGAACAAGCCCAGCTCCCTCAGCTCTCCTCACAGAGAGAGGTGGCCCACTGTTGAAGGTGCTCCAGTTGAGTCACGTCTTTCCTGTATTGAGGAGGCCAAAGCTGGACACAGTGTATCACCTGGGATCTAAGGAACACAGCTTGGAGGGGGATTTGCTTTGGAATTGCTTTGCTCAACCTACCGGTGGTGTTTCTGTTGATACAGCCCAGGATATTGTTGGTCATCTTCACCGCAATGTCACGCTGCTGGCCTGTGGTCAGGTTGCTGCTCACCAGGGCCCCCAGGGCCTTTCCAGCAGATCCGTCCCCTGGGCAGGCAGTCTCCAGCCCGTATCATTGAGGGGGGCGCTTCTTTCCCAAGTGCAGAACTTTTCACTTGTTCTTGCTGGATTTCAGAAGGTTCCTGTCAGCTCATTTCTCCGGCCTGTCTACGCCCCCCTGAGCAGCAGCCCTGTATCAGCCCAACTGTATCAGTTGATCACCCAGTTTGGTGTCATCCGCAAACTGTATAAGCATGCACTCCATCACCTCCTCCAGGTCATTGATGAAGATGTTAAACAGCACACATCCCAGGAGAGACCACAAGACAAGCAGACCACACGACACTGGGGCAGTGCCACAGGCAGCCATGGGGATCTTTTCCTCCCCTTTTCTTGCACAGGGATTAGTTACCCTGTTTTTACTCTTCCAATGCATTAGATATGAAGTCTTTCACACTCTAAATACAGCTCCACAGAATCATCTGGCCAGCTGTGCTGCAACACACCAAATTACTCAGCCTCCCTGGAACAACAGTGCCCATCTCCCTGTGCATTCAGTACAAAAGCAGAATTCCCCAGCTCCGACAGTTTCAAAGTAATTGTGTTTGCATTCTTGGAGAAGCCTCTTACCAACCACTGGATCAATAGCACATTTGTTTAGCAAATGAAGGAACACAGTGAGAATGCTTTCTACGAAGATTTTGGGCAGTACAGCATCTGCACATAATACCATTCATTGAAAGAAACATCACTCACTAAAAATTACAATTTGTTTTACCATTCTGTCCACAGAAAAAAAAAAAATCCACGTGTTCCCCCTTGGTTAAAGAGCTGCCAAAGAAAGGCTTTTTACCAGGTGCTGAGCTAGCTTGGCAAATGTTGGTTCCTATGATCTGTTTGTTAACATGTAAATGACAGGAATTAAGGGATCAGAAATACACAGTTGGAAAGACAGAATAAAACAAACACACCTTAAATGTCAGAGTCATGGCTGGGTCAAGCATAGCTCCCTAGCCACCTTATTGCTCTTACTAAGGTCAGCAGAGCAACAGCCACCACAGTTTAGTTTTTTTAAACGAAATGATATGAAGCTAAATGATACTGAGGATCCAAGGTGATGATTTAGACTATGGCCCCTCACTGTGTTAATGCAGCTACAGCTGCAGTGCCACAGTAAAAGTGGGCATTTTCAGGACAGCAGTCTAATTAAGTACATCCTAAGTGGTCAAGAGGGAAACTATTAGTCTGTATGAGCAGTCAGAGGAAAAAACTCACAAGCGCCCAGTTATCCCAGACACGTCATGGAAACAAATACATACCCTTCTCCTTCAACCATACAGCAAAGAGTGAATACCAAGTCCAGTCCCTCTGCCCTTCCCATTATCTTCTGTCTCTCTCCCTGATAAGGGACTCTCAAAAACCCAGCTCCACAAAATCAGAGAAATGTTGCTTGGAAGCACCTGTCAAGGTCCAGCTTGAAGTTGGACTATTGCCACATTAGATGAAGTCAGTCATGACTGCTTCATCCCTTCCACATGCAAAAAAAACCTCTATCAGTTTGTGTGACAGACAGCATCAGATCCGCTATAGGGACAGACCTGGTTTGCTCCTGGCACAGCAGGACCATTTGGATCATGACATCCTGCACCCAATTCAAACCCAGTTTCCCAGTGGTAGGGCTCCATTACACAGGCTTATTTAATTACCTATCCTTCCAGTTGTAGGGAATCATGAGGAAAGAAACAAAAAGAGGCAGCAGATCAATACCTGGCTTGGAGATTGGTGTCACTGGCAGAATTTTGGGGTTTTTTGATCATGGGTCAGTTTACATGACAGCAGGCCTGCTGGCAACAGACAGGTACACCTGTCTCAAAGGGGGAAAAGGATCTTTGCACAGGAGTTAGCAGGGCTCATTGAAAGAGCTTTAAACTAGATGTGAAGGGGGGAAGGGATAAAACCAGGCTTGCTAGAGATAAGCCTGGGGGCAGCATGCCAACATTTGAGGGATGGTGTGCTAACAAGGTCCTTCTGTCTGCCATCTCAGTGGAGGTAGAGGATGGAGATCCATGCAGCAGCAAAGGTGCAAGAGTTATCAATGTGTTAGAAACCACAGAAGCACCTGAGAATGGTAATGGAGGAATTAGGGCCTCACCCCCAAAAAAGGTGGTGGGATCAATAGCCCTACTGAAGTGCATCCACACCACGGCACACGGCATGGGCAACAAACAGGAGCTGGAAGCCACTGTGCAACAGGAAATCTATGATACAGTTGCCATCACAGAAAGATGGTGGGATGACTCACACAACTGGAGCACTGCAATGGATGGCTATAAATTCTTCAGAAGGGACAGGCAAGGAGGGAGAGGCAGTGGGATAGCCTTATATATCAGGGAGTGTTTTGGATTGTCTAGAGCTCAACATCATTAAGCTGAGTGGTTATGGGTAAGAATCAGGGGGGAAGGCCAACAAGGCAGCTACCATAGTGGGAGTCTGTTATAGACCACCCAATCAGAATGAAGAGGCAGAGGAAATATTCTATTAGCAACTGAGAGAAGTCTCATGATCGCTAGCCCTTGTTCTCACGGGGAATTTCATCTCAGCAGATGTCTGCTGGAAATACAATCCAGCAGAGAAGAAATAGTCTAGGAGGATCCTGGAGTGTGTGGAAGATAACTTCCTGACACAGCTGGTCAGTGAGTCAACTAGAGAAGGCGCTCCACTGGACCTGTTCTTTGTGAACAGAGAATGACTTGTGGGTGACATGATGGTTGGAGGCCATCTTGGGCACAGCAATCACAAAATTATTGAGTTTTCGATTCTTGGAGAAGGGAGGTGTAATCAGCAGAACTGCCACCTTAAACTTCCAGGGGGAAGACTTTGGCCTGTTTAAGAGTCTGGATGACAGAGTCCCTTGGGAGGCAGTCCTGAAGGGCAAAGAAGTCCAGGAAGGCTGCACCAGGAAGGTGCAGGAGCAGGCCATCCCAAAGTGCCAAAAGACAAGACAGGGGGGAGGAAGACCAGCCTGGCTGAGCAGAGAGCTTTGGCTGGAACTTAAGAAAAAAAAAAAATAAAAATTGGGAGTTTATGACCTTTGGAAGAAGGGGTAGGCAACTCAGAAGGACTACAAGGATATCAGGAGATTATGCAGGGAGAAAATCTGAAGGGCTAAAGCCCAACTATAATTTAATCTGGCTACTGCCATAAAAGATAATAAAAAACATTTCTATAAATACATTTGCAACAAAAGGAGAGCTAAGGAGAATCTCCACCCTTTATTGGAGGCAGAGGGAAACACAGGGACAAAGGATGAGAAAAAGGCTGAAGTACTTAATGCCTTCTTTGCCTCAGTCATTATTAGTAAGACCAGTTGCTCTCCAGGTACCTGGCTCCCTGAGCTGGAAGACAGGGACAGGGAGCAGAATGAAGCCCCATAATTCAAAGGGAAATGGTCAGCAACCTGCTACACCACTTAGACACACATAAGTCTATGGGGCCAGATGGGATCCACTCAAGGGTACTGAGGGAGCTGGCAGAAGTGCGCACTGAGCCCCTTTCAATCATTTATCAGCAGTCCAAGTTGACTAGAAGTTAGCGACATCTACAAGAAAGGACAGAAGGAGGATCAGGGGAACTACAGGCCTGTCAGTCAGATCTTGGGACCAGGGAAGGTTACGGAGCAGATCATCTTGAGTGCCATCATGTGGCATGTACAGGACAACCAGATGATCAGGCCCAGTCAGCACAGATTTATGAAAGGTAGGTTCTTCTTGACTAACTTCTTTGACAAAGAGACCCGCTTAGTGGATGAGGGAAAGGTTGTGGATGTTGTCAACTAGACTTTAGGAAAGCCTTTGACACCGCTTCCCACAGCATTCTTCCAGATAAACCAGCTGCTTATACTCTATGCTGAGTAAAATACTGGCTGGATGGCTGGGCCCAAAGAGTTGTGGTGAATGGAGTTAAATCCAGTTAGTGGCTGGTCACAAGTGGTGTTCCCCAGGGCTCAGTATTGGGGCCAATTCTGTTTAACATCTTAATCAGCTATCTGGACAACAGGATCTGAGTGCACCCTCAGTAAGTTTGCAGATGACACCAGTTGAGCAGGAGTGTTGATCTGTTTGAGGGAAGAAAGGATCCACAGAGGGATCTGGGCAGGCTGGACCGATGGGCTTAGGCCAACTGTATGAGGTTCAACAAGGGGAAGTGCTGGGTCCTGCACTTGGGTCACAACAACCCCAGGCAACGCTACAGGCTTGGGGAAGAGCAGCTGAAAAGCTGCCTGGTGGGAAAGGACCTGGGGGTACTGGTTGACAGCCAGCTGAGTATGAGACAGAAGTGCTTCCAGGTGGCCAAGGTGGCCAATACCATCCTGGCTTGTATCAGGAATAGTGTGGCCAGCAGGACAAGGGGAGTGATTGTCCCCCGGTACTCTGCATTGGTGAGGCCGCACCTCGAAAACGGAATGTGTTTAGTTTTGGGCCCCGCACTACACGACAAACATTGAGGTGTTGAAGTGTGTCCAGGTAAGGGTAATGAAACTGGTGAAGTATCTAGAGAACAAGTCTTATGAGGAGCAGCTGAAGGAACAAGGGGTTTTTTATCCTGGAGAAAAGGAGGTTCAGGGGACACCTCATCACTCTCTACAACTACCTGAAAGGAGGTTGTAGCAAGGTGGGTGCTGGTGTCTTAAGTAACAAGTGATAGGACCAGAGGAAACAGCCTCAAGTTGTGCCAGAATGTTTAGACTAGATATTAGGAAAAATTTCTTCACCAAGAGGGTTGTCAAGTATTGAAACAGGCTGCCCAGGAAAGTGGTTGAGTCACCATCCCTGGAGATACTTAAAGACATGCAGATATCGTACTTAGGGACATGGTTTAGTGGTGGGCATGGCAGTGCCAGGTTAATGGCTGGACTCGATGATCTTTAAGGTCTTTTCCAACCTAAATTATTCTATGATTCTCATTAGAGAGTCAAGATCCCTGTCAGACCAAATTCAGTACTGATCCAAGATATATTATAATGTTCTTGAAGCCTGCCTAATTTTCCAATGGAACCAATTCTCTAACAATACTGGGAGCCATACATAGGGAAGAAGGCAAACAGTAATCCCAAGGGACAATTTCACAACCCCTACTCCTGAGGAGGAATGTTAAGCAGAAAATGCAAGCCTGGATGCCCTTGTACTCTCTTCTATTCTACCACTTCTGAAGAAAATCCCGTCAATTTTGCAAAGTCTCTACATCCATCTGCTGGGCTAGGCAAGCCAGAGAGCGAACGACAGTATTCTATTTTAAAATGACAGAAGTGTCTGCATCTGTTTAATAACACACATGCATACATCTGCCAAACAGACCTAGTGGGAAAGACACTTTCTGAGGATTACACATTTTTCTATTTAAAGACAGCAAAAAAGACACTGTGCCTCTATATAGACATCAGAATAGCTCTCCTCCTCATCCAGCTCTCACAGTCTCCCTCCTTACTCCAAATAAATTGTGTATGCAATCATCTCAGCTAATTAAAAATTGGCAATAAGGCCATATGGCAGCTATAATGGAAAACACACTATTTCTTTTTTTAGTGGATTTCATTATGGTTCAACAACACAATGAAAGAAGTACTAAAGAAAGAACTGAAATTGGAATTCCAGGAGCCAGAACAGCTTGCTTGTTTTATAACCAAAATGCAGCATACATTGAAAATCGATTCTATAAGAGTTTCTATCTGATTGCCAGACAGGTCTCAGGGATTATAAAGAAGTCTCTTTTAACTTGGAGAAACAACCACTAGGAGTCAAAACTGAATTCCCAAAGATCCTGTTATTCACCACTAGCAAAGCCAAAACCAGAATCCCATCCCATGGTCTCTCCTCTCAGCCTAAGGGCTCTGGAGAGGGGTCTGCTGCGGGTGCATGGAAACAAATCATGTGTACAGTATTTATAATTAGAACCTCTGTTGTGTGGATATATGTTCCTCCACAAGGAACTGACAGTGATTTAAGGGCCCGAAGAGTACGGAGCCAGTGCTCTTGGTCAGTACATGCTGCCAGGTGTGCACGTTCTCTCCACATCTGGTTTTCAGAGCAAGACTTAACTGGATTCAAATTACAAGACCCTGAAACCATGTATGTTAGCCATAACACTTTTCCAGCTAAACTGGACATGCACAACAGAACTCACAAACTTTGGGTTGCAGCTTTCTACTTGGCCAACAAAAGAGTACAAATTAGGAAGTCTGTACCTGAGTAGAATATGCTTCACCCTGGAGAGATCACTTGGCCACTGACCTATTAGTTGTGCAACACAGAGGTTCCTGTTCCCATTTCCCTTCCATGCTCAGCTCACCCCCAAAGATAAATGGGGGTCACTGTAATCATGCAAGAACTGCTGGTTTAGATCCCCCATACACAGCCCCTCCTGCAATGGTGGGGGCAGCACGCACCACCACTGAAGCAGCCTGTCCTGCAGCAGAGACCCCAGGATCCAGCACTCCTGAGGGCAGCCTGGAAGAGCCCCCGGAAAAGCAGGGCTTCCCCGCTGCTCACCCTGCCCCTCCTTCCCTCACACTTCCTCCTCTCCTCACCACAACACATGCCACACTTCACCCCCAACCCCTCAGCCCAGGCAAGGAGTGCAGATGCAGCCTGTGACAACAACCAGAGGTAGGTACACCGCAGCCACAAGGATAGCACATAAAGCAAGGGCTGGTCGATGTATGCCATATAGACCCTGGGGAAAACCTGCTGCAGACACACATACTTCACAAGTTAGAGTAAACAACCCTGACAACTGCATCAGTTGATTTTGCTGTGCCCTGAGGGAAAAAAACTAAGCTTCATCAGTGACAATGCATATATATACCACATTTCAGAGAGCAGGCAGAGGACATACAGGGGAGAAGATAAGCAACTACCAAAGTCACCATGCAGAAGAGATCAGTTAGAGGGCTGCGCAGAGTGAGGCATGTGGACGTCATGACTGCTGACCAGAACAGAGTCCATGACATCAGTGACAACCCGACACTGGCACAGGTCAGATCTTTCTCTGGAGTCACCTGGTTGACTTTCAAGTGGCTGGCTTCTGCAACTGAATACCCAGATCCCGTTAGTTCAAAGGACCTGGAGGTTTGCCAAAGTCATGACTGCTATAACAAGCAGAGGTCAGCACAAGGAGAAGCCTTTGGGAAAGAAGGTTTCCCTTCCTTCTTTCTTGCTGGCCTCCAGGTCTGCTGAAACACACCGTGAGGAGTTTTGACGGCTGGCCCTTAGTCTGCTCCTGCAGTGAAGACCTCACCCCACAGGCACAAGAATACGGACAGACCGAAAACGCTGAAAAGGAAACAAGACTCCAGGGTTAATCAGGCACGCACAGAGGCTGCTGCATTACCAGCCACAGCCATAGTGACATAGATCACAAAATTGATGTTATAAGGAGGAGGAGTTTCCTGCCTCCTCTGTGATACATGTCAGTATCTCTGTACAGTCGTATGTCCCCATCAAGACACAGATAACCTCCCAGGTGCATAGCTGCAGACCAAGATTTATAGTGGTGCCCAAAAGATGTGTACGCTCAACTCTCTGAAAACTAACAGCAATTTGGCACCCAACTCCCTCATGAGCAGCTTTGAAGTACCAGCTACACTAGCACCTCCACAGCTACAAACTTTAATTTCCTCAGCTGTGTCTGTAACATTTGTATGCACAAGGTATACACACTAAAGTTTGTTCACACTGAACAGCAAATCTGTAACTGCTGACACACCAATTCCTGCAACTAGCAGACTGCCTCACGCTGGTCTTGCCACAGACCACATAACCCTGGATCTCTTAGCAACAAGTTGTTCTGACATGCTTTTGCAATGGAAGGAGCTTGCCAGCTAATCTCCCAAATCTCCTAACATCAAAGTATGATCCCAAGCTCAAAGCAGTGCCTTGGAATACTCCACCAGCTTCATCTGTTTTCGGATCAGCTGGCCTGTAACAGTTCTCGAAGTACATGAAAAGACATTTAGCACTGTTACGCAAAACTATACTAAATCTTCTGGACTCCTGTATTGCTGATGTGCAAATCAGTAGGATGCATTTATATTGATAAAGAGATCTAAACACCACAACTTTTAAAAGCATAAGCACTTAAGTCAATATGATTAATGCATTCATGACAATGTACTGCAGAACACAGCCTGATCTCCCTGCACAGATCCACCAAGGGATCTTGTGGTCCCCAAGTGGACCAAGAATCTCCCCTTCACACCATCCAGCAGAGAACATCTGCACAGGCTTTGCATGAAGTCATGACTCTGCAGCTCCCCCCATTCATGAGGTGCATGTGCAGCTCTCCATATCTCAGTCTCACATGGCTCACCCACATGCTCCTCAAAACAGAAACAGCCAGATGCCAGCTTCCAGAAGACTCTCTCACGATGTCAGCGTTAATAAATTCTTTAGAAGAAATGAAAACAGGTATCACTGAACAATTGCTTTTAAGTAAGGGTAGATTTTAAGAAGAAAATTATTCCCTTTCCAAATCCTTGCATTAGTATTTTTAAGAAATTGTGTTCATAACCACCTTGCTAAGGTTTTATGATGAAACGTAACAGTGTTCTTACAATGAATCTTATTTTAATGATTGCAATTCTGAAAATGTTTTATTTTCATTTAACTTTAAAATGTCTGTTTTTCTTAAATAAAAGCAATTCACTTTCTTCAGTCCACTACTGCAGTGCTTCACAGCTATTTCACATATCTTGCTGCATGCTGTCTGGAAGAAATGTTTCAGCTGTAATTCAAAACTCCATTGTCTCACCAAGAGACTGTGCCTAAAGCTGTGTTGAGTGAACCATCCTAGCCTAGCTGCAGTTACAGAAGAAAAAAAGACAGGATTTATGACACTATTAAAAGGATGATTCCTGTGCATGTAAAATTCATTTTGTTCAAGACATTGACACAAACTACATCAACAGCACAACTTTTGCCAGAATAGAACACTGTCAGAATGCAAACTGGCACTGCTCTAGCAAGACTGAAGCCAGACCTGGTGAGAGGTATGCCTGAGCCTTACAGGAGGAACTCGGCAATTAGGCTATGCAGGTTCCCACTGGAAATTTAGGTCCGTTTAAATTAGTAGTAGAAAGTCTAATAAATTGGACCTGAATTTGCATATATCTGCACATTCTTTCTATCATATACACACATATCTGGAATGGTATGCAGCTTCAATATAATCATATGCAAATTCCTCTCTTAAAAAACAAGTAATTCTGCTTCACCACCACCCATCTCCTGTTCGGGTATTTCAGCAGCAGTACCCCTTTACAATGCACAAACATGCTTCCCTAGCCAAGCATCCTCTCAGACTGCAGCAAATATACTTGTGTGAACCAGGACCATGGAATTAGACCCTACGTCCTTTGTATTTGTCTCTTCATCTAAGAATTCACTGTCACATACTACAAGCATGGAAAGTAAGTTAAGATGGGAGTGAGCTCCAACACCAGTCTATTGAAAGGAAGAGCCTTAAAACTGCATTGAGTATCAGGTCAGCAGACAGTGAGAGGCAACCAGTTGAACCCAGTATCTCAGATCACACCTCAAGGATCTGCAAGAGGCAGATTTGCTCATGAAGATTCCCAGCAAGCACCCTGCAAGTTACCTGGCACTTCACCACTAGCCAGAAATGCAGACTTGCCTCAGGACAAAACCTAGAATGCAGGCACCACATCAGTAACACACCTTCACCCTGAGCTTTCTAGGCACCAGGTGATGCAAAAGTCCCAGTTCTTCCATATCAGAGCTGTTAGAGGAGTTACTCTGCCAGTTCATGAAGCAGGATACCATGGGCACAGCCAGAATGAAACACAATCTGCAATGGCCAGGAATGGTTGTGACTGGGACAAATCCTGGGCATGAATACTACTACCAACATGAGTGACACCTGCAAGGTAAATGAAGATTGAGTTAAGGATGCCTTACAGCTTTACGTCTTCTTAAGATCTATTGAACAGGCGTCTTTCAGCATCATTTTAAAGCTAAATACATTTGTTAGAAGTCCCAAGCAGCCACTAGGCAGTGACTAATGCAAAAGTGCAGCACACAGAGACAGAGAAGTTCAATTTTTTATAACCTGTGTACACTGATACACCTCTGGAGACCATATAACAGACAGCACTAAAAAGAGATCTTAACTATTTTCAGTATACCATATTCAAATGAAAGATGAGATCCATTTTCTCAGCAAGTCCAATTCCCCTATCCTGTTGCTTTCAGGGGGAAGCCCTACAGGCTTGAGATGTGCTCATCAATACAAAGGCAATGAAGTAGATCTTGTTTTGAACCTCTTTTCCCTCCAGAGAGCAATTACCCACAAAAGCAGCCCCATCAAAGGAATGATAAAGAAACTGTTTCCTCCAATTTAATTCTGCTGTTGAGCTTATTTCCCCATGTTCTTCCATCCAGAAAGCCGAAGTAGATAGGGCAGTCCCACCTGAACAATTTGGAACTAGGTTTTAGCATGTGTAGAGCCATGGGAAACAAGCAGATTATGCAGCAGCTTTGCCTACGGATCAGAGCACCAGAGACAACGCAGGAGATGGTTTCTTTCCCTGCTTTGTCACTGGCTTGCCAGATGACCTTGGACAAATCATCTCTTCACACCTCCACCTTTTCTCCCTGCAAAATAAAGGCAATAACTGTCACTTTTCTCTGGGAGAAAAATCTTGCCATCTAGTGGAAATAGCAATCTGGTGTGCCCACAGGCAATTGCAACAGTAAACTTTTTGCAGCCATGCTGTTGCACCCTTACACTGAGCCACAGACCTCAAGAACAATACTTTAACCTCCCTTGATATGTGTAAAACCTTCATATTATTCAGCTGCTGTTGCAATAATTCTGCCCTTTGCAGCACCGTCATATCCCTCCTCCTTTCCCCTCTCCTACTGATTTCATCTTTTCTGAAGCGGTTTCCTCACCCCTATGTCCACCCTCAAGCATGTCACTGGGTAACAACACTAAGCAATTAAGTTTGCTGTATTTCTCTCGCTGACTCCTCCGTATAGGCTTTATATATATATATATTCACACACACAGATACAGTAATAGAAGGTTTATTTAGCCAAACACCTGCTGCCCAGATCTTTCATACAGTGTGTTATGAGGAAAAGAAAACAAAGCTTTGCAAGTAGGGTTGAAGCAAAGCTTGCAGCAAACTCCTTCCTTTATTTCAGTACAAAGACATCACTCTGACTGACAGGAAAGGGGAGATTTTTTTTTAAGTTCCGTTTACAGATGGAGATGAAACACAGCACTATCTGAAACAGCATCTTTTCCAGGGTCTGAGAAGTAGTAAAGGGATCATCTAGCTTACAAACTGTATGCTGCTATGGCCCTGCCAGCACCCCAATAGTTTCTTAAGGCATTTAAAGATTATGGAGCTCCTGAAGAGATGTGATAGGTTTATTAAACACATTACAGAAGCTTGGAAGCCCAAGATACACCAAGACAGAGCCATGTCACAGTAAAATCAGGCAAACTTAGATTTTTGCAGATTTCCACCATAGCCTAAGGGGTAGGGTGGGGTGGGGGGAGAAGTTAAAACCAGGTGGGCACACGAGCACTGGAACACACACATCCCACTTTTCTCAGGATGTGTGTCATGACAGATAGTAAGATTAAGAACACACATCTCCATGCAGTGCTCTCCCCATAGACACGTCCTTTCTCCGGCCATGTTCCTCCCACATGGGCTGTCTAATAGCGTGTCAGGGTTGAGCTCATCTGGAGGTTTTCCTGCTGCAGGACTCCACTAAAGTCTTTCTGTACTCACTGGTGACACATTTTGACACAATCTGCAGTCATTTAATAATCCTTAAGACCAGTACTTTTCTCTCAAGGGCATTTTTGGCCAAAATATCAGTTAAAAATTTTCCTGGGAAGGAAGAGGAAGGGAGGAGCCAAACAGACAGTGAGATCACCCACCCTGTACTTCCATAGGAAACCAGGGTAAAAACGGCTTCCCCATGAACAACAGTGGCTGCTGCGTCATTTAAGTCAGGGCTCCCTAACAAGTCAGTTCAGCCATAAAAATTCAGAAACTTAAATATAAGGTGTAATAGTGTAAAGCAGAGGTTTGAGGTAGAAATTCAAAGGCTTCCTCAAACACTTACACAACCTATAGAATTTGACTCAAAACACTGACAAATTTGACCTGAGGTCTTAACCCTACCTCACGTACCAGCACCCACTTACAAAGCACTATGTCACACCATACTGCTAACGCAAGAGCAGCAGCAAAGTTGTTTACATGCTACAGTAAATACTTCAAATACTGCCACAGTGACTATCACCAGCGTACCCCAGAATGTTATTTATCCTCCCGTCATAAAGCGAGGGTATGAGCTTACACTGGCCACCTTGATAAGCCTAATAAACCTTCCTCTCTCAATATAGTCTCTCTAAAAATAGATTGCAGCATGTTATAAAGTAGTTAGCCAAAAAAATATTTAAATTTAGTTGCTTATGTGTTGGTAGCCACACATTACAGTTATTTATGACATAGCTGCCACCCATGATTAAAAAAAGAAAACCACGTAAGTAACAAACAAAAACTTTCTCCATCGAGTACCATCGTAAGGATCTTTAAGCTGTGTGGCTCCAAAGTTGTGCACAAAGACAAAAAGGATTAATATAACTGGACTACAGCTCTTGCACAGAGCAGGTTAAAGGTCATTGTATCAACACAGCTGAGATGGTGATAGCAGACCCATATTTACACTACAGTACAAAAGACAGGCAGCGAATGCAAAAAGTATGGATAAAGAGTCCTCTGGCTTGCTTGCTTTTCATGCTGTTAGAGGCAGAGGAGGCAAGAATGATTTTTGTTTGTGGCAAAGCAGCAGCCAGCATTCCCATCCGCTGCCGTGGAGAGGGCAGTGTTTACTCTGGGAAGATTACTCTGACCTCTGCTGGTCCCCTCAGGGAAAGCCAGCAGAAACAGCCTGAAGGGAAGGAGGAAATCCCCCAAGGGCAGAGCAGTTCCCAGGCACACAGGGAAAGTTGACCACACGGCTCCTATGTGGTCTATCATCTCATTCATGGAACGCTCCTCAGGTGAGCTCCCAATTTACTTCTGCTTCACACTCACACACAAAGATTTCATATCTAGCCATGAAATTTGCATCTGCAGCAGCGCAGGTCCTACCACAAGCCATGGACCAGCCTCTCTCCTCCTGGTGCAGACCCCACCCCACCATGTTACTGCTTAGCCCTTCGCTCCCTCCGATTTCACAGTCATGGTCTGGTCAGCCTGCATCTGAGAACTACTGCACAAAGAAAGTGCAAAGTGTAGAAGGGTAATAAGCGTTTCCCCCTACAACAAAGGGCCTCAGCCGCCTGCAGCACCACAGCATGTCACACCCAAGGGGTGGCTCCACAGGTTCTGCAGACTGTCTTTCCTCCCTTCACATTTTCAGACTGGAAGGAATACTCAAACTAAAAGCTGTGTCACACGTTTCAGTTTCCTCCCCATCCCACTGACAGAAGTGTGACTGTCATGCTTTACATTACTGCAGTAGCGGTTCCCCACTAAGTACCAAGGGCAGGAGTTGTGGCCACAAGAGTAGGCAAAATAATGGGCAAACTCAGCAAAATGAGTGGGTGGTCCCTGCTGAAAGCAGTTACCTCAAAAACATTGCCTAGTGATGCCAAAACGTCTCATTTAAGAAGGGATGCAGTTTAAGCTTAGAAGCCACCTTTGAATGAAATACACTTTCAGAGTGTGCGGTCAGCATCTCCTGCTGGAAATGAGTTTTCCCCACCATCTTCGTTCAGAAGCAAATGAGATCATCAGGAAGGCACAACCACTTCTGCTGCTCCTCAGCAGAACCGCATCAGAGAAACTTGATTAAAAATAGATAATAAAGGAAATACCAATAAGCCACACCAAAACAGCCAGCAGAAGGAAAGGGAAGCAATTTCCCTGAGCCAGTTTTGAGGCTGTGTATTTTATTTTTGAATATTAAAAAGCTGCCTTCTAAATGTTGTTGCCAATTAATAGACTCAATATGGGCAAAACATGTGCTCACTCAACGGCCAGCTGAAAAGAGGCTGAAACTCAAGTTACATCCCTACCCAACACCCATCAGACACTAGAACAAAACTAAGGCCAGTTTTAACCAGCCAGAAAGTCAAAATTGCACTAAACAGCAAGGCAAGGACACCCAGATTTCCGGCTAGCTGACGGCAGCAATCTGGGATAACACGGAGGAATCTTCTCTGCAGGAGCAGTATTTGGTGAGACAGGGAAGCAGAGGACACAGTACACCATCCTTGGAGGAGACGACGCTCCGGAGAAAGGCACACGTTGTGTGTGCAGGGCTGGATCCTCTTTATCAGGTTTGGTGGCGAGACGCCACCTCCCTATCTACAACAACGACAAAAAGTCGCGTTGCTTCCAACAGCGCTATCTCCGCACAGCCCCCGGTGCATGTGGACCGCCGAGGGCAGGCGTGAGTGCAGGCGCCGCACACGTGCCAGGCGGGAGGGTACAGCACCCAGGCGGCCCGGGGCTGGGGCGGCCGCCCCGCGCAGTGGCGGGCAGGGGTGGGTGGGCCACCTTGACGCAGGTGCTGGCCCACTGGGCTCGAGCTGAGGGAGCCTCTCCCGGCCCCCTGCACCACAGGGGGAGGCCAACGCTGGCGGTGACAACCCGAACGCACACACGCCTGCGTACCCACACGAAATCCTGGTGCTCGAGGGCGAGGTGGCTTCGCTGAGTGTACTTGGTTATAAAAAACACGCTGGGCAAAGTATCCACAGCAACGTAAAGGCTATGGATGAAGCGGGCCTGGAACGAAACACGGGTGGA
>JAVJGI010000060.1:15696244-15723438 GCA_035590275.1 Ibycter americanus
GGCCCGCAGGCACCTCCGGGAGAGAAGCCACCACCCTGCAGGTCTCCGAGCTGTGCCGGCACCGTCACCAGCGTGTGTGCGCACCGAAATGGCCAAAAGTGGAAGGCTGGTTTTGATCCCACAGAGAGAATTTCTTATTATCATTTTACGGCACCCTGGAGCATGATGAGGGCTTTGTAGAATACACATTAAAAACAGATCCTGAAGAGTTTATAGCGTTAGGCTCTGATCCTGCGAAGACTTAACGCACATACTTAATTTTAAGCCCCTGAAGCGGTCCCATTGACTTTAATGAGACTACTGGGTACCTACAGTCACACAGCCTTTGGCCGTGCTCCTGCAAGCGGCTCCCCGTCAGCAGCCCTTGCCCCAAAACAAAGAGCCGCATTCAAATCAACGCGACTTGGCACAGGATCCACACACCCATCTTACAGGACAGATTTTCATGCTTGACCTGACACAGAAGTAATGCTACATGAGACATCCAGTGCATAAGACAGCAGAGATACTTTCTGTGTAATTTCACAAGAGATTTAACCCAAGCTAATCCCCTCTGTCACTAAGATCCACTCTTGTCCCTCACCTCCAGCTGCTCATTGCTTTTCTATAAGCACTTAAGCAACTAACCAAAAAACACAACAAACCAAAACCAAAATCACCCTGCCCAGCTTTGCGGTATCACTGAGCATAAAGTCACCCAAGGGCAAGTGCCAGCAGAAGGGAAGTGGAGGGAGCACATGACTGGGACTGGGAAGACCCTTCCGAATGACAGCACAGACTTCTACGAACTGGAGGTTATCATGAATTTGCAGCCTGATACATGATGGAATGATAACTTGAGTAGGCATCAATTCTTTGGGGATCCAACTCTAAATACATTGAAGTGTGAACACTATCTTTTTTTATTTATATTTTACTTTTTTAAGATGATGCTTTCAGAGAAAGGTGCCTGACTGCACTGACACATTTTAATCCGGCTTTGCAATTACTAAAATACTACCAAAGAACAGGAGGGGGTATTGCTGCTGTGAGCAGGAGAACAGCAGATACAGGAAATTCAGATGCTTTTTAATAAGAACTACTCATCTCAGAGAATGGGCAGTGCAGCCCACCAGCCAAGGCACAGCAGGAAACTTTAATCAAGAGCCTGTAACTTACCCTGCAGTCACAAGCCGAAGGGACCTGCTGCACCCAGCAACTATCTCACCATGTCTGCTGAGAATACAATACTAGTCAAAACAGGGCAAGGCTGCCCTAAACTGCAAGAAAAGCTGCACCGCACTCAGCATTTCATGAAAATGCCTTTTCATTAACTGAGATGGCAGCCATGAAGGATCCTTCATGCTACAAACCCAAAAACAGGAGGTGTTTGAACTGAAATGTGGCTTTTTGTCCAAAGAGGAACACACCGCAGGATGTACTTTGATTTTGCCTGAAATTGTGTGTTTGTAAGAGACTGAGCATTCTGCATTTCTGTCATAACTGCTATTAGCAGGACATGGGGCAGTATCTACATACAGAGATAGTTAATTTACCTATGCTGCATTTTAAAAACTGTAAATTTTTGTATAAAACACTTTTGCTTTTTCCCTGTTGAAAGTAATATTTAACACAATAGCTAATGAAAGATTCAAGAAAACAATATTTGCTCACCTATTTCTCTAATCAGTTTTCTTTCTGCATTTGAACCATAGGTTTGCCTTACAGGCTCTATTTCTGTTGTGATTTGTAAATCAACAGGAGAGTGGCAAATAGACAAATCAGTGTTTCAAAGCATAGAACTGAGGGATAGTGACAGTTTTGGAGTAGGACCTGCAGCTGCTTTTAATATTTGCATTTAATGGATTAGATTTCAAGTTTATAACATTACTCTGCTCAAGCCACCCACTGCTCCAGCACAGTGAGGTCCAAAGTTGCCCACAGCACTGCTGTGCATCACTGGCAAAAGCAACCAAGCACCAGGAGTGCTGTTTCTACATCTCACAAGTCCTGCATTGCAGACAGCTTGTACCAGGGGTTCCTCGTCAGTATGAGCAGTATTTCCACATCTGTAATTTCCTCCAACCCCATACTACCAGTACTTTATGTGTTACCACATCATTTAAAAAACTCACAAAATAATATATACTGTGGATTTTAACATAGCGGTCACTCTCACTGGCTGTGCAAGCAGCAGTAGCTGTTCCTGCAAGCCATGCTTCTTATGGTCTGCTCTGCCAGCCGGGCTGCTGAGTGGTGATCCTGCCCAGCTGAACTTCTCCATTCAGGAGCCCCAGGAACGCTGAGCTTAAGAATGGATTGATGATAAACAAAAATCAAGAAATCCTGGACAAAGCCCATCTGAGAAAGCATGACTTCTCTAAAAACAAGCAGGCCAAAACCAAAATTGTAACTGCACTATGCTTGACAACTTCAGGGAACACAGAAAGCCCCAGTGTAAATTAGGGCAGTCCCTCACATCTGGCCCAAACCTCAGTGTAACATACGGATTCACTCTAGTTGATCATAGAATCTGTCACGGAAACAATTATAAAACTTCACTATTTTGTTTGCGTAAAGAGCAGTGAGAATTATTATAAAGAACATACAAACAAGGCGTGTCCTGCCACTGTTGCTTCAACAGTGCATTCTGCGCATTTTCCAGCTGCCAGTAGGTCTAGCCCCCAGACCAGACCAGTGGTTCTCTTCTTGCCAGAGAACTGTAGACTACAACAAAGGCGCCAGGCACCTGAGGAAATTACCTTCGCTGACCAAACCACTCACTCAGCCCATGTTCTGCCTTGGAGGATGTGAAACAGTTTAATAATTATGACGACCCATATGCAGGCCTAGTGTGTAAGTGGCACTGCTGGAATGAAGAGAACCGCTTTGTCAAGTTTAGGGGCTGCACAAGCAGAAGATGATGCCAGAGATTTTTAAGGCCTCATGTGATAAATTGGTGTCCAGATACTATATGCGCTACATTTGCAGTCTAGTTTGTTGGGGTTTTTTTTAAGCATAAGTTCTTGCTTTAAGCACTCATCAATAAGGTACCCCAAATCTTACACAAAAATCTATTTTCTCATTCTTTCCCAAAGTTTCTTTTTCCTGATTTTCAAAATCAATTTCAATAAGTGGAAATCCTGCTTAAGACTTGGTTATAACCATAACTTCTCTTCCTGTTTCCTTGGCAAGTCTCAAACCTGCCAGTGGCTTTCAATTCTGACCTGGTTCTATTGCAGGATATAGGAAGCATCCTGTGACCAGTGTTGCATGGATGATCCAGAAGGGATTTTATAACAGTCTGTCTGCATTGAATGTTTAATGCATAGCTGATGCAAGTTGCAGTGACCACACAGTCTCATTCCACGTCATCCCAGCTCTGTGTTCCTGTGTACCAATCACTAGGATTTTCTTCTCGCATGCTCACCTCTCCCCCAACCAGGCCGGATTTTCTTCAGTGGTTACTGCTGCACCAAAACACTCGTGTCTTGCTTTGTTACAGAAATGTGTGCCTTAGCTCATAGATAACACTGCCTTTAAGAAGCTGTGAACTTAATGCTATGCTAATTTTGGAATGCGTAGAAAACCTAAAACTTAAAATGGAGCAGTTTGTTCTTAATTAGACAGCCCACTGCCTCAGCTCTAGTCAGATAACCTCCTCCCTGCAAATACTTCATCTTTATACCTCACAGCACGATAAGCCTGTCTTGTGTTTGCCCATAAAGGCAATGATGATTATTATTTTTTATTGATACTGCTGCTTTGGAAGAACAAATAAATTCTATTTCCTGAGACAACAGCATGTTGCCCATAGCAAAGGCTTTTAGACTGTAAGAGAACTCAGCAAGGGTGGGATCGATACCAGCTACAAATCCGCCTCTCACTGAAATGATTTTGAGGTTTCAGGCTATACCTAATCAATGCTTTCTGTTGATTTTCTGCACAGGAGGGAGTTCTTCCCTGTGCTCTAAGGTGCATTAGCATACCAAAAACTTCAGCTATTCTACTTTGTTCAAATACCTACACTTCAATTATTACACATTTTTCTAGTGAATATTTCAGCCCTTGGAGTTGCTAGTGAGATGCACACTCAGTTTGCCATCCAGATTCACATACAGTACTAGTAAATTAATCTTTCACACAGTTCTGTGTCTACATATCCAAAAACACGGCTTCCACACTCCTTCAGCACCAGGTTTGCCATTTGTGTGTTGTTGCAGAGTTAGTAGTAGTGCTACTACAGCAGTAGTGCCAGTGCTGAGTGTGGAAAAGTTGCATCATTTCTTAAAGAATTTAATTCAAATGAAGCTCCTCCAGCTTTTTGGAGGAATGCTCTCAAAATTTATATAAAGTGGAACTTACGACCTATGAGACTTGTGTGTACAATACAAACAGTGACGGTAAAATCAACTCCCATGCAGCCAATGTGCCCAAGGACCAGGCCCACATTGCATCCACTGAGAACAGTCTCTGCAGTTCTTATTACATTGTAAGTTAACATTACAATCAATACGTCAGGAAAAAAGAAAGAAAAAAAATTAGAAAAGGAGTAGCCTTAATTATGCTGGAGGTACATAGAAAGAGAGTAATTGGTTAAATTACCCATATAATCTTTGCAAAATTAAATTAGCAAGGACATCAACTGCATTCTGCTGGCACAAACCAAATGAGACACTTTACAAATGCAAGCCCCATTTTCAATGCATCAAAAATAACCTGAATCCATACAAAAAACACTAATAACACTAAAGCACACATAAATGTTGATCTGCAACAGGACTAGCAGAGTGGATGTTTTCATTTCACAACATTCACTTAGCTTTAAGGCAATGTGGAAAATGCATTTTGTCCAACCTCTGGGTGGAAAAAAATAAAAATCAATCAGTTCTCATACCAGAAGTTTTTATGAAATTGTAATCAGAAAATCTGTAAGTACAAACTTCAAGCAAGAAAGCACACAACTTGGTTCACAAGATATACACACAGTCCAAATGGCATATAAAACTTTACTGACTCAATACAGCACTCAAGATGTGACGACTTACAAGCAAGTTTTTTAATAATAGAAATAAACTCAGATAGATCCAGTCACCTCCAACTTCGATGTCCTATGTATTTATAAAGAAATGCTTAAATTTGTAGCTAAGTAGAAAAAGTGTGTCAGCCTATTGCAAAGTAAAAGGAGGCAGGGTTGTTTGAGCCAGGAAGAGAAAGCCTATGGCAACAGAAAGTAAAATGACACTCCAAAAAAACCAAAACAAAACCTGGAGTCTTTTTGAGTCACATCACAGTGCTTCAAACAAACAGTCCTCTTCTAAATAGGAAAATTAAGAGCCTGTATCAGTACTTTCAAGTGTGTTAGTCTTTGATAATTTAATTGGCAAATGGCCATTAAAATTGACACAGCTGCTGCAGCATGAGTTGAATGGCCTTCGGTCTGAAGCACATACTCTGTCTAAAGCGAAGTATGAAGAAGGCCAGCTACGTTGTTTAAACCTTCCATACTGAATGAGATACCAGCACTCTACATCCCAGACAATCCTCTCTGGTACCCTGCCTCTCAGCAGGGATGAGATTCCTGTGAGCATATTCATTAAGAAAACTCTCAGAGTATAAACACGTCTTTTCAGAAATAGAGAATCACATTGGAAAGACTAAACCTAGTTCAAAATCTGTTTTTAATTTCAGCTCTGAACTGTTAGCTTTAATATTTAGCTGAGCTTTTAAATGTCTGAAGTTACATTTGCTCTTTTTAGCATTGCTCACCTCCTTTTTTAAAGAGGTGTTCCGTTTCCTCTACTTTAGCCTTACAGCATTTTATACTGTTTTCAAAATTGTAGACTACCTCAGATTACTGTAATTACATGTATCACAAAGTAATAGCGACACTGAATATGTGGTCTCTCATAGATCTTCACGTGAAAGAAGCAAAGCAAAACCACCTGCTTTTTAAGCCAGAAAATCATTACATACAGCCTCGTTCTATAATAATACCTGTACTCATTTTCTAAGATGACAGATACCTTGACATGACAGACATAAGACCCTGTTACAGGTGATTCTTCTTCCTGGTCTGTCAGATGAGTGAAAATGTGGAGGTTCGGGGGGTTTGAAGTCTGGGTTTGGGGGGGGAGTGGAAGGTGTTCTTTTTTGTTGTTGTTGTTGTTTTTCTATTTTGATTTATTTTTAAAATAATGCTATTTATTCAGTACTGAGGTAGAAACGTACCACCTAACTGATGGTACTGATTTGCTTCAGAATAATTTCTATTATGTACTCCATTTAACTGAAAACTTACAAAGACCATTTATTCGATGCAGACATTAGCTCTTCCAGCTGCAGACTGGGTTGCATTTTTTTGTGTAACAATGGAAGAAAGCTGAATGCTCTGACTTGCACAGAATACACTCAGCATAAAGTCTCATCCCAATTAAGTTAAAATCATCCAAGAGCATCCAACAGCAATTTAGCACTGCTGTCATAAAAACATACATTCAATTACACTATTTCAGAAACCTTTCCATGGGAGAGAAACTGTAAAAAAAAAAAAAAAAAAAAAAAAAAAAAGACTGCTACTGCTGTGGCTGCCAGGCTCCAGCCCTTTTAAAAGCAAGACAAGAATGGTAGAAAAACCCCTACAATCCTAATCACTCAAATGCTGTAATTTTAGGATGATTTTCTTACATTGTCCCATACAACGTTCAGGATAATCTCCCAGACATCTGACCAACTCTTTTAATATTCCCATGAAGGAGAAAGTTGGGGTTTTTTTCCCCCATCACATCACAGTAAAAAATCTATACTTCTTCATTTGAGTAACTGCTCAGGCACCGTAGAGAAGGGAGAGCCAGCCTGGCCCTCTGCTCCTTTCCCGTGGGCCCGTGCATTTTATTGCACACAAGAGAGGAAGACTCTGCATGCTTCCCTCAAAGGGCACAACATGGACAGCAATTTCTACACAGATGCCCAACAAAACCAACAAGTATTTTAGAAAGGTAGTAAGTATCAAACATTAGTTGTTACAGCTCTGCAGAGATTTCCATTAGCAGGAAGTACAGACCTGTATTAAAAAACGCACAGAGAACAGCAAACGTACTTATGTTGAGGCACGCTTCTGTATTATTGAGGTCAGCATTGTATTTTATTTTTAAAGCTTATGTTTTTAAATCAAATACAGTTATGCTCTTAACAAGATGGCAGCAAACCTGCCCCTTATGTTCTAACAACCTCCCAATTTCCTCTTCCACCTTCCCCCAAAGCTCCCTAGCAGCTTGCTCATTAACAAGTACCTAATACCACCAAACCTGCCAAATATAAAGAGCATTTTCAACTTTTTCATGGAAGTAGAACAGCTCCGAGAAATCACCCACCACCTGAGAACTGGTGATACAAATATTAGCCCTGCTTCTGTCACATTACTGCCCCCAGTACAGCAACAGGACTGTACAGTTGTTGTCCCAAAAAGCCCTCCTCTCCTCCCCAGGCCTCCTTTAGCCCCTAGAAAGGACTGTAAGCAGTAAAGTTGCAACACAGCTGAAGAAACTCTGCGCTTCAGATGGTATTTGCAACCTCAGCACTGTTCACAGAAAAAGTGTCCACAAGCATGCGGGTGGGCGCTTCAGGTGTACCACTTGAAGGCATTTATCACTGTCTTACTGTCCCTAACAGTGGGCATGGCTATAAAAGCAAGAGCATCTTAACTAGTCAATAGGTAAAGCGATATCCAAAACTATCCAATTAAGCAAATACCATGCTTTTGAATCACAGTTATGACTGCAGGCCATATCCTTACACCTTTTACTCTTTCAGATACACTCTGGCCAGAAACACAATCAGCCAAGAGAAGAATCAGTTCACATCTGTCCAGAGCTGTTCTGCTACTGAGTCTGCCCAGCACTACAGCAACTTCTAGTGGGATTCAGATTTCTCTGTTATCCATCCTCATTATTAGAGTCGCTGCAACAAATTTTAAATGGAAATATACTAAGCATACCAATATTCTATAGAAGTAACTGCATAATCCAGATGTTGCTTCCAGAGGAATACAAGAATACTTTAGATACTGTGATAGCTTTTGTGCACCTGTTGTGTACCATAAGAAAATGTTACCTTTCAATGTAGTACAATACGGGTCGGGAAACAATGACCCAGGTAAAGGCTCATGTAACATGACTTTTCTCCCTTTACTCTTACTGCACAATTCTATGGGATGTGGTACAGCATGGTCTGTCAGTAGACGTGCTTGAAAGGCCTATTCCCTCTTCAGCAGTTCCCTCCATTCATCCCTTATTTCTCATATAGATCACAGTTCTTTCAAAACTTAATTGTGGACTAGCTGCTTCTCAGCATGCAGGCCAAGGCTGAGGCTATTTCCGTAGGCCTGCTCAACTCTGAAAGACTACTGCATCCTCTAAAATGGCCAACTGATCCTCACTGAGGGCACTCTTGTGTGGTATTAAAGTGCTACACTCCAGCAGCCTTTAGTGATAAATAATGTGCACAGCAGAACATTCTTAAGGCAAAAGAATACATCTAGTTTTATCAAAAGGAGCAAAACAAACTTTGAACTCCTAGGAGAAAATCCTAACAGTATTTTGGTATCTAAACATTCCCATTAAAAATATTTTTGTACATCAAAACGTAGATAGTGCTGGAGAAAAACTAGTAATATTTGTTGACATTCTTAACATAGTGTCACATTTTATCTTGTAACAATAAAAATCATCAGAAATGCTTTGTTTAATATGTATTTGCTAGAGTAGCTGTTAGATACACACACCAAAAAAGTTTTTTTTTATATTAAATTTTGGTATTTTAAATAGACCTGACTTCTATCATTCACACAATTTTCTGTTTTGAACATCTGTGAGCCTGCTGCTGCAACCTTCTAAGGGAAGGATGGTAAGTCAAGCAGAGCTCTGCGATACTAGGCAGATCAGTTTCTAGCCTTCATGTTTTAGGAAGTGAGTTATCAACATAAACAGAGTTACTGTATCGCAGCAACAGTAATACATACCAATGCTAAAGCAACATATAAAACTGTGGTCTCTTTAAAGAGAGTGCAGTCTCAGTGCTAGCTTGACTGGCAACAAGATTTCATGGCAGTCCTGACAGCATTCAGCAAAGATAAGTAGCATGCCAGTATGTCCAACCCTGTGTCTTCAGCTCAGTAGAAGAAATCAGGAGTATAATAGCTTGTGTATTTCTGTTCTACTCTCCCAGAATCTTCTTTGTAGTATGATTTTAAATTTGCCAACACTGAATAACCAAAAAATGTAAATTTAAATGCAGGGAAAGTGAATTCTAGGTTCAGATCCTCTTAGGATGACATCTCAGGATTGATACATATAAAAAACAAATCAATGCATAACTATCTTCAAAGATGAGTTGTTAGGACTAAACTAGTGAATTAGTCCAACCTTACAGAAACTGGAATACATGCCAAGTGATAAAGCAGGAGGTCACTTTTAAGAGAAATTAGCATTGAAAGAAGTCAGTAGAGAGGCATGCCTCACACAAAAGCAAACCAGGTAGTATCACATGACCACACATCTAGATATCCCTTTTTGCAATGCTACAAAAAGATGTTTGCAAGACCCAAATCAATGGCTTCACTGAGAACATTAAAACACTCAAAACTGCCTCACAGTTGAGAACCCTGAACCTTTCAAAGTTATTCTTGAATTTTAGTATTTACTGTGCTAGAGCGCCGACTTGAATTTTTACAGTATGCAATTCAGATTGTAGGAGGCATTTAAATATAGATGATTTACAATAAAGAAATATACTCAAATCAGAACATTTTGATTCAGTTACAGCCATTATTGGTACGAAATAGTTTCTGATGCATTAACAGAATTTTTTCAGGGTCATTTGCTGACAGAAGTTGATGACGGACAAAACCTGTTCCCCCTTAATTTCCGCTCCAGCCACATTCACACTTGGTCATCCCACCACTTGTCAGAATTGTGGTTGGAAAAGTGAAGGCTGTGCAGGCCAATGACAACTATAATCATGCGAACCATATCCAAGAGTCAATTTCTGACACAACTCTCTAATATATTAAAGTAATAACTAAATGCTGTAAGTCAAAGTAGCTAGAATCCTACAAACACTCTCCCATCTTTGATAAGAATCAGAGGTACAATGAACCTTTAGAGCATAATTCTTTAATGTAGTTTCTTGTGGAGTCTGAGAGGTAAATCACTCAGATGTGTATCTTTATTTCAAGAAAGAAGTTAGACCACATTGAGATATATTATAGTCTTGATTTCAATTACAGAGCACGGTTTCATAAAATGATGTAAAAATGTTTCAGTATTATAGAAATCTGATTCCTGCTCCAAACTGAACACCATCACATATCCTGAAAAGAAACGAATAATAAACAATGTAAGTGATATATAAGTTACTGATGAAATTTAAATCAATTCTCCCTATCCCCAAGTTGCTGATGAAATTTAAATCAATTCTCCCTATCCTCAATTTCCCAAGCTTTTCAATCTTTGGAAAGTTACAATACAAATACTAGCTGACAAAGGCTTTTTAAAATAAATGCCTTGCCAATCTGTCATCCATATGGAGTATTTACATCTGCAAAGTAAAACCCATAGTTTCCAAATTGCCATTATTCACATTTCACATGAATGACAAGTAGAAGCATAATCCAACTCCTGTACAAAATACAGAGTACCTCACAGAGTATTCACAGGCAAGAACAGGCTCTCTGAAGCTTTTTTTACTGTGTACTGTATATTTGCTTGACGTAGGATAATTCGTTGCTAACAAATTAATTTGTTCTCCCTTTCTCTTTAAACTTGTTTTCGTTTTTCAAGCAAAGATATTAAACTAGGCATTTATCTGATCCTTTTGTTTTGGAAGGCTCAAGAAAATCCCATGAGCTGTTTGAGTGATCATTTCACCTAAATAAATAAAATCTGCTACACAGCTATTTGTACATTTCAACAGCTGATCTCAAGTTCAACGAACTTTGAAACTTGAGAAACAAAGTCTTAAACCAAGAAGTACTGTGAAACCAACATGAACATAGAGATTTGAAAGAAGAGTATCAAGTGCTGAAAAATCTCTAAACTGGCATAGAGCAAAGAAAAGGCTGCGATTCTCTCCGACAAAACCAGACAGAAGTGCAGTAACCTTTGAAACCAGTTACTACTAAAGAAATTGGTGTAAAAAACTAACCTGTCACCAGACTGTACTCCCATGGGGAAACAGTAGTTAAGTTCTAATCTAGCAATGTTTCCAAGTCGGAGGACTATTCCAGCACCGTAAGACCACCGGATATACTCTGCCAGCTTCTGCAGATGAGCTCTGGGACCATCACCTGAAAGCAAACCAGCAGCAGAACAAGCATCAAAGTAGACTGTCAGGGTGGTCAAAGGCTAACTGGATTTTCAGAGCTAGAAGACACACTACTTAGGAGCATCTCCTGCAGATTCAAAATTTATTTACTACCCGCAACTCTCATAAACACCAAGTACCTTGGACTCAAACTACTACGGTTTTAGTTGGATTAGTTGGATTGCTGGTTGATCTTCATTTCCCATCACAGGGTACCTACTTGCATGAATCTGGAAACAAGTACCAAACACGTAAATGTCTTTAGTGGGTCTCTGTTAGTTTTAAAGTTAATTAATCTGCTTTTCAACTGTGCATAAAGTGTCTCACTCCCATATGGATGCCACCTCTCTTCCATCAAGTGAGGCAGACACCAAATACCACTATATCCCAAAATTGACTGAATTATATTGAAAAATCATACACAGTTGGCGACGGGAGAAAAAAAACCCAAAGTCACATCAGCTACCACACCCTCATCTACACTCTAACCCCACCACTTTTTATTTAGTTCATCCCAATAAACATTTGAATCCCACTAAAACATCATCTTCCAATCTCCCTTCAGAACGGTGTAAGCAGCAGGTGTAAATCAACTACGACACTGGTCTGTGAACATTACCAATTCACAGATACTACTGTCACCATCCTAGCTCTCTTTTCCACAAGTTGTGCTAGACTTCATGTAGAAAACTAAAAAAATTACTGCCAGTCTGTCAAATACACAAGTTAATAGCAGCAGCTTTTTGACAGGCACCAAAATATACACAGTAAACAAATTGCTTCTGAGTAAACAGGCACAGAACAGCTCTCATCTTCTTTTTATTTTTATATACGTAAACAAGCAGGTTTTATATATAATTCTATTGAGTCTTACCATAGTTGAGATTGCAGAGGTTTCCAGCATTAAGGAAGAAATGTGTTCGGAAAAGGTCTCCAAACCCTCCCCGGCCTGGCCGGAAAGGGAGAGGGGTGTATAAATGCAAGCCTCCAGCCCAGTAGGCTTCTCCTCCCAGGTAATCACCTATTTAGGTAAAATGTTGAGATAAAAATATTTACTGTGAAATATATTAAAAGAACCACTTGTTAAAGGTGTAAGAACACATCCTTAAGTTGTTTTACATTGCACTTCTATCCTTTACCACTCTTGCCATTTGCTTCTAGCTCTCCAACCTCACCACTATCAAGTAAAAAAATTAACACACAAT
Organism: Ibycter americanus; assembly: GCA_035590275.1. Classification (NCBI taxonomy): domain Eukaryota; kingdom Metazoa; phylum Chordata; class Aves; order Falconiformes; family Falconidae; genus Ibycter; species Ibycter americanus. Next base: position 15,708,790 of record JAVJGI010000060.1, read on the forward strand.
TCTTTAAACCTACCAAGTGAAGTGCCCTTTTTCTTCATTCCCTCACTGGAACAGCCTGAGGCACACACCTGCTTGTGGTTCATCAGAGCCTACCTCCTGAACACCTCTGAAATACTTGCCTTCATTTTAAAAATGGGAAATTTATACAATTAAACAACTAGTTTTAAAATATACTGAATACTGAATCCACTGATAACAGCAAGTCATCAGCAGAGTAAGGAATAGAACTGAGGAAGCTTCTGGCTCTCAAAACACCTTTGCTCATCATGTAACCTTTCCCCTAAGCTACCTGAACATATGCTGTATCACACAGAGATTGAACATGACTGTTGCTATAACCATCATTTTGGGAACTTTTTCAGCTTGAAGGTTGCTTACTAATTAAAGTGACATACTGGAAGTATGCAAGTCTGAACAACGCACTTGGTTTACAAAATTAGCTTATGGCTTAACTAAGAACTACTGGGCTTTATTCCATTGTGAACGAATATATAAGGACAGATCAAAGACATAACACTTCTCAGATTAAAAGTGCAGAATGAGTGCAATGATTTTTAAGATATACAAAGCTTGGGGACAGAACTGGAGACTGTCACACACTGATATTTACAGTATTGTCAGATACAGACCTTCACTCTGGGGTCCAATGCTGTACATACTGAATCCACGCACACTTGTTGGTCCACCAAGGTAAAACCTAGTGAATACAGTCAAATTTAATTTAATGCTTCACTTGAAAGGATGTATTTGAAAATACCTAGCCATACTTCTAACATTGGTTTTCAGAGTTACAGGTAAAGTCTATTTACTAAAATGCGTTTAGTAAAGTCTATTTAAAGCAATACAAGAAATTGTACCTAAATCTAAATCCTCATGCATTTGCAAAAAAATCAAACTAAACAGAAGTATTAAAAATAAAGATCAGTCTTCCGCCACTTACAAAGATCAAAACGGAAAGATTCTCAGCACCAAAGAATCAGAAATACTGTAGTTAAGATCTATCACATGTGAAGCTGATGCTTAGTATTTATTGTAAATAAATTTAAGTCTAAATGGTTTATTTAAACACAAGTATTAGAAGACAAAATTGTCTAAAAAGCCAACATAGTTACAATATGGCTTTACTTCTAAAAATACCTACAGTTTTACGTATGCCTGATACAAAATTTTGCAGATAGTAAATACCATTTTGCAACCACAAATATTGGCAGGCAGAGATACCACATAGCAAATTACAAATTTAGACTACACTAATACAAAAATCGAAAACGGAAGGCATGGCTTGAATACTAACATGCAATTAAAGCTAACTAGAAACATTTTATTCTCCTCAGAACCAGAACTACTACTGCTTTTCTCTTCTACTATAGAGTTTTCTTTATACATTACCTGGGTTAACTGAAAAAAATTGAGAAACAGTTAAAGAACTTGCCTATCAGCTATACTGGATGGCTTGTCTCCAATAGGTACTAGCATTCCACCCCAAAGCGATGCTGAAAATACCTTTGGAGAGAAAAAGGAGTTGTTTATTAATATGTATTACCTAATTTCCCTAAAAACACTGTTAGTAAAATTTCATCACTCAGTAACTGGCAGAGTTCCCATTAGTCTGACGAAGTTGCAGATGATCACAGCTATGCATGGATATCACACCATCAGTAATGGTATTTTCAGGAAACTCTTGATCACTGCTGCCCTCTTTCTTTCATATGGTGCTACATCTTGAAGAAGTCAATGCAGCACATTTGAACCAAGCGCTATTTTCACAATAGCTAACGGGAACGAACAGTCATCCAGCTCCTATTTTCTTATGCATTTTCATGACTTTGTTTCATTTTCAAGAATACACTGCTGACATAAATTACTCCTGGCAATTTTAAACTCACAGGAGGCTAAGTCCAGCATATAGCTACCAAAAACATACAATTATTAACTGTCTGTAAATTAGCCTTATAATTGAAACCACCTTCTGCAACTCACTGTACTGACATCAAATACACATACTTACTACTTATCTATACAGTAATTCTTGGGAGCTAAATCACTATAATGAATACATTTAATCACCTGCTTGCTGCCTGTGTAGCAAGTAGAAGTACTACTGCCAGATGGTGAGATCTATTGTCAATACCTAGGCTAAAGGTATTGGATAATGTCTCTAATTTTACAGCACCCTCCTGCTACCTTCTGCCCTGAGAGTCTCCAGATGATACAAAATTTTGCAGATGATAAATACTGCCTGCCATTATCAGATGTAAGCTCATCAGGCAGCGCACAGCATATGCAAAAGTCAGTTCCACGCAAGTCTACACTCATGAACAATGGGTGGTAATAAAATTATGTACACCACGTGATGAGACATGCTTCACTTTCATTCACAATGTAGGCACATCAGCAGTCATGGGAAAAACCAAAGCCATGAAGCCATTAAATTACTTCATAGGAGAATATGCTGTCTTTCTCAGCTGAAGGTCAGCAAATAAATGTAAGATGATTAGAAGTACACTCATCAGGCAATGCCTTTTCTTCCACCACATGGAAGGTGCAAATACAACATAGTAAGAAAGGGGTATAGCAAACAGCCTTAAAATGCCCTTCTGTGTTGGCCTCATTGGTCTAACCCAAGAACTTCGTTGCACTGAGTCGCCTCAGAATAAAAGCAGGAAACAGCAGACTGACAGATCCTTATAGCATCAATTGATTGGTATCTGCACTATGAAGTAGTTTAGAGTTTTTCAATTGTACTGTTGGCATAATGTTAAGATTCTTCCAGTATCCTAGAAGTCCTTCATTATTCGTGTACTTCTATAAAAGCTATCAAGAGCAGACATCTTCTCAACGCTTTTTTGTTTTGGTTTGGATTTGTTTTTTGTCAGTATGTTGGGATGCAAATATTGTAACCTCTGATTTTTTAATCTTCATAACAGAAGTTGCTGTTTAATTTCCCATTCAGCTATGAGACAAGAACTTACTGCACCATCTCCATGTGATAAAGAACTTCTTTCTAAATACAGACAGAAATATTTCCAGGATATATTGAAATTCTTATTTCACTAAGCAGAAAAAAAAATATTTCCACCTAATACTAGCTCTGTGCTGTTAAAGCCGCCCGAAACTTAAGATCTGTATGTTCTCATAAGAAGCTGAAGTTCATTAAACCTGAACTTGGAGTTATCCAGTGTCATTTCCTCTGAAAGAAATCTAGGTAGTATACACAAGAACCGCTCTGCCAACCAAACCAAGTCTTTAAGTAATGATTTAGGAATTTGTTTCAAAACCACACAGTGACTCCAACGTACTAACATAGATACCGCACCATAAAATCTGTGACATGTTCTGCCTACGGGGTGGCAGACTGGGGTCTCATATAAACTTCTCATGGTACCACTTTTTTTTTTTATTGGAACTTAAGTTTTTCATTGTGCACAAAATGTTGTAGTGCAAGCTTAGCGTTGTAGTGAAATCAGTCTTCCCATTCTTTCCCAGTAATTTTATGTAGAAGAAATAATTACATGCTACGATACCAAAATCGGTAGTCATATATTCATAATTTACAATGACAAAAGAAAACTAAACCATGATTAGTCAGAATATTCATAACCAGGTGAAAGACAGAACCAAGGCTGTAGTAAGTTTTTGAAAAATCACTCTTAAGAAAGATTACAAAGAACAGACATGCCCAACATTACTTCTGAAAGAAAGAGAGTTCATATGGCTAACTGTCAAACAAGTTGTTCTTTCCAAAATGCCCACTTCTCAAGTGACTGTACATGGCAGGAACGTCAGGTTAAAAATGAAGAGGATTTCACTTTCAAAAAAACAAATCAAGGTAACTACATCCATCTTTCACTTCCACAATCTTTTTCTAATCCATGGTGGAAAACCATCATAAGACACAGATTCAATAATTTCATTTGCTAACTCAGATTAATACTAAAATATCTTTAAAAAAATTACCGAATCCCAGATGAGTTGCTTATTCAACTGAAATTCAAAATCCTCTTTCAGAAAGCTCACATCTCCACCTGTATAGCCAGCCAACTCCTGCAAAGACATAAGTTTATGAAATCTGTAATGGATATTACATGTTTCTTCCCTTTAAAAGTTCATCATGTCTGCATCAGCATAAGCAGTGTTTTCTGTACAAGAAATACAAATACACTGGTACGGAAAGACAACGGAATGTTGGATCAATGAAAAACCGTGCATGACCCTCAGAACAATGAGCTGCATTTTTCTCTTTCAAATACTAAACCAAGGTATTGCTTTCTAAGCCATTTTGTAAATGACAGCAAAATAAAACGGAGCAGGAAAATTCAGCACCCGAAATCAAAACTCTTACTGTATTTACCTAGATCAAAGAAGATTTCATATGTACTAAAGCAGGGCTGAAGAACCAGACTGCCAGTTGCATTCCACCAATGTGAATTGAAAATAACAAGTGAAGTGACTGAATCAGTGTTAAGAGGCAGCATCTAACAAATAATATGTTACCTAAACCCTGAATTATAACCACCTTTCTGACTCAGAATACTTCACTGTTCCTTACAGGAACAGTAGCACTTAAAGAGTCCCAATGGCATTTCAAAACAATCTGCTTCTAAAGCATTGCAGAAGTTAACGCTTCTGAAGTATTAACCCATACAGGAGAAAAGCTAGCTTTTCTAAAAGCTCTGAAACTAATAAGAGTGAAAAACATCTTCTGTGCCAAAATGATTCATGTGTATGGCATTGAGAGTTCTTTTTACCCCGTCTCTCATTTTTAATTCTAAGACTTACAAACTTTGTAAGTAGCAACAGGACCACAGTCTGGTAGTCTTACATTACAGTGTTAGAAAACAAGGACTAATATCTACTGTAAAGTGTAGAGTAAATACTGTGAGGGATAATATATCTCAGCGAGTAAATAATTTAATGCTAATGGCAAGATAAAATGGCTGTGCTGTTTGGCCAATGGTATACAAATGAAAATTTGCCACCATAAAAAAATGTTTCATGATTTTAAAAGGCACACACTGCAAAGATAAAAAGTAAATACTGGTCATCACTGTCTCCTAGTCAATTTATGATTAAATTCTAACTTTAGACATTTCTAAGATGAACATCAATTAGGTAAATTAAGACTTACTCAAACACACTTACAGATAAAAATACAGTAATAGCGTAAGTCACTTAATACTACCTGATTAATTTTCAGCAAAGCACCTCGTCTTGGCAAGATCGAGGAGTTCCGGGAATCAATTACCATGGCATGCTGAAAAAAAAAAAAGTTATTTTTAGGTTCTCATATCTGTTGAATACCACAGAGTCACGCTAGTATTTTCCTTCAAAAACTGTGCAAACAGTGGAAGACAACCACAGCTCCAGCTAAGGCTAGTGCGGCTTCACAGATCCGCAAACAATGTTGAACGATAGAATCATTTAGGTTGGAAAAGACCTTTACGATCACCAAGTCCAACCGTTAACTCAGGACCTACAGACTAACTTGGTTTTGAATTTAGAGACCACATGAAATGCACAGATTTTTATCTTTTGGGGATGGTCCACCGAGAAATACAGCAGCAACAATGCCCCAGTGCAAATCATCAGTTTTGTGACAGTAACTTGCAAATAGTTTATCTCCTACAATTTGTAAGCTGCAAGTTAAAGATGACAAGTGACCAAAAACTGCTATAGGAAAGAATATTTACAAAGGGCACAGCATCTGTAGGATGAGGAAATTTACTGATCCCATCTTCTAGAAAACAAGACAATTCTGCAAAAAGAGACAGCAGACGAGACAGAGGGAGGCCCTGCAGAAAGAACAAGCTAGCTTATGCCACAGTCAAAACACAAGAGCCAACTATGAAAATATGTTTTCTCTCTCGACCTCCTGGATGACTCTGTGTGAATGACCAAACACAGCAAAAGATGTCTGAAGTAAAACACACTACCCACTAAGACAAAAAGCTCCTTTGGTTCATTCATAAGTATTAGATGACTCAAAATAACTTGTTTTTAAAAAATATCAAGAAAAAGCCTTACAGAGAGAGAAGATTTAAGAGAGTGTCCACTTTCTTCTCGAACAGAAAAGGATGCTGTTCTAGCAAGGCAGCCAAGCTCTCTCCAGACACCCTCCCACTTCAGTGTGTGATTGGTCTTCCAGATTGGAAACTACAAATGAAGAATTGAGTAAGAAATGAAAAAAATTTTGCTACAAAATTAAAATAAACATTTACCTTAAAAATCTTTGTCTCTAAAGTTTTTTTTTTTATACATCAGTCTACACTTTTCCTTTCCAAACTTCTTGGATCAGAGAGAAACCCTTTTTCATTTCAGCTCCAGCCGAGAGAGTTTCTCCAAGTAGGTACACACTACTTAATCCATCCGAAAAGAAAAGTATCTTGAATTGGGCTGATAAAGTGAGCTAGGCAACCAGCTGCCTCTCTGAAATCATACTTTAAACATTAAAAATTTGGAGAAAAACACATTGGTATTTTTGTGTAGCCAAAATAAGATTGAATTCTAGCAGAAAGACTAAGGTGTATTACTTCTGTCATTTTAAATTGCTGACCTCTTTCAAATAATGACAAGTTAGCCCTGTGCACAAGTGTCTCAATCATTAAAAAAGTAAACCAAATATTTGTGAAAGCGATCTGTGACCCTAATTAAATGTAAATGAAGCATGTGTTCCACAAACCCCTGTGCTACACTTACATTGAATTCTGTTGATATTCCTCTATCCGTTTCACGAAGAGAGCTCCAAGGGAACTGTCCAGTTACTTTATACAGGTTAACTGAAAAACTGAAACACAACATTACTGGTAGGTTTGAAAGTGAAACTATTTAAGTGGAGGTTTTTATCACAAAAACTTAAGAAACCAGCTCTGCTACATTATTAACAGACCCTCAGGAAAGAAATACATTTAATTATTACTCACTGAAAGATCTTATTAATTGGTTTATATTCCTTCACTAAAAAAAAAGTACTCAAAAATGCATCTCTTACTTTCTTTCAAAGTTTCCAGGCTGTGGTTTGAAGAATGACAGGCCATATGAAGTTTCCTTTGTTCCATAGGAGAACTGGAAGGTTACCTTTTCTGCACGTCCAAAGAGATTTGGGAACTTGAGCCCAAGTACCTATAGAAAATAAAAAAAACCCTCACAGCATTTCATATAGTGTGCTGTCTTGCATCTTAATCATATGCTGAAGGCAAGCATTTCTATGATGAGACTGAAAAATGAAGACATTAAAAATAGTTGCAATTGAATGTGTTTTTCTTTTAAGTTAGATTTCTCTTTGTGCTGGCAGCAAAAGCCATCACAACAGCACAAGTTACAGTCAATCATCCAATTTTTATTGCTGTCCAGAAGCTGCTGACTTAATCTGCATTCTCAGTGTATCATCAGTACTGCTATTATTTCAAGAAAAATATCCCAGCCAGTCTCAAAGCCCAGGAGAAAAAGTCTTTGGCATACTAGGCAGCTGCTCTGCCAACTGCAGACTTTCCAGCTGATCATCAGGAAAACTACCCGTCAGGTAGAGTTTATCAGAACCTCAGCAATAAGCCAATGGAAAACTATTAGTACAGAGCCACTTCCCCGTATTTCATTTTGAGTAACAAGATACTTTTGCAATCAGTCCTGACGGCACTACAACATACCATGACAGCTCTCCAGAAACTAGTTAGTTTGGCCTGTTCCAACACAAGTATCTTGCATCCCTTTGGCAGAAAGGATGGGCCAGGTTTCCTCCAAGCACGGACACTACCAGGACCATTCTACTGTTGAGTGCTCTATTTTAAAATAATGTAAAAAAGCTACCAAATCCTGACTGTCTTCATCTAACAGCTACTGGAAGCAAATCGGTCACCTGAACTTTGTGGTGATGGCTACTATGCAATTATCCAACTAACTGGAAAGGGCTATTAGGATGAAATACTAGATCTATAGGCTTCAAATGAATTTAAGGCATTAGAATAAATGTCAAATCTATTCAACTCTCAAGGAAACAATCTCTGCTGCCAATACCAGTGTATAAGAGTCATGCTTTTACATCACTCAAATGTTTTGCTTTGCTGTAGAATTAAAATCAAATATAAGGGGAAGCTAAGCACAAGAGAAACCAAAGTAGCTTTCAGGCTGTTTTCAAAGGTACTAGAACCAACAAGTAGGACTCCCCATGGGTTTCATCCGGGTCATGATGCTCTGGACACTGCTTTTAGCACCAGAGCTGCATAAGCAGCTCTCAACTCACTGAGTTCCTATTCTCCTTGCACTTACAAAATACCATCACCTGAGTCATGCAGAATCTTATCCAGGTTAAAAATACCCCTAAGAAGAAAAGGATGAGTCCCTTGATCTGGCTTATCTACCAGTCCCAGGCACAGCTGCACCGTGCACATGAGAAGGTAGAAAGGGTGCAGGAATGAGCACCTGAAAGCACCATCTGCTTACATCAGCACTTCTATTAAAAGGACATTAACAGAACAACAGCACAGCTGTTACTGTTTTGCACCAATTGGTAAACATTTTTCACACAAGATTTTTAATGTGATGGATCCTTAGTTGAATCAAGTGGGAACAAGTTCCACTGTTTACATGGTTCTGGAAAACCTTGCCCTTTGCAGCTCAGAATAACTGGTATTGGGCTAAAACAGTGAAAACCAAGAACAATTTCTAAGTCATATACAAAGCATTTCAACTGAGAAGAAAAACACTTTAAACAGATCTCACAGAAACTAAATGCCAACTCCTTACTAATTGCTCCAGTAGACAAAGCATCTTAAACATTACCAAGAAATAACGTAAATCATTTTAAGAATTAACATACTGAGTTGGAAGCTACAGCATTCTTCCCTAGCTCAAAATAGGCTTCTGCTGAATGAAAGCCTGATATATAAAGACTCTTTAAGAGACAAAGGTCTGGTCAAGCCTTAGGAAAGGCGGATTAAGAAAATAATTTGGCTTGGATCACTGAATTCCTTGCTAGGTTTGAAACACAAAAGTAAGAGGAATATCAAAAGGAATTAACAATTATTTGAAATTATCCATACCATACTGCCTTCATTGTTGCCAACCATAGTGTTATAGCTTCCAGTTAGTCTTCTCAGCTCTGTTACCTCAAAAGTTACATCTAAACCATTTGGAAGGGCATCATCTCCTACAAACAAACGAAAAAAGTATGTTATCTTTAAAGAGATATTCAAAAAAACACAGGTGACTTGAATTACTTGAAAACTTGTTGAATTAAATGATAATAAAAGTCCACATTACAAAGAAAAATGGATTGAGAAAAAGATGTCGTTTGGATACGAGTGGATGCATGCCATCATAGCATGACTGCCTTTAATCATCAACATGTTAGTTTAATTATGAAATAGTGAACACCTGTTTGCTACCTACCCACTAAAAACAAGAGATGTACACAAATTATTATATTAGAAAAAACAGAAATTAAGAACATGGCAAGAAGAATGCTGTCACTAGGGCAGGGCTCCCAGCACTTTGCAGGTAAGTGCTGAACAACAGAAACCACCCAGTTCCCTCACGGCTCTGGCTATGGCAGCTGTTCCAAAACACACCTGTCAAGGGTACCTAATTCTCCTTGAAGCAAATGGGACAGAATCCCATCACCAGCCACCTGTGGGACTGCAATGCATTACCTTCTCAATTACACAACTTCCCTCTCTGCTGAAGAGAACAGGAACCAGTTTGAAAAGCAGCCACAAACCTGGGAATGCCAACTGAGCCTTACTGTGAAACCTGCACACATTCAACTGCCCCATATATCATACAAGCCAATTTTTAATCACAAGCACTGATACTGTTACTAGCATTTGCTGATATAATGTCAGTAATGGGATGTGTAATACATGGAAGTACAGGACACATCTTCAAATTTTTCCTCAAGCGTTCCTCTGAAACTCTGGATTGAGAGATGTGTACTGTAATTATTTTAGTGCTGGAAATGCACTCATTTTTGCACGTATACAAGTACAATTTATATACACATACACGTATACACTGACACATGCAAATACATCTTCATAAGGATAATGGATGTAGACACATACATCTGTATATATAGCACACCTACATGTACATCTAAAATATGTAAAGGTATATGAGAAAGTAAGTTATATACACAAAAAATGTCCAACCTCTTACACAGGGAAATAAAAATTATAAGCATGCATGTGTCCATATGTGTGTGTGAAAAAAGGTGAGGATTAATGAGGCAATACATACCTTGACAGGTATCAATCAGAACATCTACATGTCTAAAGATTCCTAGACGAAGCAACTTTTCACGTGCTTCATGCGATTTTCTCATCACCTACAGGATGAGATAAGTAGCTTAGTCATGGAATCATAGAATAGTTTGGGTTGGAAGGGACCTCCAAAGATCATCTACTCCATTTCAGTTTTTCAGGTTACCAAAAAATGACTAGGATAAAATAGTTAAAATGCAGCTAAGTTATACAGTATTCAGAGAGTTTGTGTACAAAGACACATATATGTGCCTTCAAAACAGATCACAACCACTTTAACACTTGAATCGGTAAAGAAATAAATTAAACCCAGAGCATCTGGTTTAATTCCTACCTTTTGCTAGTACATTTCCTAATTGTTATAATACTTACACCTATTACTCAAATAGGTTTCAGTAGTTAAAACTTATACACCTATTTACAGGCCCCATGCTTTTGGCAAAAAACCCAAACACCCTAATCTGTTTAAATTTAGACCAGTTTACAGGTCTAATTGCCAGCTGTACTCCAGAAGGAATCACCACCTAAAAGTGGAAGGACATACAGCATAACTCACACTTTGATCCATTGTGAAGATTGGTATCAAGTCATCTGTGCTGCGATCCACTAATTCATCTTAAGCAAATTAACTGAAAAAGTCACCTGCACAGTTAGCAATTCTCAAATGGGAAGAGTGAAGCTGAGAAAGTATCTGAGAGTACTGTTTGCCACCTCACAACGTCTGTGAGCTGAACAAACCAGAAAATACAGTACCTGCCAGTATTTCATATTTAAGTTTGGCTTTCATATCACAAGATCAGAATCATCACAAGACTTTACAAAGTTGCCCATGTCTGAAGGGAGTCTCCCAAAAGCAGGAAAAAGAGAGAAAATAGTAACCTGAATTTTTAAACAGCAGGTCTGATATTACTACAGTACTTACATCAATGAGATTTTTAGCCTTGAAAACATCAGAGATTTCATACATTATAATGTCATCTTTGGTCCTTCCAAGTCCTTCGAAGTGCACATGCTGAACTACCACCTAAACAGAACAGATGTTTAAACACAAATACTGAATTTGAATCTAATAATGAGTATCAAAAATCACCAACGCACAAAAAAATATTGTTGTCCAAATGAAAAACCATGAAGATTCCTAGGCTAGTTACTGCTAACCTACATTATCAGAAATCAGTGCTACCGACAATTATGGAAAGTTGTTCCCTTAACATGAAAATTAAAGAAAAAAGAACTCTAATACCAAAGCTAATACTGGTTGTAACAGAAGAGACAGTAACAAACCATAGCTGCTGGGATTTTAGTCATACGTGTTGTATGGACAAATAAAGTCACTGCAGAATTCATACCCAGATATTAAGACACATAAGACAAAACATGTAGTTAGTCGTAGTTAGCCATTTCTTGCATCAGCTACACATAAGCGAAGAATTAAAAGAAAAAACAAACAAACCTTCAATCCATAAATATTCAAACTCTATTAAAATTATTACTGCCACTGGAGCATTGCAGTTTAAAATGCACATTAAGATCACTACCATTACAAGGGTTTATATTTTCTTAAAATCATTCATCTTGTTATATAATCATCTAAGATAAAATTATCTTAAAAATCACAACACACTCCAAGTTAGCTGGTACAAATGGACTACAGTGATGGCATTTCCCTTATTCTTTCACCCTTTTCAATGTATTACAATTTTAGAGGTAGGTGTAAAAAAAAATAAATCTGCAAATGCTTCAGGTATTCACATATAATAAAACAGTAGAATAAGAGCAACCTAGCATTACTGCAAATTGCTTAAAGAAACCTACCAGAATATATCGATAATCAACTAAATTTTAAAACACATTATTACCAAGGTTCTAGTGAGTATGACTCTGAATAGCACAAAGGAAAGGAAAATTTTAATAAAAACTAAGATAACGGTTGTTATCTTACCCCTCTAGCCTGGCTAAACATATTATGGGCCAGGACAGACATGCTTTTACATGTGAAATATTAAAAAAAAAAAAAAAGTTACCATCCTCTGCTGAATTTAGTATTTCCTTTAGTAACATAATTCATGTGGTGGCATTCTTACCCTAAACTGGCTAATACTGCACTCTAGCAGATTAAGGACAGTTGCTTTGTTTGCACCTAAGTAGTGTTGCAGAAGCAGTAATGAGGGGAAAGCAGCATCTGGAAACAGGTCTAGTAGCTCAAAGCTGAATTTTTAACAACTACAGTAGGGGAAAAAAAAAAGAACAGGAACTAGACAACATCAGATTAAATTCACAGTACTAAATGTAATTCTTCCACATCTCAAACCACAGTTTAGAAAGTTCCCTTAGGAAAAACAAGAAAGCAAGGGTGCCAAGACATTTCTCTTAAGAAAAAAATGAGGATGTTGTTCAGGTACTTACATCTTTGTTTTCGAGAATTTCCTGCTTGGCCTCAGGTTCAACTTCAACCAGTTCAGCTTCCTCTCCCAAGGCACCAAAGTCTGGCCCACCCATTGGAAGAGGCTCCAAACTCTGAAAGCGTAAAAGAAAGTTGCATTTAATTTGGTGCATGGAGTTATTATTTATGCCTTTTGTAAAGGAAAAAAACCTATGGTTCTTGATACTGTGCTTGTCAGATCCCAAAGGGAAAAAAAGCAAAAAAGAACTCAAATGAAGGGAATGACCAGCACACTTGTTACCTACGTGCTTGCTGAATTTTTTAATGACAGCTGAACAGCTTCCATGCTGAATGATTTCTCAAAAATACTTTGCACTTATCACAAAATAACCTTATTTTTAAGGCATTCTTCCTATTCTTTTTTTTTTAAAAATCTAAAAAATCAGGGCGCCACTACTTAAGTTTGGGTTTTGGGGAGGGAGAGGAGTGTTAATGTTGAACAATAAAAAAATAGAAAGGGTGTTTTCAGCATGTTACTTTGCATATATTTATATGCTTTTATATTTTAATATTTCCTTTAAAAGTAACCTTCCAAGTAACGCTCAAGAACCTCAGGCCCTATCCATCAGAGGTGAGCATTTTAATCAAAGTGGTTTCCAGCACAGCATGGCTTTATTTACTATACCTGAAAGAGTCCTAGAATAAGACTTATCAGAAGATAATGGATTCAAGCATGAATGAGTAGAGGGTTACTTGCAAAAGCAGAGGTCAGGATTGGATAACTCTGTAAATCTACTTTTAGTCTTAAGTGACTAATACACTTGCCATATTATGTAGGGATAGTTGTTTTGCTGGAATAGTACCTTGCTGTTATGTATCAGAATCAAGTTAAATGAAGACAGAATTCTCTCTCACCCCCAGTAATTTTCAGGCAAGCATGAAACGCTCTGCATCCACACAATATTGTGTATCAGTTTATACTACAGATGCATACAAAACCAAGCATACAAGAAAAAAAATTTGAAACCAAAATTAAATTAGTCATGGTAATTAGATACTCTGGAGCCTTTACAAGCACCCTGCAGCCGCTCCTCTGTCTAATCAAACACTATGTAAAAGCCTGCTGGTTTTCAGCAGTCTCACAGAAAAGACTTACTGTACCTGGGATCTTGAGGAATCACCCAGATCATTCTCAGCCTCCAAATGAGTCAGTTACTCATTAATCATTCCTGAATTATCTACATCAGTTTTAAACACCCCTATGGAGGCTCCCCATGGTTACTTTAAGGGACAAGTACTTTAAGCTAGGTTCACAAGGTCTTAACATTTGCTCTGTGATTCCTTTGCTCTACAGTCAACAGCACTGCTGACCTTTTTCTGCATTACACTGATACAACCTTTCTCATGACCTATTCCACACAGGCTCCTACACTTTTCCATAAAATGGACTGCTCAAGAGTAGCCTGCTTATCTAGAATATCCTAAGAGATGTTTCTCTAATGAAGCCTTGAGGCATGGAGAACCCACCACCTTTCTAAAGTACTTCAGAGCCTATGTATCCTTATTCTTTGAGATTATTTTCTGATGGTTGAGACGCAATTCTCCTGTTGCCATTATAAACGCTACTTCTAGTCGCACCTGAATAAACACTGAAATCTTTAAGCTGCTTCTTTAAGCAACGGTATATGGGTTTGGAGAGTCACGCATCTCTTCAGGATGATCTCCAAGCGCCTCAGGGTGGGAGACACCACAGATCCCTTTAAGCACCACCGCTGTTTACCAGGGAAGCACAAACCTACGACCTCCCCTTCTCACCGTGCCGCCTGCAGCTGTGCGGCAGTTTCTCTTTGCTTGGTGGTTTGGTTTGGGTGTTTGGGGGGCTTTTCTCGTTGGTTTTTTTTTTTCCTGTTTTCATTCCCGCAGTCAGGCTCTCGCCAGCCCCCCGCGGCAAGGTCAGCCCCGACTGCCGCCGGGGAGGCAAGAAAGCCCCGGGAAGGGAGGACCAGGCCCCTC
>JAVJGI010000060.1:15723882-15745075 GCA_035590275.1 Ibycter americanus
GGCCGCGACACGGGGGCGGCCATGACAGGTACCCCGCCCCCCCTCCCCTTGGCCGGCGGCGCGGGCCAAGGCGGGAAGAGGCTGGCGCCCCCCTCGGGTACTTCCTCCCGGTGAGGGGGCGCGCATGCGCAGTGAGGGGGCGGTGAGGGGACGCGTTCCTGTGTGACAGGCGGGGGCCAGGGACACGCGTGGGCCCCCACGGCAGCACGGCGGGCCCCGGCGGGAGAGGGGCACTAAGCGCCTCTCAGGGGAGCGGTGACCGGCAGGTAGAGCGGCCGCAGCGCCCCGGGCCCCACAGGGTCACAGCCGTCACCTCACCCCCTTCTTCTAAACGGCATAAACCGGTTACCTGGCGCTGCTGCCTCTACCGTGTAAATGACTGAGCTTTAACTACGGAGACAGTGCTTTGTTTTCTTCCTCCAGACCCAGGTAACAGCCCGCTCTGGTTTTGTGTTGCTTCTGTTCAAATACAAAGAGTTACTTGTAAACTAATGGATTGCAAAGAAAGAAGGGTTTAAATGATGGTGGCTTTCAGGTGAAGCTGGAGCATGAACAAGCACCTCTCAGAGTAATACCCTAAGTTAGTATCTTAAAAAAAAAAGACACCTCACAAGCATTAAGTCCTTTAAATGTTCAGTGCAATTACCCCACGCTGATTTTACATACACTAGCTGAATTATACTCAAGGAAGCTTAGAAAACGTGGTAACAGAAGAGATTGTCTTTTTATTTTAGAAAAAGGAGACAAAATTGGAGGTGTGCACAACAGAGTAAGTAGCTGAGGTTGATTGTAGTTAGCAGAACTGTTCCAGTACACAGAAAGGAAGCAAAACTTGGCCTTCCTGCTTAAATTCTAACACATAACTAGTAAACCAAACATTTTGCAGAAGGTTATAAAATTACATTATAGGAAGCTTAAAAGTTATAAATGAAGATAATATAAAACAGATCTTGTTCCAACTTCTCTTGCAAATTTGAAGATGCATACACAGAAGAAATGAACAAAAGAGCTGAAGTAGAATAGCACCAGCCTTCTGTAGTATGGAAATGGGTAGCTTGACACTTTTCCCCATCCCCCCACCATTCTAAAATCAATTTTAATGTTGTAAAAAAATTAGCACTTCAAGCTTAGTGAAATCAGAACTCAGAAACTGCTTACAGGTGCGTCCAATTCAGAAATGCTACATCTTGCTATTTGACAGACTTCTGGATACCAAAGTTCCCTCTCCCAAGCAGCACAATTAATCACTGCTTCACAAGATACTCGCAGTAAGCATCTATAGTCTCCTCCCTGCACCGCATCCGAGTTGCACAAAATTCACATTCATGAATGAGAAGCTTTTAAATGTCACACACATGCCCCCAAACACTTGCACAAACTCAATTTTAAAGCCATCATTATTTCCACCTACTTCAAAAAAATTGTACAAGACCTGATAATCAAAGATCAGAAAAGTAGTTCATCTGAACAGTTATTTACTTCTCCTGATGTATTCATACACTAATGCATTGTCTTTATTAAAATTATGCAGAACCTTTGTAGTGGAAAGTGTTTAAAATGCTCATCGCTCAATACAGATATGATTTGGCTGACTTTCAACCCATTATTTGAGACCTTCACACAGCTCCCTGGATACTGGTATTTCCACTAAGTCTTACAGATTTGCTTCTCGTAACAATCAGTCTTCTGATTTCCCAACTTCCCTAACCCAACTTCCTTTGGGTTATCATACCTCAGCAAGACAGGAGGGACCCCTTCTTTCTTCCCTCCTTCAGCAAGAGGGACGTGAAAGAAGGGAAGAAAAATCTTTCAAGTTGGGGGGGGGGGAGGCGGAAGTCGAGAAGGATTGGTCAGCAATTAGAAGACCTAAACATCACCACTTGTTAACAAAGAAAATCAATGTACAGCATCTTCTGTAAAGTTCACCACCACCTCAAATTACTGTTTGCTACTAATCACAGTCACTATTTTACCTGCTTTTCAATACTTAATCAAGTATTAAGCCCTTACTAAGTACAAAAAAAGTCCTCCGAAATCGCTGAAACTGCACCTGTTTACACTTCAGGGGAATGTGTCCCATTTCTTATGTCTTTTTCCCTTGAAGTATATGAAGGGGGAAGGAGTCATAGAGGAGAAGCAGTATGAACTGTGGACTATATACAACCACCTAGAATAATACTGTCACTACAGTATCTTGTGTAGACAACTTTTCCATAAACACAACAGTATGTTTAAACATAAGGCAAACGGACACTGGAGGCCACTAAACAGCTCATTTGTGTATTTCCTTTTATGAGTTAAAAGTCCAATTTCATTTAAGTGCTATAAAAGTTATCCTAATACATAATACTGTTAAGAACTGTATTTTAAAAAAGCTTTTGTTATCGATACTTGTTTGTCTAACAGTGTTTACAGAATTTACATTTTTATGCTGAAAGTATATTTTTTAAAAATTTATTTCCAGAGAGACACCGTTTACTACAAGTCTTACTACAGTTGATTGAGCTGGTGCTTTGACAGAATTGTAATCTGTTACTTAGTATAGCGGCCACTGTTTTTATGATCCTTAAAACAGTAGAATTCCCAAGGCAGATTTGTCAGGAAGCTGTAAACAAATGATTTTCCAAGACTTATTGGCAATAAACAAAATGATCTTTAGTCTTTTAGGATTTAAATTTCTCTGCCAAATCGGAATTTTGGACACTGTGGCATCTACTTCCAAATTAATACTCTGGAGCAGTTTGGAAACTTGTCTCTGAGGAAGAGTCACAATCTATTTCCAACCCAGACTCATCAGAATTTGGGAGAAAATTAGGATGGGAGTTTAAGCCTGAATGCTCCTGCATGTTAGCAGAAGCATTTTTCATAGCCGAGTGCATGAAGCATGAAGATTCCCAGAGCCAGGTTTCAAGGTCTGCAGAAGAGTGAGGCATTTTAAGGTGGCAGTATGAAGAATGAAATTCCATAGTAGATGGGACAGTTTGACATTTTCTTAGTGATGCATAATTGTCTTTCCTGTTTAAAAAAAATAAAAACATTATTAGTGTTTCAATGACATTTCTATTTTATTTCTATTTATATCTATTACTGTTCAGATGTCTGACAGGGAATCTTCATATAAGGAATAACACTAGAGGAAAATAATTAATTCTAGATGCATTTAGCGAGTTAGGATATGAGACAACAGGAAAAGGAGCTTGAAACTGTCATATCCAAAAGTTCTCAGAAGTATAAAATAGTTATACTAGAGGTCACACCATTTTGATAAGCTCAGAAGGGTAGACCCAGTTTGTACATTACCTCTTCAATAATCCTTATCTCCCCCCAGCTATCCACTTGGAATACTTGCTGATTTATCGATGACAGCACTAACTGAACACTAACAAGAACAGTCTCAACATTTACAAGTTGAGTAGCAAATACAGTTGTTCAACATCCCAAATGCCATCTCTGCATTCCACTTTACAACCAGTTAATTATCACCAACCTGAACAGCTGGGACAGAACTTTCCTACACTCTAAAACAGCACGTGAATCACCAGGTTAGTCTTTTCCAGTTTGAGAAACAAGAAGCTGAAGTTGTCACCAAGAATACAGAGTTTTTTCTTTAAAGTTCTCTCTCCTCTCTTGCAGTGCTTCTGGGGAAAAACCCACAACAATGCGCAACACCCTCTCTCACACACAAAAACCACAACTCACCATACACACGCTTCAACGCTAGTTTCCATACCTGAACTTTAGGTGCACTGGAAGATACCATCCACCAGGTTAAGTTTCCTAAAAGGATTTTCAAACTGTAAACAGTGCAAATTTTCATAAGATTCAAGTTTGATTCCAAAACAGAAGCTAGATCTGGTGACAGAAGGGGAAGAGCATAAAAAGGGGAGGGGGGGGGGGATTACTTTCTGCAAAAGCAGCAGTAAGTTCTTGGTGGATGCTGAAACAAAGTAAAAGCCCACCAAGAGTCACAAGTAGAATACAATGCAGGATTGTACACACAAAGCCTTGGGACCTAGTTACCTGAAGAGGGAATCCACTTAAAGCAAAGCTTCAGAAAACTTAGAAGTTTGACAGTGTAAACAGTTCAGTGGGAGATGATCACCTTGAAGATGCTGGTCTAGGAAGACCATAAAAGCGTACAGCAAAAGCCACATGACCACCATATTATTCTGGTGGTGCCAGAGCTTCTCTTTCCAAGAGAAAAGAAACAATGATTCTGGTTAATCATGACTCAATGACCAAGTAACCCTCTGAGAAGGTAGATCTGAGACAAGACTTGTGATACTGTGCCTTCCAAGCACCCATTTCAGATGAAGAGTCTCACAACTGGTAAGGCTGGAATAGCAGCAGCACCAAGAACCTGCTGAATAAGGGTAAAGTGGGAAGCTGACTAGACCCAAATCTATCATGCAAAGGAGTCAGAAATATCTTCAAGAAAATAAGGAAAAAAAGACACTGGATTACATGTGGTATCAAGTAATCAAAGAGATGACAGTAAGATGACAGCAAATATATATCAAGAACTACATTTCTACTCAGGGAGATGGCCTCCAAAGCCAACTAGTGTTACACAAGAAAAGGCTTTAACTGATTTCAGAAAGGGAGAAGAGAGGCTATTTGTATACAGGAATTAAATGCTGCTGAATTCTGGATAAAACTGAATATTGTAAAAAGAAAATGATCTTTACAACTTAATATTAAAGCCACCATTTAATACTTCCAAAGGGGGGAAGGAAACCCAAGCTTCAACCTCATTAAGTCTTCCATTAAGCCAGAACCTTTAACAGTAAGTTTGATTACTCTGTATTTCTAAGGGATCGAGGGTATGAATTGGATCTTTCACAATACCAATCCAGAACCTGGCAAAGCTTCTTATGAGGAAGTAGGATCAAACAGTTCTTCTCAGACATATCAAACCTGCATTTCTGATGGGTCAGTGTATAGCACTGCCAGGGTGAAAAAGAACATTTTTGATCTTCCTCCTTATCTAATTTTATTACTAAAAACAGGAAGACAAAAGCTCAAGAACTCTTGGCTTGAATAAAAGGGTATTTTTCGTTTTAATTTAAAAATGTGCTGTATATAGAACACGACAATGCTTTAATTGAAATAACTGCTGCAGTTAAGTCTCCAGTGCTACAGCTATCTCTTGGAAGCTTTTATGAAGCATTTAAGAATTCTGTTCACTCCTAATAGCTTTTTGCACTAATTCCCCCCCCACACTTCTTCTACCTCCTACCCACCAGCTCCAAATGAATATTCATTTTGCGAAAGTTTGCAGAGCTCCTTGGGCAAACACTACACTCCCCAGCAAAAGGTGAAACCGTAATGGTATTCTTAGATTCATACAGAGGTGAGTTGTCACCGATTTCTCCATATACATAGTGCTACAAAGTTTTAACAGAAGTAAAAATTCTGGAAGGCCAAATCTCACACCAGTTTGGTAAGGGATGCATAATGAACCTAATTATAACCAGGTTAGAGCAGAGGTTTCTCTTCCACAGAAACAGAGGTTCCTAAAAACATTCCATATGTCTTATTTTAATTCTTCCCAACTATCTTACAAGACTGTCCTTCATATTCATCTGTTTTTTAACTTAGAACCTTTCCTGTCCAGACTCCAAACAATCTAGTCTTTCTCCCAGTATTTTCCAGTTCTACCTGCTACATCTGATTTAGAACATCTTGAACAACCTTTTCCTCTTGATTGCTTCAGCTATGGTGGAGCAAAGAAACAAGGTCTTTGTTCTCAGTCCAGTGCCTGCTCCATAACCCATCCCTGTCTGCAAAAAGCGTAAGCCTACCAATAGGCAATGCCTCTTCATGTACAATATAGCAGTCAATGATCAGTTATAAACAAGAAGCACCAGAGAATATACTTCAGAAACAATGCTAAGGATTAGACACTGAGAACTGTTTTTGTGCCACCTTTGAGAAAATTATTACATCCTGTTTTAAGAGAGAAACTTCTTAGTATTTGAAGGTCTGACAAGAGAGAATTTCTAAAAATGCATCATTTGCATGCAGCAGCAGTCCACCTTACCTGGATGTACAGAACAGCTTGCTTTTAGCCTGGGAATAAACTGTACCAGCAATCCGACAGAGCTGTTCCTGCATCCATCGAACATCAGCAGGCATGTCAGGAAACCAGTTTACTAACCTACAAACAAAAGACAATACAATTGTTTTGTAAGCAGTAGATCTAATTCACGTTATATTTTTACATACCATGTCCAACATCCAACAAAACAACACAGCTTTCATTCACCCCAAGTTAACGCCCCCACCAAGGTCTCCAGTTCTTCCCAACCTCCCTGAAATCCCATCTAGCCCATCCTCCTCTTTTCTACAAGCCAAGAAAATAGGCAGCACAGACCACTCCATCTCTATCTATGCTGAGTGGTTGACCAGTATGTGTGCGCCACACCCCGCGACCAACATTTAGGAAGCCTGCAAAATACTCCTGTTTTTGAGACCTCTTTCTCTGTGGTGGGAACTTTCTGGTCAGTTTAAAGTTAGGTGGAAGAGGAAGGAAGAACAGAAGAAAAATACAATGAAGAACAAATAGAAGGCAGAAACAGAACAATGTCACAAACGTATGGTTTTTTCCTTATGATGCTCTCAACAGAAGTCAGTTACTAGAGGGGGGAAAACCCACATACAAATTCTGTTGACACTTGTTTCCTCCCCATCCACCAAAAAACCCACACATAAGTGACATATTAAGTGGCACAGAAACGAAATATTTTACTGGAGTTCTATGTAGTTCCATTTACAGAACATTTCGTTTTTCAAGTGTTTTCTAAAGATAGTAATGACATCTCCTGGTCAAGGACTGGAATTCTCTTAAGCAAGCACAAAGCTTAGAGTTCATGCTGCATTCATTTAGCATAAATTCTCCCTTACGAGGATTGAAAAATTTATAAAATTAAGCCCTGTTCCAAGGGCATAACTTTCAGTCAACCTAAACAAGCCTGGTAAGAAAATTTATATGGTAAGTAAACACTGGATTTGACTCCTGACTTCAGACAGAAGCTAAAGCATAAGAACTATCTGGATAGAGTTTGAATACCATTGCAGAACACAGTAATAGTAATAACATGCTCCTGGAAAGCACAAGTAAAGGTGCTTCCTTTCAGCAATCATGAGACAGCTACTAGTAGAAAGAGTAAACTGTTTAGGAATCTTCTTAATATGTTTATCTAGCCTTAGACTACAGGGGCTTTAAGAGAATGCATCATGTCGGCAGAAATAATAGTCTTTGGACGATTACCACTTGAATTCTGGAGTACCAAAATGCCTAGAACACTGAATAAGCTTTCAACAAGTAAATTTTCAAAAGTACATTAATTCTAAAATAGTTCATTAGAAGTTCCTTACCGTAAAGCAACAGAGTAAGCAGACTCCACTGGCAATGTATATGGTAGCATCAGATAGGATATAACCCGCATTGGGAAGAGTTTAGAGAACTGAGTGTAGAATCCATTCTGTTCTTTACAAGCTTCCTGCAGTGCTTAAGAATAATTGTTTTTGAAAAGTATGTTAGACTATTTGAAAACAGTTGAAATAATTTGCTCAAGGTTTAGTAATCTTCAGTCAACATTATCAAGTGTTACTGAATAAGGGTCAGACAGAAAATGGAAGAATTAATCTCAAAGCACTCTTAACATAAACCTTCTCTGTGTTATTTTAAAACATGGGAAACACAGACTCATACCACAGGGACTAAAGGCATTACCCAGAACTTATAAGCAATAAGTCTAAGAATTAGTTTGTAATAAGAGGATGAAAAATTCACCTCTCCAAAAATACTTATGTGTTTCAGATAGCATTCCTGTCCTGTCAAGAGACTCTATAACTCTGAGGAGCTTGTTTAAATTCTAGAGTTCTGCAGATTCCAGCTGTTACATATAGTTGTAAGAAATACCACACTTCAAATTTTGTTCTTCTAGGTCACTGGTATCGCAAATTTCAGATCTCAGGTCTCATCAGCATCCACAAAAGAACCTCAGTAAAAGTTATAAAGAAATATCAGAAGTGAGTTTGGTCTATTAACAGCTTATTAAAAAGACAGAAAAGCCAAAGAATTAGAAATCCACAGAAATCAGTTTTAAAAATAAGATGGGGATAACCAGTGTTTGGATTTGAGGTTCAACTTTGGTGTGAAATACATGCTTACAGAAATACTGTGCATGTACAAAGTTTATCCAAAATCAAATGAGAATTCAATTCATGACTCTGCAGTGTTGAAAGTAGCTCCTTCCTCCTGCTTTAATCTTATTACTGTAGCTAAATCAAAATGTACGTGTTCACATGTAATAAGCATTTGAAGAACTTTTTTGGGTTGAGCTAGTCTCTAGTATCACAGGCAGTTATAAGATTAAATAAAAAGCATCTTATGCTAATTATAAGAGTAAACAGGAAAAAATAAATCAAAGTTTGCGACTCAAAGTTACAGGAAACAGTCTGAAGCATATACCTTTACGAAGTCTAGGAGGTAGACTCTCAAATATGCTCTTCTCCAAAGGCCATGGATTTTGCTTCAGCTTGTCATTAAATACTGTCATTTTCAAAGTTTCTACTCTGTTATTTTCTGTCAATTTTTTTTTCTTCATGTTGTCAACATGCTGTGCAGCCTCATGAGGATTTCTTTTCGTGAAGGACAAGTGGATATAAATTGAGTCATTCAGAATACCTGAAAGAGTCAAGAGCTTCCACTTAGGCTTGATCCACAGGTCTTCAGAGTACCTGTGTAGTACCTGTAGTCTGTGTGTCTGTACAAAGGCCTGTCCTGAGGAAACATTATCTACCCAATATCAAATACACTTGCTCGTATAATCCCACAAGCTTTTAATCACACCAATGAATACTCTTTTGCAGGTTTAGGTCTTACTTTAGAACAAGTTCCAAAGAAAAGAAAAAAGTGATCAGTAATTGAAACTGCACTGGAAACTTGGTCATTTACCAAAGCTGTTTTCCAGCAAGAAAGCAAATGATTTAAAAGAGAGGAGGAAAACTGATTTAATATTTATTTGGAAAAACACACCTAATCCACTTCAGACATTTGTGAAATTTGACATGGCAGGTATCACGTGAGTACTTTGAGGCACTGCTACAACAGGGTGGAGAAGGAAAGTGAGTGGTGTACAATACTGTTTTAAGATATATCCAAAGTACGAATCTAAATCAACATCAGTTGCCTTGCAAAACTGGTGTCAATGAAGAAATAGCACTGATAGTCACCTTCTAAACAAGTATTGATAATGATCACAAAGTGAAAAATACAAGAAGGGTATTTATACTCTGTTTCCAGAAAATGGTTATAAAGCTATTTTTATATAAAAACTACCAAATTTGACTAGGATTCATGCCTACATACAACACAATCTGTATCCTACTTACAATTACTCCTAAAAGACAAACGTAGAAAGAATATACAGTGAATTTAGGAAAAAAGTTATCTGAAGTGTTACAGGTGGAGGGAAAAATTAACGCCTACAGTTGAAATAACGAGAGGAGGTGCATAATGAATGAGTTTGGAAAGGTTATAATTATGACTGATTAAGCTTGAAGCAAGACAAACCTGTGACAGAATAAGAACAAAGGTGATCACAGGATCAGTATTGTGAAAAGGAGGACAACAGTGTGATATACAGGGGACAGGGTGGGGGAAAGACACCAAGGAAGAGCTGCAAGGAATCTCAGGTGTTAGTGTCAGATGGAAACATGCAGACAGGAAACTTGGAGGTGCAGTACAGCAACAGAACCTGTTTCAGCACAGACAACCTCAAATTATAGGCTCTTTGTATAGCTTGTGCTTTTAATTACCTGGTAAAAGGTATAAAGCATTAAATATTAATATTACAAAGAAAATCAAACTCTTAAGCAAAACGATGATGATCTTTAAGAAAATTTTTCCAAGAAAACTTGAGTGTTTAATGTTTAATTGTAACAGAATATCAGCAGTGAGCACATCAAACTATGACTGCATTACAATACTGCAGCTGGTACTATCTGTAATACTGCACACATCACATTTCAGTTTCCATTCCTCTTATCAGACACAGTACCAATTTGCTTCTGCATCCAAAGACTACAGGGGCTAGGCATATTTAACACATGGTTAACTTTATGCTATTATCAGGTTACTGTAACTTGTCTGAAAGTATGCAGAGCAATAACATTTATTAATATAAAATACATTACTAGAAATCTAGGAGTAGAGTAAAGCAACTTTTCAATTATTCTTCCTAAACTTATCTGGATCCCAACAACTGCTACATTACAAGTCATCTTCTTCTAAAGTCTTTCATGATACAGAGTAAGTATTTGTCTGTGACTGAGTTTATATTGTCGTTAGCCTGCTCCCAGTTCTGGACTATACGGCTTTATCTAGAAATTCACTTGGATGATAGCAAAGAGGAGGTGGTAAGAAGATACAGGTTTCACAGGAGTGGAAAACGATAGCCTATTCCTATTCTTCACAATTAACACAAAAGAAATTAATAATATCATTTCCCTAGAATTGGGATTCTTTGGTAATTTCACTTCACAGTACCTTAACATTCGCTTCACACAAATTTGACAAAAACCCAGAAGTTCGATTTTTGTGTGGCAGCAAAACTTAACTCAGGTGAATAGTTACTACAACTGTGTTATTTCTATGACAGCTAAACTTACCATGATCCCTTCAAAAACCTCAAAGACCTAGCCCCTTCTTAGCTACATATAACCTCCCACACTTTTTTTTTTAACTCAGGTAAGGCCATATCAACAGTAATTATCCACAAACGTAACATACCATTCTCTTTCAAGAATTTAAGAGCATCTGAATATCCTTGCTCACAGATCTCTCCTAGCACCTGCAAGCATAGGGTAAGTCAGTCAGACAAATAAAAGGATCAACACTTTGCAGAATAAAAAGCCACCTCCACCCACCCTCCATTCTTAAGAAAAATTTACATTAACAATTGCTATAATTCAACAGATTTAGCTTAACATGCCTGCTGTGAGGATCATACATGATCATGCATACATGAACTTATCTTTCAGCTATTACAGATGCACAGAATTATTCACCTAAAAGGACAGCATTCTAACAGCTTGCAAGAATTCCCTCCCCTTTCGTTTCTTTGACTAGCCTTTCAGCAGATGCAAGCAACAATGAAACAGGATGGCTTGGGAGTATGCCAATTCCCTTCCTTCCCTCCCAGTGCTTTCCACTTCCCAAAACTATGAAAAGTCAGCTGTGCAATTCTCATGCTCAAACTCAAGGCTTAGTCTTCCATATGAAAACATCTTTCAGGAGATGCAACACCAGCTCACCTACACAGTAGTCCTAGACAAAAAAAAAATAATAAAAAATTAAAGCCTACTTAAGTAGAATTTAACATTTTTCTTCTAGTGGTCAAAAAGCCCTCAATTAAAAAAATACATTTATAGCAGTCAGAACGTTAATTCTCCTCTGCAGGATATCCCAAGCCAATTGGCAAGATCTGTTTTCATTTTTTGAGCTTCCACAATGGCAATTCAAGAGCATTTCCCTCATCAGATCCGCAATTAGCAGTGCTTAGCAAAGTTTAAAGGGAACTTGCCTGCATGAAGTGTTGATTGAGAACTTCACAAAATGAGGAAGCTTTAGAACTTCTTCTAAGTTCTGAAGCACCTGGTCAGCAGGTTAAACATGAAAGGACTACAAACTGACAGTTATTAATTTACCAGTGTTGATTTTATGATAGAATCCTGTGCTAATTCCCAAATAAATACTGAAAGCCAAGAGCAAGACATGCATTTTTAGTCTGAGACTAAAAATAAGGAAAAAGGCAAACTATGAAAAAAATAGAAACAAGAAGAGAAATATCACCATAAAAATTTATACGACTAGATGAAATGATAAGATTACTGTAGTCTTCTGCAAAGGCAAGGCTTTTAAATGGAAAGATGTTTTAGAAACTACATGAAGGCAGTGACTTACCTTAGGTTCTGGTGGAAACAGCGCTTGTGTTAAACGATAAAGGTTCCCCAAACTGAGCTGAATGCTGGTATTAGTCACATTCATTTCATGGAAGTTGGCAGAATTCCCCTTTGGACAGATATCACACTCCCCAGCAAAAGGCGAAACTGTGATGGTATTCTTAGATTCATAGTGAGGTAAGTTGTCACTTATTCCTCCATCCACATAGCGCTACAAAAATTAACAAAAATAAGAAGTCTCAAAGGCTGAAAATTTCTAACTAGCAGATTTCCCATGCAAGAATTAAATAGCATTTAGGACGGTAACAGAACAGTCTCTGCCTGCGCTCCCGGGCTAAACATTTTGAGTAGCATGCTTTGTCCTCTAAAACCAATAAAAAGCATTCCCATCTATAGTTCCATAGATAGACTTAAGAGTATTCTATCTGGGATTTTTCTGTATGTTTAAGAAAGAGCAAGTCCATTTTAAAGTTCACAATCCTACACAACACGCAGAGAAAAAGTAGTGCAGTTGTCTCTGTCTCCTCTTCCCCAAAGGACAGCACGAACCAAAGAGCTTCCAGGGTACTTCTTTAGAAAGAACGAGTAAAAGAATAGCTCTACACGCCAAAGCTCAAGTTCTGTGATATTAACCCTTCAGTCAGAATAACAGTAACTTAAAATTAGTCTTAGTAATTAGAATTTGAAATAAAAGCATCAAAAATATTTCGGAATAAAGAAACTGCAAGTAAAAATGGGCAATGCTTTAGAAACCTTGCCAACAGTCATCAATACCTATTCTGTTTTGTGTGCAAGTTTAGAAGCTCTTCCAGGTTATGCTTCTGTCTCCTTTGCATTGAATTGCCCATTTCTGTAGTTTCAGTGCATCACCATCTCAGACATTTTAAGACCCAAGAACTGAAGAGTTCTGTATGAGGGTAACTAATCTGTAGTGCAGCAGCTGCTATTGCTAAAGACAACTCCTCCGCTTGCCCACAACAGCCACACTTCTGGTGGGGCCAATTGTAGCTAGTTTGTTCTGACAGTGGCAAAAGACCACCAACTTTGCTGATTTAGTGGTTGCATTTTCCTTCTTCCTCAGTAGGCAACAGACATCATCTGTAGGTGCCTGTAAAATGTAAATGTAACAGAGCAGGTGATTTGAGCAGGAGCAACCTGGACTACCAATTTCATATGCCTTGATACTCACTCCCTGACCATTCTGAGAAAAAAATTAGGAATTAGGAGGAGGACAGCTTAGAGCATTTATCCAACATGCTCTTCTAGAGCAGCCTGTTCCTACCCATTAGCTTTCTCTGGACACTCCTTAGACCCAGCAGTGTGCAGATACTGACAAACTTCCTATAGGTGTATAATGCAATCACCAATTGGAAGTATCAAGTACAATACAACAGGTTTGGCATGCAGCCTTCTCATGAAATTATTAAAAGGTAGAAGTACACGTCTAAGTCACTGTTCTACAGAGGTAAAAGGTTTTATGTATTTAGAGTTTCTGCCTATCTGTTTCCTTTAGTAATTTTTTAATCTAAAACCATTGTTGTGTTTGAAAAGGGAAAAAAAAACCAAACAAAACTCACTGTAACCAAAACTTTCACGATTGGCAGTTAGATACGCCTATTGAAAGTTATGTTTAAGTCTGTCTTAAAGTGTACATGCACAAAGCACCAAGCCAGTGAACAGCAAGATACTACAAAGTCTACATACGTGACATTCTGCTGTGTTTAAGCCCTACAGGAGTCAGGCCAAGCACATGCAACTGTGGTACTCTGGCCAAGTTGCATCAAAAATGCCTCCTAAGCATTAAAATCATACCAAATAATTGCAAAGATCAAAAGGATACAACGATTGCTTCCTTCCCCTTCCCTCAAAATAGGACCAAATAAAGCATCACTTGCACATTTTTGTACTCTGAACTAAGCCTTTTAAAATAACATTGTTGTCTGGTGACAAGAACTGAATAGCCAGATTAGCCTGGATCTACCTAAACCTTGGATTCAGTCCAACGTCCTGTTTTCATAACACCTTTAATCTGGAAGAGTTTAAGGAGACACACAAGGTTTAGAAGTACAGATAAAGAAAAATCCCTATACAGTCGTAATCACTTTTGCTTAAATTTCAGCAAGAAGAAAACACATTTCACGTCTATCCTTGACCTTTTAGCACTTCCAAACTGCCATAAGAACAGTCTGTAATCAACCACTGTGATAGATGTTTCGAGTTTTCTTTCAATATTCTTCCCCTCTCTTTGTGGAAGGGGCACCAAAGCTGGAAGCAAAGCAAATGCAAGTTAATACAGCACTGTAACAAAAAGCTATGAATGTCACTGCCTTGATTTGGAGTGCATGTCTGCTTCCAGACCTGTTAAAACACCACCAACAAACTATACTAACTTTTCTGCAGTTGTTGCCCCTTTAACAGGGGATTTTAGAAAACCCAGTATAGCCATGAAGTATTAAGAGGTTTTGTAACCTATAGTTCTCTGAATAGGCTAACACACTGACACTTTACCTTTAAAAGGCAACCTTTCTTACACTCAATACAAATGACAAAAGACATTAAACATCTTTGTTTATATCTAACTGAACACAGAACTTTAATCCAGTTTTAAAGTGGATCTATCTACAGCAAGAACACAAAGATACACAATAAACTACCTTACAAGATTATTTTTTTTTAAAGTGTAAGTGACACTGCCCATAAATTTGTGCAGATAAATGAGCATCGCTTTCTTCAATTACTATTTATCCTTAAGTTAAACACTTGCTAGCTTAGAATACCTTCTTTCAATCTCTGCATCAGCAAGCAAGCAATTGGGGGAGGTGGGGGAGAAGAGAGAGAGAGTGTATGTTTTGCAGAGTGGAGAAGAAATAATATGTAACAGATCTTCCACACATTTATAGTGTTTCCTTGCTGTTTTGAAAAGTTGTAACATACAGCTACCATACTAGAAGCTATAATGAAGTTATTTTACAGTAGGATAACTGAAAAAACATATACATTGTCTCTATAATATTTTCAGAATAGCTAGAATTCTTTTTAGATTTTAACAATAGACTTACCACACCTCTAAATGACGGTGGAATTAGGCCACAATAAATAGGAACAAATGAACTACAGATTAAAGCCTGTAGGAAAATGAGACCATATAAATTAAATGGTAACTGTTCTATTATTGAAATTATCATTTATATTTATCTCTTTAGATGTTAGCAGAAACAACCAAGCAAGCAACCAAAAAAATCCTCAGCAAGTACACTTGAACAAAAAGGGGAGTGGGGGTGGAGCGGGGGGGAGGTTATTATCCAGCATTATTTTAAACAGGATGAGGGTATTCCACATTTCTTTTTTAGAATGTAACCATGCCCCAACTAAAAAAATGGTAAGACTCACTAAAAGACCATTTCTAGAAATGCTAATTAGCAAGGAAAAGTTTATGATCATTCACTCAAGCTATGCACTTTTTGAGTAAACAAAGTAACTAGGAACACAAATATCAACATTCTTGGATCATATTAAACTAGCTTTGTAACTGACATTACGAATTTTAAAAAGCTATTTGACTGTTTATTGATCACTGCTTTTATAAGAATGACCTTAAAAAAGTCTTATTCATGAAGGATATAATTTCATCAGATACACTGCAGTTTAAATGAATTTATCCTTTCTATGATTGATCCCTCACACCTACTCACTAAAACAGTTTGCAGATACACTGACTGGGAAAATCAGTAAGTTGATTTATTGTAGTGAAGTATGAACTCATCTTGAACATACCGTCAAAGTCACAATATTAAAAAATATTGAAAATGGCAATCCAATGGATGACATTAAATGGACTTAAGATTACAGAAACTTTTAAAAGTTGCCAATAATAAACATACCTGGACAACTTCTTCTTTAGAATTAAAATTAGATATCAATGCATTTTTGCCATCTGATACTCTGGTTAGGGAAATACACAGTCTGCCCGATGACAACTGGTGAGTGTTTTCTGGAAGATTTCTCATCAGTCCATCTCTTATTATCTTTATCACATTAAAGGAAGGATGAAGAGGACCAAGATTTCGCTTTCTAGCTTCTTTGGCTAATGCCAGAACATCTGCACAAGCCTGAGCTGAAAATAAAATGCATTTAAGAACAAAAGATACGTCAAAACCTAAAACTCAACACTCCCAGTAATAAAGCACGTCTAGAGCTCCAACTTTTCTCTCTGATTGCTAGCATGAAAATTCAAGAGCTTTTTAACAGATAATGTAACTGTCCAGTAGTATTTAACAGAGTTTAAGAGTTTTCTGCAGAAAAGAAGTCACTTTAGACATTCAAACAGAAAC
This sequence comes from Ibycter americanus, assembly GCA_035590275.1. Lineage (NCBI taxonomy): Eukaryota > Metazoa > Chordata > Aves > Falconiformes > Falconidae > Ibycter > Ibycter americanus. The sequence goes on from JAVJGI010000060.1 coordinate 15,740,187, forward strand.
CCTGGTGAAGACCCAGCCACTAAGTTACTTATATTTTATTTATATGCAGGCTGTAAGGTGTAAAATAGCCATTTAAGATGCTTCCGTTAGGAGTTATTCCATTCCAGAAACACACTCTTTAAGAAAAAACAAAGATGAGTGACCTTCTATAAATATGTATGCTTGGACATATTCCATATTCAACATCCATAAAAACCTACAGCGTATGATGCACAGATTTAGGTCTGCTGAAGAAGCAGAGTACCTGGGTTCATCACAGCGAGTAACCCTTGTTGGACTTTAACCAAACTTAAGGTTTCAGGGCACCACTGATCTTCATTTATATATAAACACAATAAAGGGAACATTAAATGTGAAATTATGGTAAGGAATGTAAGGAATGAAGTTTTTAAAGAAGTGCATATGGAACATGGATGAGATCTGTAGCACCTCTCACACAAGACTCCACTTAAATAGGTGCATTTTTAGCAATATGTAACAGACTATAATAGTTTTTTCTCCAATTAAATCGGTATTTGGGAACTAGATCAAACCACTACAGAAGACACGATTGTTCCCAAAGAATACTAAAATCATTGTAACAGCCACACACCTAGTCATAGTAAGAACAGCAGGTCATCTGCCTGCACTGTTTTGTTTGATTTTTTAATGTCATGTTCCTCCAAGGCATACTTTGAGGAAATTGCCTGATAAGCTCGTCAACTTGGTAGAGGAAAGGGGGTGGGGAGGAAGGTCAAAGTAGCAGGTTATTAACCTGAACGATAGCTACAAGGTCATCTAAAAATACTTCCAGAACTTGCATATTTTAACTTACATAGATTCTTTCTAGAATAGACAAGATTCAACTTAAATGTGAGCACTGCCCTGGTAACAACTCTGCTTAAGCCTTTGAGTTCAGATTAATTTCCCAAAATATTATTTTTCTACAATGTCACTTTTGCCCCCCCAAATAGCAATACCTAAACCTTTCTCATTTTTAACACAGTAAACCAAGAGTGTACATTCAAAAGAGTGATCTCCCAAAAAAATCTGAGGTATCAGACAAACTCTGCTTTTACCACTACAATTTTTTTCATTCCACCCTCGCAGAGTGAAGCCTTGGGCCATGAATCCACTGATACCAGTAGTCTGGCCCCACCTCCCACCCTAGAAGACAGCAAAAAATTTAGGTACAGCTCACTGCTAATGGTCAAACAGATGCTTATGTTTGTAAAACACATTTTACATGCAATTAAAAAAATGGAACAAGTCACATTCTGGTCAGTGAAGAAGTTATTTCCAAAATTGGCTACATAGACATTTTTAGCAGTTCTATTTTTCATGCACTCCAATATAAATTACCACCTCCCTTTTTTTATTAAACTAATTTATCAATGTTCAGTCTTGTAAACTTTCTAAAGAGAGGAATCTGGCACATTGCAGAAGTCTGGGATACTGAACTACCAGAACTCTCTGTCCAGGAACAGCAGTCTTAGCACGTGCATTAACATCCTCTTGCAAAATTAGTACATTTTTGAAAACTTACACACCAAGCAAGTTGCTTGTTCTAAAAAACAGACCAAGAGCACTAGGTGCATGGACACACGATCAAATACACACACTCTCACTTCTCTGCCAGGTCTTGACCCTGTTTTTCTAGCTAGCGTCCTGTCAAATTGAAGCTCAAGCTGCTACTTGAGTTCGAAGCATGGTAACACCTTCACTCTGCACTGCAGGCCTGTTTCTGCAGAACAAAAATAAACTAGTGCCCTCTACAAAACCTTGTGTTGTGATTATTTACCCCTCACCATAAAAAATGTCAAGCAAGTATCAGCTCACTTTACATACCCCATTTATAGGGCAGCAAAACTAAGAACCTCTAACAGTTCAGATTTGAACTCATTTCAACTTCCTTTCAGAAAATAACTACCCATCAAATTGAAATGTGATTTCACAGTTTACCCATCTCTTCCACATACATGAATTTCTACACTTGATATAGTCTATAGGGAAAAAAATAAACTCAAGTTTACATACTTCATTTACCATAACCTATTTTAAATATGAGAAGGGCTAAGGAAAAAAAAACAAAACAACAAAACCCCAACAAAACAAAACAACAAAAACAAGAGAGAGAAAGAAGACGACATTGTGTCTACCCAAGAGCATGTGATATTAAAACACTGAAAATTTAAAAAGCTGTTAATTCAACAGACTTCAAAGTATTCCAGCTTCTTTCCCTTCTCCCTTCCCTCCTGAACAGGACTAAAATATAGCCTCTTAGACTGGTGTATCTCAAAATGGGATCTTCTCAGAAAGCGACAGGCTTAGAGCTCAAGTCAGACTGGGATTTTCGGCAGACCCTGGTACATCTGTTTTATTTTTTAAATGCAGGACAGTTAAATAAATTAATATTCCTACTAAATGTGAACTGTTTCTAGGTAATATTTCTATATTCCTAGTTGTATTTCTACATTCCTATTTTTAACAGTTAAATATTAATTCATTTCCCACAGAGTAAAACCTGACAACATATTTATAGCCCCCACCAAACCTGTTCTCTTTAGTTCCCCACTAGAATGGATGGGCACATCGCCACCGAAATACCAGTTCTCCAAGACATCCATGGGGAAGATCTAACAAGAGGAGTGCAACTTAACAGTTCCAGTTTGAAACAGCCTGGAATGTACTTTATCCTCAAAAAAAGTTACCTCTAAGCTTCTCCCTCTACCTTCCCCCAAATTCAATGAAGGAAACTTCTTTCTCAGTCTGGAGAATACAATTTTTTCCTCCATTCAATGCCTAATGTTTACATTTGTTTAAACTCGAAATTCTACAGACTCTCAGTCTGCCCATCCAACACATAACATGAAGCACAAAGAAAACCCTTTATTTAAAAGTCAGCAACAAACCTGTAAGAGATTAAATACATGCATCAATTTTAGTCAAAAACCCTGTTCATATATATACATACACACTTAAAAGAGTTTTGTGTGCACTGACAATCATACTAATTCAGGGCTGGATCCAGTGAAGCCTTGAACACCCCCAAGAACAGAGATCCCACAGTCTCTCCGTTCCAGTATTTTACCACCCTCATGTTAATCTTCCTTACACCTATTCAGAATTTGCCCTGTTTCAGCTTGTGTCTGCTGCCTCTCACACTTCCACTACCCATCTCTGAGAAGCGCCTGCCTCTGTCTTCCAACACAGTGAAATGCAACTGTGAAAATACGTGGGACTTACAATCACAACTGCAGAAATAACAAATACTGTATATTAAAGTATATCAACGTAAGGGAAGCATACAACATGAACTAATGGAATATATAAAATTATTATACCACAAGGCGTTTCTTTAGAGCTTATTTACAATCCTCTGCTTTCACTGAAACTCACCAAAAACTAACAGCTAAAAAGATAATAGAATTAACATGGGAATACCTTCTTGGTTTTACGAATTTACAATGACTGACAGATTTTAGAATGTGGCTGGCATTGAACTGTCTTCCAACATTCCCAAGTGTAGGGTTTTTTTAATAAAAAAAAAGTTTTACAGAAGAAATACACTTTTTTGTGAAATACAGTACCTTGGGCAGTGATAGCAAACATACTAGCTATTCTATTAGTTAGAGAAAAGCAAAAGTCTCAGTTCTCATAGGAGAAGAGAAAGACAACAGAATAATTTGAAGTTTGCAAGTCTCAATTATTAAAATAGTAAAAATTTTAAAAGCTGTTAATAACACATACTTTCAGGTTAACAATATAAGTTTTTTCTGCGTCAGAGCACTTCAGAAATTCAAAGCCACTTCCTTCTTATATCACTTACAATGACTTAAGACTTAAAACTGGATACGTTCTAAAAATAAAGTTATTATGGATAAATATGATTTGTTTTAAAAGCTGATATCAGGCTCATAATAAAACTCAAGTATGTTAGGACATTACAGCAAAATTAAAAAGTTTAAGTAGCACAAGTTTATCGTTAAGGCTTTGAAGAAGTTAAGGACGTGTTAGACACAGCAAGGACAAGCATTTCACAATGTCACTCTTGCATGTACAGAGAACTTCTGTTCACTTCAGTAATTGTTCCCTCAGAAATTTAAAAGCAAAACTCAAACCATCTCCAAATTCAAAATAAGTACTCATTGTTTTCCTCCTCCATCTATAAGTAAAATGAACTGTGACTTTACAAAACCTTCTAGTTCTAAAGCTGTTAAGGGTACCATTAACAAAAACAGTCAGTGTTGAATCATGGACGAGACAAGGTTTTATTCAGTAGATTTCTTTGGTTTAAAAAGAAATCGATTTCCAGGCATTTCACACGCTTTTTAACCTCCATTCCAGTCACTATCCTAAACACTTTGGTATTTTACTTGTATCAAGCTTGCTCTAATGCCTACCATATCTAACTCACTCGGATAAATGTGCATTTGGGTTCTCACGAGCTCAAAATAGGTAAAAGTAAGGTATACTTCTATTGCTAGAAAACAAGTGCTTATTTCACAAAAGACTATATTTAGTTGCAAACTAACGACTTTTATCCGGTATAAATACAAAACAAGATTAACCCTATTACTTAAATCACAATTAAAATCAGTGATTTTAATCAATCCCGTTTCTAATCATATATCTAAGTGACCTATGCAATACACACTGCGCACAGATTAAAGAGGAAAAGCATATTAAAGCTAACCTAAGCCCTGACCTTAACTCCCTTAGCCCTACCCCAAGAAAGGAGAAGCTTTAGAGGAAGCAAGTTAAAGCTGACTGAAACTTCACGTGCAAAGGTAGCTACGGAGGAGCAGCACTATTTCCCGACGAAGCGCGGATACGGCGTCTGCAGCCGACGGGGGGTGACGCGGCCGCCCCCCGCGCTGCCCGCCGCCTCGCGCAGAGGTGAGGGCAGC
>JAVJGI010000060.1:15746393-15775851 GCA_035590275.1 Ibycter americanus
AGCGCTCACCCCCGTTATCCGGCGCTCCAAGGAACAGATCGTGCCCGCCCGCGCTGTCATTGGCGTTGCGTGACCCGCTGTAAGAGCCAGCACTGTTTAACAATCCTGTAATAAACTTTAAGAAAATGCATTGTGATAATACTAGGCTTATAAAGGGAAGATTATAGAATAGTCTGCTTTTTGTGATTTGAGATATTCAGAAAACTTACACAATTCTGTGCATTCATGTTCTACCAACACTTTACAGAGAGAATTACAAGCAAAATGGCAAAATACCATCTGCAGCCTGGAACGGTGTCACCTAGTCTCAGTCATTCCCAGCTGTCTGATCCATCAAAACCAGGCATCAGGTACTGACAGACTTTTGGGGGTCTCAGTCTTTAAGCACCCGAAGAGCTCTAGAAAACCTGAAGGACGCTGACAGTGATTGGCACCGATTAATACCATCACTGGCAATTGTCTTTACAGAACTGCTTGATGCAGCACCGCATCACAACATCTAACTTAGTTGCAAACAGGCCTATACATTTATCAGCACTGCATTGCGTGAGATCTATTTGCTACATAATATACCTGTATGAAGAAGGTGCTGTGTTGGTGTCAACCACCCCTGCCTCTAGCCTGCAGCGGTGTAGCAGCACCATCAGGCTTTTGACTCTGTGGACTATTTTCCTCATCTGTAGTTCAGGTATTTCTGGGGAGTGCTGCACTGCAGGCCAGAGATGTGCCCTAAATGTTTCTCTGCTCAAGCCTTTGGGAAGCCTTAAATGCACCTGAAGATGGTCAGGCAGGGTTTAGCTCCACGTAAAAGGTGCTGGATTCTTCTAAAGGTTGAAATAGGAACTGGTATTCGTACACGACTCCCCTCCATCACCGCAAATCCCGGAGTTTCTGTTAGGCTCTGGCTATAATGCCGGTAGAGATTGAGTGGCTCAGAAGGGAATTCACAATTACCTAGCCCAGCGGGGAGCTCCTCCCCCGAGCTGAACTGTGAAAACAAACTGAGGACAACATGTCTGAAATCCTCTAGGATGTAATTGCCTCACTCAGGGCTGCACAAAAGCTCTTTAGCTACCTGTGTGCACCATCGTATCCTAACAATGGAATTTAAAAACATCTTAAGAGTCCAAGAGGAGCTCATACTTTCCAAATACACCTAGGAGAGGTTGTGTTGTGCAATTTTTTTTATTTACAGAAAGCACGCTACCAGGAAGAGCGAGCAGGATTCAAGCTCTCTTGAAGCCGTACTGAGCAATCACTAGATAGTTCTACTGGGCAGATTGTGAACAAGCCTCAGACAAAACAGCGTCATGGGAAACTCCAGATTCTGTCTTTAAGTGAGCAGCTCAAGCATTTGGCCATACTTCCAGTTTTCCCACCTCTAACTTAGCTCTCTAGCCACCTGTCTTATTGGGCCATGCATCTTCATCCATTCATCATCTCACCATTTCAATGAGCAGAGCAGAGAGTGTCCTAATCCCAATCCTGCCTGTCATTCAGGTGCTTCCCTTCATTTAGGGAAGAGGAAGGTGCAAGATTGAATCCATTTCAGTTCACAGGGAAGGAGGGAGCTGAAACCACATCCTGTACTTCCTAGAAGAGTCCTGTTTCATTAAAAAGGTGACGGTGACCCCTACCTTTTTCCATTCTTTTCTAAAGGAAAGAGCCAGCCAGCTCTGCTGTGTTTTGTTTTCTCTCCACGTGTGCTCTCATGCTATTTGCTCAGAGCTTAAGTGCAAGAGAGTACCATTTCTTAATCCATGTTGTTGGAAGAGAAACACTAAGGTGTTCAGAGAGGGACATTTCTGAACTTCTACAGAAATTTGACAGGGAGAGCCAATTAAATGGCAGGGGAGCAGGGGATTTTCAGAGCATTATCCCATCATTAGGTTTTTTCAGGGCTAATCTCAATTTTGCCAGTACAGATCAACTCCATTTAAAAATATATTTTATCCCTGAGCGGTCACTAGAAGGCTGTTCTAGAACTTCATTTATTTAATAGTTAGGAAGAGTCTTACTTCTACTGTAAAATGATACACAGCCAGTTAATAACCACCTGCTCTTGTACTTTGTCCTTTTCCATTAGTATCTCCTATATGTCACTCTCACTGTTTGGAGTGATAAGCCTTATTCCCTGCCAGCCATCATTCTGTGATTCTCGGGGAGCTGAGCTCCTCTAGCTTCCCTCTCATGAGAAAGGTGCTACAAACATTCCCCGACCAGTACTGTAACCAGTCCTTCAGACAGGTTTCACCGGAGTCTTACACGGTCTTTGCTAGGGAAGCTGAATCACTGGTTCTGATTACTTATAATCATGTAATGATCAGCTGATAAATCCAGGTCTTTCCCCATCTCAGCTTAGATGAATTTTTTTTAAATGTATCACAATTCCACAGTACGCAACACCAAGTTTGTTCCCAACGCTGGATTCTCCTTCCTGCATATCCCTATTCTTGTTCAGTACCTGTTTTTATCTCTTGGGTTGTTCCCTAACAGATCTTGCAGTTTCTTCACTACATCATCCCCATCTTAGCAAATAGCTTCTTGTGCTGGAAACAAAACAAAACAAATCAGCTGAGGTACATGCAGACAGGATGGATCCCAGTTCCCTTCCCAGGAAAAGCAGCTGTCTCATCAAAAAGGTAGATTAGTTTGACACGCTGAACCTTCGGCTAATAACTGGCTATCTCATCTCCCTTTTATCTCCAGGCCTATAAAGATAATTGTCCTTCCTCCCAAAACCTGTTCTAATCCCTTCTTTTTCTTTCAGGTTGGGTTTTTTTTTTTTCTTTTTCTCACATTTTTCAGTTTATTCATTTATTTCCAACTGCAGGTTTAACTGCCCTGCACATAGCTGTTTAGGATAAAGATCCTGGAGCTAGCTCTAAAATCTGGGACATCTGAGAAAGCTGATGCAGCCTCGTCACAAGCACTACCAACTAACCCTACTGCAGTTGTACAATACGCAGTTTGAAGATTGTCCCATTTATCTCAAGTATCGCGACATATACTATGGTGCAATCTGTGTTGCAGGCACATCCCAAATCCTTTACTGATTCCAGTCCATAATAATTTCCCCATAACTCCAGGAAAATAAAGACAGACCTGAAAGGCAATGTGATGAAAATCAAATATAGTTTGTCGGGGGTACAATCCTACCCAATATCTGGTACATAAATTCAACAGGCATGCCATCTGTTCATCATTTAACCACTGAAACCTTCTCCCTTGATCCTTTCCATTTAGCTACCATGTTAATTACAATATAGGCGTGCCGTCTTCCTAAGATACAAATTAAATCAAATCTATTGTAAAAGAGAGAAATTGATAGTGCACTTGTAAAGTGCCTTTAACTCCTTAGAAGAAAGGTACCATTTAAGTACTAGGCTAGCTGGAGGCATAGAATTTATAGGAAAAGGAACCACATAGGACAGAGCACCAGCAGGAGGTAACAGAGCACTACTGGACTAGTGATAAGTCATCAGGTCTGAGATCCTGGCCAGCCTTGAAAATCTGGTAAGAATTTCTGTCATCAGAAAGAGAAGGATATGAACTCCAAGAGATGATTGCTAAGCCCTGACTGGAAACAGCAAATGTTTTCTGTGATCTTTTTGCCTTTCAGGGATTCGTTAGTAATCATTGGTCTCTCACTTTTCGTAAAGCATTTTAGAAGAGATTGATGTATCATGACAGCCATTTTCATGGAGGAGGTGGAAGGATGCAGTAGTGAAGTTGGCCCAGGATCACTCAGCAAGGCCAGTTTCAGAGCTGGAGGAGAAGCCTGATTTACTGAGTGCTAAGCCAGATCAATAGCACTTCTCCAGAAGGATGACAAAGTACCTACTAGACTTTCTGGAGTCCGGGAAGATTGCCTTAACTTGCTAGTACAGTCTGTCATGTGTGTCTGTGGCATTATTCTGGCCTTATTGAGTGATAATTTACCTAATCTAAAAACATCAAGGCCTCATCTCTGCCTAACACCTTTCTGGGAATGCTCTACTGTGAAAATTTTCTGAAGAAACACAAAGCATTTGCTGGTATGGTTCAGGTGCAATAATGCAACCTTGTCTCATGATAGAAAGCCTTGCTCTCCTCTCCCTAAAAGGATCCAAAGACCAAAACCAAGGGACCGCTTACACTGCCTTTGAGCTGTCTTATATGGGATGCTGCAAGTTTACCTCTTGTTTCAATGCATGCAGGGGAGAAAGAGCAGGAGCTATGCTGTCTTTGTTATTCAGGTAACTCCTGGTTATGTTCCCCTGACGATGCCAGTTTTTCACAGAAATTATAATCAATAACAGAGATTAATTTTACTCCTCTTGTATGATCATTCTGTATGATCATCCTGCTTGGGCAGATCATAAGGGAAATCCTACTGGATTGGTGGCCAGAAGACTGTTTAACAGCCTTTGCTGTTTAAAATGCACGAGGAACCAGCCACAGGGCAGGAACAGAGAAGTGTTGAGTTACAGAGGGAGGTAAGCTGAGGACAAATACCGATCATAACCTGGACAAGGAATCCCATTACATTCCCCATGCCAAGGCCCCACATGCACACTGCACGGCTGTCTTCCCCGACTTCTGCCACAGGGCTGTACGCTGGAGAGCAGTGACAGAGACAGGATATTTAAATTTTCCTGGCCAAAATACATATTTAATCTGTTTGCAGCACCAACTGAAATGCCTTCACTACACTCAATACTAACCTTCACAGAGAAACTATACTTGGCACAAGTGTCATTCCTGTGCCATTGTTGGCTTCCCGTTCTGTTTAAAACGGTGACATGAACCAGCAAAAACACAGGCACTCGGTGGGGCCTTGTTCCCCTTTGCATGTCATGTCACAGCCTACTAAGCTTGCAAAGGTCTCAAGTTACCTACTCAGGTTTCTTTGACAAGAGGTGGAAAGCAGGTCATTTCAGTGAAAGCTACTTACCTGCTTTTTCCCTTGGGCTTGATCTACTAGACTTTGAGCAACATTATGGGGTTTGGGTGAATAGCCTGGTGATTATGTTCCTAAGTGATTATGGTAGAGCATAGTAAAGCTGTAGAAATTTAAGAGTATGATCTCAAAAGTTTGTTTGTACACATCTAATACACAAGATGCTGACAGTTTGAGCAATTGTAGTGCGGCTTCCAAGCTTTGCAGCCTAATCCTAATGATTTCTTTGAACTAAGATAAGAGGCCCGTTCTCTGAGTCTTTGTTGTGACTGTGGACTAGCAGGCTCTCATTTGGGCAAAGGGAAATCAACTGTGAAGATCTGAATACAGTACAATCTGTATAAAATACAATACAAAAATCTAAAACCACATAGCTAAAGCAACCTCTAGAGTTTTCTGTAGGCTTCTGCCATAATCTTCTTTAAAGGAAAAAAAAAAAAAGAAAAAAATATCAAGCATCCATTTCACATACCTTTGGCTAGGATCCAACACTAAGTCAGTCTGTAGAGGCAGATCCCTATTTTCTTTGTGATATGGCTGAGGCATGGGGGTAGTAGGCTAGCTTTTGAAAAATCTCTTTACAGGCCCTGTTTCAAGCTGTATGCTCTTAGGAAACCGGGGATTTCATTTTGAAAGCTATATCCGAAGTACTTTCTCTGGTTCCTTTGGCTGGTATTGTAACTATTGCTGAATCTCAAAATGTATGGGAGGGTCTCTGATCGAGATGCATCCCATGTCCTAAAAATTCTGTCTGTTGACATGCTAATTCTGCTGCCAACCCTCACTTACTCCAAGTGATGTGGGAGGGAGAAATGTGGTAATCCAAATCTAGAAAAGATAATACAAAACACGTTACCTAACAAAACATATTGAGCACATTGACCAACTTGTTTGTAAGCAGGTCTCTCTCAAGAACATAACGTGTTTTAAATGACAGCAGGTAGAGAAGAGCACAGCGCAAGGGGCACACGCTATGCATCGTGCGCTTGGCATCACTGTGCTGCTGGCAAGGGTCTAGTTAATCCACAGTGCGTGTAATCCACTCACCGATAATCAAGAGCTATGCACCTCATGCTAAAGGAATGAAAACAGTGACTGAGTTCTGTGACCAGAGCCTTGCTTTGTCAATTTATTTCTAAAACTAGGAAAAATCCGCCAGCAGTTAGCATGTTTTCATATTGGAGGGTGGCTGGAAACAAGTGTAACTGGTTCTAGTAGGAGAAGCAATGAATTTTCGTATCTTGAATTCCTTGGTGTGAGCTGTGGTTTTCATTCTCAAAGTTAAACAGATAAATCCTGAGAGTTACAATTTGCTTCTCAGGTCTGATATCACAACCATTGCCTTTACTCTTCATAATTTCAAAACTATTGCATAGAACAAATAGCCTAATACTATTTCACATGAACACAGTCTTTTTTTTTTTTTTTTTTTTAATAGATTTTCACATTATTTTTGTTTCATAACTTTGTGGCCTGATATGTATGTGGCAACAGTTTATTGCAAAAGATCCCATACAACTTTATATATCCTACAAATGAGAAACAGCAATGACCATGCCCATTGCTAACTTGCAATCTCAGCTTTTTTTTTTATTAGTTACTTCTGAAGGATTTCTTATTCTTTAAGACAGAAAACTAAGAAAATTTTAAACATATGACTAACAAACTGGGGGGCAAATTCAGATAGTCACTGGAGTTAGATTTTTCAAATCTTGTCTTGCAGAGCACAAGTTCCTTTTTCTGTTTGTAATGGGGCTACTGTTTTCTCCCTTAAGCTGTCGTTTCTGCGTTAACTGTATTATTATTTTTAATTACAATTATGGATATTACTATATCTGGTAACTGTTAGATGGAAAATAATGTTGCATCTTAAAGGCCTGATATATTGTCATTAAAAGGCCTAACAAGTAGCACTTTACCACAGCTGCTGAGACAGATTTTCAGCAAAGCCTCCTCCTTGGTCTTGACCTAAGAAAAGACTTCAAACCTGTTATTGCTCTGAGGACTAGATATTTGAATTCCCAACTCTAACACCAATAATATTTAGGGGATTACTCTAGAGATAGATACGTATGTAAGGAACAATTTCTCTGGCATAATATTTCCCAAGAGTTATGATGCATTTTGAATCTTGTCCTGCAACACAATGCTCCATCAGTCAGGAAATATACATGAAGGTTATTTTACATTCATTGCTTACAGAGGTTCCCATTCTGCAAAGAAACTGTGGACACAGAAAGAGTTGGTCCTTCATGCAGCACCCCTGAGAGGTAGAAACTCATGAGAACAGTGTGGAACTAACATTTGTAATAAAAGGAAATAATTGCTTGTGTAAATAGTAACCAGTAAGCTGCTTAGCATGCATTAGCCCCTTCTCAGCATTTGAAAATGTGGTAAGAAATTCTGGAGAGGAGATTACGGAGCTGAACATAGGTGAAGATGCTGTCAGCAGAGTGTGTGTGTGGGGGATATAAACATACGCACTTTGCATAAATAAGTACCTTTGTTATAGTAGTCTAGGTTCGCTTGAGTCTTTAAACACCAGGGATTTGAAAGTCTTGGATTTTTTCCATCCAGTTGGAGAAGGGAAGAAAATTATACCAAACAGCTGCACCTTGCTAAACCAAGCCACGGGCTGGATGACAGAACCACGTAATGCCAGCACAAAAGGAGCAGGGACTTCACAAGTGCCACAGAAGGTTGTCCAAAGGAGTTCACACAGTTTGTCTTGCAAAGCAAAAATTCCTGGTCAGATTTTTGGCAGCTATACCAACATGAGCAGTCACTACCAGCCCTCTGCCACCTTTGGCTGTGCTCATACAAGCATCCGTGTACAGTGAACCAGCTGGAGGAACTATGCTGCCAGGAAATAACTTTTTCTTCTGGGGTGTTTCTCAACTTAAGCTGTCCTGCTGCTGAATAGCTACCCACCTGCAGTCTCAGCATGGACAAGCTTCCTTGCTTTTTAAGTAAGCCAGGTGACCTGGGGAAAGGCATTCACTGACATGTAAGAGAGGGCGAGGGAAACAGAGACACCAGGGGTGGGAGGAGAGACAGCCTGGACAGGGGTGATAGACACTGTATGCTGCACACAGTGTTTAGGGACCTTTCCGTTCAAATCAACTATTGGACATCTGAGGAACTTAGTGAAAGTTATCCCTGTGTTGTGAAGATGTTGGACAATTGGCCAGTGCCCATTGTAGCCAGTCACACTAAATTACTCCTGTAGTCTCTAGGCTTCCTAAAAATGGAGAGGAAAGAAGAGACAATTCAGAGAGTCTGCCGCTTCCCAAAAGCTCTCTGGGGACCCTGTTTTTGGAGCTGGAAGTTTGGAGCAGCTATTCCAGAACATAGCTAGAGTGGCTGAAACCATCAAAGCTGGCTACGCTTCCATCTATGGGCCAACCAGCTGTGTTACAGGAGTTGTCATAAGTGACCTTCCTCAGCCTGGACCTCTGTGTTTTAATCATTGAATTAAGGAGGATGACTTGGGGAAAGGCCTTTGTCCTACAGTTCTGCTTTAACAGGAAGAGAGAGCTTTTTCTTTTTGTTTATAGAGGAAGGATGTTCTTTAAGGTCAGTGAGGAAGGCATCTAAACTATGCATCTCTCATTGACTTAAAGTAAACATCTATCCTCATCATCCTCCTGTCAGTTATTTTAGGCAGCTAACTGTGCAAGGCCCTGGCTGTTGGGAATCCCATTTTGAAGAATTCACTGTTCTTCCCAAGTGTGCACAGGAAATTTAGGCACAGCCTTAACTCTAGGCTATAAATTTTATCCTAGGGGATCAAGTGTTTCAAGAGAGCTGATGAAATGGTGAATGTAACAAACCTAATTCCTTTTGCTGGTGTAATTACCATTTCAATTTAATCTAGAAGGCACTAGATATGATCTACTTGTTTAGTAGGCAAATAATCTATACCGCAGACAATGAGAACCTGTTTGTTACACTCCTAGCTTAACCAGGAATCTTACAGAAGTACACAATCAGCAAGAATACTACTGTAGACTTTCAATGTCACCAGTTGTTTAAATGCCGTTATAAATCAACAACTCCCTATCTTTTGGTATTAGGATTTAAAAAATACATGACAGGCCCACATCTTCAAGTTCTGCAAATCAATGTATTCACATTTCAAATCTGCTAGTGAATTTGCATTTAGTTTTAGAAATCGGTGAACTGCTATGCTTGAATAACACTTTTACTTTCAGTGGTCACCCTTATTTCAGTGATGCTTTCCAGTGAGAAAAATAGTATAAAATTTGTACCAGGAAGACAAAATGTTATTCTATACCCACAAAATAGGGCAGCAGTGATTAACTGAAAGGAGACATGCCACCTGTGTGGTATGGCTGCCTGAACTTCAGCTGAGGAGCAGGGATAACTGAAGAAGTTGCATGTAGTTGTGGTATGGTTTGATGTGAGGAGGGAGCTGTGATCCTGAGCAAACATGTTACCCTGGGTGATGAATGACAGGATGGGGACTGCTGCTGTTCTCTTCTGCTAAAACATGTCCAGAGAAGGGGGCTCTAGCTTCATCTTCGATTAAAGAAAACAGCAAAGAGGAGGAACAAAGGTAGGGGCAGACAGTGAAAGCAGAAATTAAGCACATCTATGTAGTCACATTAATTGTCTTCTACACATATAATGCTAAGAAGTTGCCCAATGTCCCCGGTCAATGATTAGTATGCTCAGACCAATGCAACTCCTTATCAATTTGGAAACAGTTGTATGAAAAAGAATTTCTCATAGCACCCAAACTCACACTCCAATCTTAGAGTGATAAGTGAGGTCAGAGAAAGTCTTTCCCTTTGACTAGAGACCCTGGAGTACATCCTTTAACCATGGGCATAAGGCTTTGGAGAATAAAAGCCTGGGTTTCACACAACAGTGTAGGACGCGATGGTGAAGGAACAGTTAAACACCCATCTCTCTACAAAGCAAGGATTTGTCAGGACTTCCCACTTCTCTCACTATTGTGCAACAATCTTATAAGTAACTCATCAGAACAAATTAATGAGGTATTTGAGAGCACGTAAGATGACAAATGAAAGCTAGATCCCACCCATTAATGTTTATAATTCAAATGTAACTAGAGTTACTTCTTCAGCTAGAGACAATTTGTAAGCAACATTAGCATTGCTTGAGAAACTTCTGTTGGCCTCTACAGGAAGAGACTGAAGGCCTCATTTAAAACACTGTGGTGATAAGAGCTGACTGAATTGCAGCCCACCCCAAGATTTATCTGATAAAACACAAGCATCTCATGTCCCTGTTATAACTGAATCATTCTGAAACTAACTCATGTAGCGCATCCAGGAATTTGACGTTGCATATAGAGTGAGTTCATTTCAGAGTTATTTTTATAGGTCAGTGCTGACTGCTACAGAATTTTGTTGACATTTCTCAAGGAAAAATTCCATGCACATTCTCATTGTACGTTTGCTGTTTTTCTGCTTCTGAGTCAATCAGTTCAGTCAAGTTCGTACTACAGGGCTCATTGTCTAGTGTTACATGAATAGCCCATAGCAATATGCATCTTATAATACAGATTATACTTCAATAAGCATATATGTTCAGAATTTGTCATTAGAGAAATACATTCGTACAAAGATTTTTGACTAAATTCTTGAAGACTGAAGCAGAATTCCCAAACAAGAAGTCAGTTCATACACTGTACTGATGCTCTGCTAAATTTTTTTCACTGTAGCATCTGATCTTCATTTACATATTTGCTAGTTTGATATGAACCTTTCCCTAGTATGTTTTTTCTCTTGATCTGATAGTCATATCTGATAAATCAGCAAAAGAGAAGCTGAAAAATGAGAACAGAATCAATACATCCTCTTGTAGCTGATTTGCGCTCCATTTTTTATGACTTTGCAGCTTCCTTTCTCGGAGAAAGTTCACGTTAAGCCAGCTGTCCTTTCCCCGCTCTAGTAATAGCCAGTTGCATTTACAGATGCCCATTGTTTTCATAATAGAAATGTGTGAACGTATTCCTAGGACATATGGGTGGTTGCTTATCACTTCTTGGTTCCTTCTTGGGATAAGCTATGCAGCTTATCATAGGTGTTTCTTTGGACGTGGAGTACTGACATCTTTCCCAGCTCTGCTCACCTGCCAGACCAAGGACTCTTCACTCCCTGATACTTCCATATTTCATCCCTTTGCCCCTTGTCCTGGTCCTGATTTCACTGTTCCTCCTCTTGCTTCCATGTTTGTATGTTCCCAGTCTTCCTTTCCTTTTCCTGCCACTTCTCTGCTCCTAGGCTTAGCCAATTCAATTAGCTAAATTCAGAAAGACAGAATTGAATAGTTTGCTGGGTTAGAAAGCTGAATTGGCTTAGCAAGGAGCAGCTAAATAAGTACCAGAGGCAGTCTTTCACTTCTTGGCAGGAGCCAGCTAGTAGATTGGTTCTGTCTGTAGCATAACTTCACCTTAAGATGGGGGTCAGTGAAGCGCTGTGGGTGCCAAGGCACATTTGTAATCATCTCATCTTGTGACTTATGGGAAGCCCCTGCTTCCCTCCGTCGGGTGTGCGAGGGAGAGGGCACAGCACAGTGCCAGCCAAGCTGGTTAGTGGGTCAGTCAGTCGCCTCTGGCATGGGAAGAGGCTGACCTTCACCTCCCTCTGCCATTTCCAAAAAAAACATGCCATGGAAACCAGGCTGCTGCCCTATCTGCCCTCAGTTCTATCAGAAGTCTAGCCTTTTGCAGTTTCTGTCTCTGCTGTGACAAGAGTGATGAAAATGTGGGATTTTTTTGTCTGTGTCCACCCCCACTTCTCCCCCAATCTGCTCCATGTATACAGTCCCCAGGCATGTATAGATGTCCTCTGATGCACTTCTGATGTTTGCATGCATGCCTTCTGAGAAACACTGCAGTGGACCATACAGTTTACATTTTTAACAATCTTAAGTTGTGTACAAAACAGTAATTGTCAAATTCTCATGCCTTAAGTTCTTGTCCATGTACTAGGAAGGTACAAAATCCTTTTCTACCTTTCCCTTCCCTAATCCATTCTAATTTACTAATCTGGGCCACCATGTCACACCACACGTACTCACCACTCCCCCCCTTCTTTCTCCCAGCTGCCGAATGTTGGCTTGCTGTACGGAATCTGGCTGTGGAGTGATATGTCAGTTATGTTGTGAAACAAACAGACTCTGATCTTAATTCCCAGCTGGTACATTCAGAGAAAGTCTTTAACTTGAACTTTACCCACAGTGATAGATCTGGCCCTGACTTGTCATGTGGAATGAAATATATTACCGCAAAAATAGGAGTAGATATAATGACTGTCTTTTCCCTAACTAAATGCTGACTTTGGTCAATGCAAACAATTTCAAAAGCAAAGAATAAAGTTTAATCGCACTGGAGTCAAGTTCTGAATAACAAAATCCCCTATTTCTATCCACCCTTCTTCCAGGGAGCATTGCTGCTGTCTGCCAGCCTGCTGCCCACTGATTTCCCACTCAGCCCTCAGTGTGCACACACACCTAGACGAAGCACAGTCCCAAACCCGTTACTCGTAGCTGAATTGTGCTTCTCATTTCAGCAAGAGATGATGTTTGGAGTAAGACACTGCAGCTCTGATAGCTAGTAGATCAACCCCTTCTTTGCCACCTCTAAAAGGGGATAATATGTATTGCACTGCACAAGAGATGAAGCTAATACTAATTATTCCCAGGAAATACAGCAAGGTCACGGGAAGCTCATAAGGACTGCAACATGTGCCAGAGTATTCGCTCTCTGGTAGCAAGCTCTTTTGTTTTGTTTTGCTTTTTTTTTTCTCTGAACACAACAATAGGTTTTTTCCTACCACAGCAAAAGCATTTCATCATTTCTGGGTGCTCCATGGAAGGGGGGAGATAATTCTAGACTAGCTCAGAAGCAACACCATTGGTTTTCCCCCCCGCCCACTGCAAGCATGAAGCAGTATAAGCGAAGATTAGCTGAGGGACTAGAAGAAAGAGTACAGGTAGTTGGGATAAGCAATCTTATCTTTAGGTGACCTCTTTTAATCTCATTTGTTGCCAAGATCAACATAAGCACAAGTTCTGCATGTTCAGAAAACAAAAAGACAACACACTTAGTAGCTTTAATCTTTATCTTGCAAAACAGAACTAGAAGCTTAGCATGATTTCATGGGGGCATTTCAAAGTTCAGCCAAGTAATCATGCCTTATGCACAGGAACTTTCAGTGTATCATCAGGGTAAGCTTCTTCTGGAATAAATTAAGGAACATATTTTGATATCTCTCTACTCAGAGAGACTTCCCTGTGGCCTTGTCTACCTCCACTGTACCACAAAAACTAATACTGGTATCTATGGAACAACTAACAGCATAAGCACTGGAATTTTAGGTCTTTCCCTGCATCATAGGTTTATAAACTGAGGTGTTACTCTATCACAAACTATTAGCATAAATGGTTTAACTACACAGACACATAGATGCTTGTAGACACTTTCTAAGCTTGGCGTCTGCTTACATTTCTTGACTTTTTTATGAGTACTGAGAGAATGCTGTTCTGTGTGGGGCTGTGAAAATCCTGGCCCCAAAGAGCAGGGTGAAGTCTCTGGAAATACCAAGATTCAGTCATGATTAGCTGCCACAATGGTGGCAGTCTCAGTCCATGCACACTGGGCTGTTTATTCAATTTTGGCAAATCTCAGACTACAGCCTTTGCTACAGACAAACATACAGGAGATCATACTGCAGCCTACAGCAAGTTTTTCCATATCCCAAGGGTCTACATTTAATGGCTGCATTTCACAGCAAATAGTTACTGAGGTTGAGGTATGTTTAGTAACACAATTAAGATTGTAATAGGGAACAACTGAAGTAAAGGTTCCCCCTTCTATCTGCTATCCAGACATGATGAGAGGTTATTTCTTAAAGAGGTACTGACAGCTGTGTGTTCCAAATTCAGAGAGTTAAGGCATATTGGTGCAAGGGAGCAAGGAAGCTGGGTTAGGGGCATTTCTAGCTAGACAAAGCCAGACAAGGGACAGAGTGAAGATCAGAGAGAAAGGCAAAAAGATCAGTCTTGGAAGCACTGTTTTGTAGACAGTTGGCTCTGCCCTCTAGTCTCAGGTAGCCTGTTGCAACCAAACAGGGTGACTCCTCATGACCCTAGGTAGCTGTACAAGCTGCAGCACCTGCTCAGGAGCCATCAGCTGCTCTCTTTGGTGACTCATTACAATAAGTGCTAGAAGAGAAGGTGACAGCAGCTGAGTTCATATTACCAGGACTACCATCTTGATGGCATTAGGACAGCTGCCACTTGCACTCTTGCCTGTCCTTGAATGCCCCTCCTCCTTGCCCTTTTCCTTTGTGGGCAGACTCCTTGCTCTGTTGCCATAATACCAGGCAGCACTCCAGCCTTCCTCCAGCACATGCTGCAGCTCTGTGTCCATTAATCTGCCCAAAAGGCTTTTCAAAGTGGAAAAATTGATAAACATGGGACTTTCTTGTGCTGTCAGGGGCAAGAAATCTATTCTCTTCATAGAAAACATCTATTAGCAATAGCTGTGAATAGCTGAGTAAGCTGTGAAAGCCAGCCCTTGACATCAACACTCCAAGGGCTGTCTGCCCCATAAAAAATTAAAAATCCAGAAAAAGAAACTTTTCATTGATGCCTTCTTAAAGAGGTGTTAAGAGGCTTATTGAGTCTACAGCTAAAAATATTTTCATATAGGTCACCCCAATGGGTCAACGGAGATCAGTTGTAATTCTATAATTCTTCATGGATCAGTTTCTAAATTGGTGGGGTAGGGGTGTAGCTAGTTTGAAAAGGTCTTTAGACAAGTCTAAAGTTACCAGTCACTTTGTAAAACACAATTGCATATAACTGATATTCAAATCCAATGTCCAACAGAAAGAGCATGTGGGGGAATGTTTTTCCTTCATAGTGATGGGAAGGTCCAGCTAGAAGCTCTTGGCTGTCCAGCTGTTAATCGCTCACTGATGTACACTAGAAGTACAAAAGGTCCAATGCCATATGAAGGCCTGTTGTACAGAGCTTGCTCCATACATATCCCAAACTGTGCACAAGCATCTTATTCTGAGTTGTAGAGACCTCAGTCAGCTCTCAGCCCAAGACCTCAAAAAGCCATTTAAAACGCAACCAACACAGATAAAACACATTCCTACAACTCCTAATCTTGTGAGCTGGCTGTGATATCCCCAACTGAGGGGATGCATCCATTCTCTTTCTTGTTAACTATTGCTAGCTTTAGTGAATCCAGAACTTCAGTCCCAGTCTTCTGCTTAAACACCATTATTCCTTGCCCCTTCCTGAGAAATCAAACCAGACCAAAGATGTCCTCAAAATTTGCCAAGTCTCCTGACTGAAGTTTCCTAGCTCTGAAGAAAGTGTGCGTACTTCCAATTCAGCTGCCTAAGAAACATCCAGAAAAAATGTGGAAAAAAGAAAGTTGTCCCCACGTCTCATTGTGATCTTCCAGTTGCAGCTAAGTGAGTAATTCCTCAGATCCCCACATGACCTTTAAAAAGAAGAAGAGATAACTGAATGACCACTTAACTGTTTTCCAAATAAACCTAAGGAAATTTTTTCAGTATTGCCATCTTGGTCACCATGTACTGCCAGTTAAATATTAGATTATAAAATATTTTTATTTTCCCAGAATGGAATGGACATGAGATTGTTTCCATTTCTGCCAAGATTTCTCTGTTCTCTTTCATGTACAGTGACCCATCAGTAGTGCAGATCCTAGCTCAAAGAAACAGTGACCTGCAGTACCAATAGGGAATGGTTCTATGTTGTATTGTTCCCAATACATATATATTTCTGGTTTTCTTGTCAAGAAAAATATTATTCTGTATAAATATAAGTGTATTTCATTCACTGATGTTCTGCCAACCCAGAAGCCCGATTCCCTAATAGAAAATCATTCTCAATTAATTACTTACTGCCAACACCCTCACACCTTTTATTTCCTCCTCCCAATAAAAACTCTGAACTTACAGAAGACTGCAGCTTATCCTCCCTCATCATGGTCTATTTTGCAAGGTGAATGAGCAGTCACAGAAGCAGTCAAAATAACATAACTCAGAAGCTGGCACAGAAGCAAATAAGCAAGAACGAACAGCTAAGTTTGAGGAAAAGAAGGAGATGGGGAAGTAAGAGATCGAGAGAAAGTATGGTGGAACTGCAGTCTGAAGCTGTTTTTTAACATGTTAAGCTTTTTGTGGGATCAGGGTTTTGTGCTGTCATCACTTCACAACAGGAATGGTTAAGTTTAATGCATACAAAATAGCTGCTTTAATTGAGTTTAAGAGACAGTCCTAATTCTATTTAAAGATTTTATCTTTTGTTTAATAACATTCCTGATGTCAAGTAAGCTTGATTAATTTGTAGTTTCCTAGAATGACAAAATAAGTTAGAACCTCAGAGCAACGCTGCAAAGCATGACAAGGCGACCAAGCTTGTCAAATGTTCATTTCACAATTAGAAAAGAGTACAATATAGAGAAAGACTGTACACAATGACCTTTAAATCTTGAAACAACTCTTAAAATTATCAGAAAAGAGATTATAGAGCAGAGAACACTGCATTGCAGTAATGCCATTTTCACAAGTTCTTTGAGGCATATATGAATCTGCAAGTACAATCTACATAGTAATAAAAGAAATGCTTGCTGCAGCTCATAAGATCCAGTTAAAAAATCTCTGAATGCTTTTTGACCTATAGTCCATTTTCTGTATTTCAGTAGTTTGATTTCTCTATGTAACAGCAGATTCAAAGGACCCCAGAATGTTATTTCTGTATTCATTTTATTAGTGTGACATCATGTGTAGAATATGTAACTTCTACTTTCTCATTCTAACGTTTTTGCCTTCCTTTCCAGAGAAGGAACAAAAACCAGATCTAAGACCTAACTCTCACCCACTTGCTGCGAGCCACAAGGAATCATATATGCAAACACACCTTTTTTGGTTGAGGTTTTGTATTTAAAACTATGATCTGTTATGATCTAATGGGCAATGTATCACTAGACATTTACAAGATGAAAAACATAGTGTGCAAGCATTTAGCTGATATAAATTGTCATAGAGCAAAAAGTGAGTGGTGTTATATATTTACAAGTAAATATGTGACAAGTAATCCAGTAACTATTGTTTTGCTTAATCCTGCAGCTTTTCCTTTGTAATGCCAACAGCATTAATCTAGAAGGCAGGTCTAGCACAGATTAATTGCAGTCCTATTCCCAACACAGAGTTTACAGTCTCAGTAGCTGGAATGCACGTACACAGGCAATGGAGCTTCTGGTTTCTCAATTCCAAAGCCAGACCTATTAAGACAGTTTTTCCTTTCTTATTAACTTTTTCCCAGTTTCATTTGCATGTACAGCATAGAATGTAATGCTGATATAAATCAAGTGAGAGAAAAGCCAGGTGCAAGAGAACTAGAAATGGATTTAGTTTGTTGTCAAAGAAGGAACCCTCCCTTTCAGGTCAGATTTTCAAAGTCTGGCAGGCTGAATTTCTTGCTAAATTCTGACAGCCCCATTGAACACGTGCCTGGCTTTTGCAAATGCAACAGTATAATTACAGGATGGTTTAAATGAGAGTTATGAAGGTTAGGTCATGCAGGACCTAGAACCGGGGAGGAAAACAGGCTCCCCATTACAGCTGAAGAGCCATACTTTCTTCTGTTTATTTGCTTTCTCCTTGTATATATTATTTACTTAGGCCATGAGGTGTCATTTTTAAACCAAAATCCATTTAAATCCCTATTTTAATCCAAGACTGCTTCATCCCTGTGTCAGAAGAGAGATGAAAAGCAATACAGTTTATGCTAAATGTGTCCCTAGTGTTGAGGGATGACATCTGGTAGTCACAGCTGTAGCCCTCAGTTGGAAGCCACCCCCTTGAAAGAAAAAGAAGCATCTGAAGCTCCATCAGTCACTGCAGTTTCAGTCTTTGAATGCAAATTGCATTGTCTGAAATTGCAGTGTAGGAAAATGTACACTTTTTTTTAACTGCCTGGAGTTACACTGCTATTAAGTGTATTCTCTAGTACTGGAAATATTGCCAAATTAACTATGAGTAGTGAATAATTCCTCATTACTTTTTACAATAAAAAGGTATTCATTTTGAAACAAAGCAATTCTGACACTGGTAATGACTATTGCAGTGCAAACCAAAAGCAATGGAATCACTGAAGACTGAGGACATGCTATTTAATTTGAAAACATCAGCTTGGCCACAAGTTCACAGTGTAAATCTATCGAGCAGTTGTGTCTTTTTCATCTCCCTGCTATCCCTTTCTAGACAACACGGCTCCCACAGCAAAGTTGGTAAAAGCAATGGGAGCACACATTATTTGCTTCAATGTGGAGTCATGCATTTTAGTTTAATTTGCTAAAGAAATGCCAGAGTGACTGAGCTAGCCTGGATGACTTAGCAGTAAAGCAGATAGAGGAGTGCTCACACCATGAGTGTACATTGCTACTGCAGGACTCTGGCTGGGGGAGCAGGAACACCCATCCAAGACATGGCAGCTTCCCATGACTTGGAAACAATGACTCTTTCTTCAGGTGAAGGTCACATCAGGAATGAGTAAACAGCGATTCTGGTCAAAGATAGTGCTCCATTTGAAAAATGAAATTTGACAAGAATAATGCAGGCTACTTGTTCAGCGCAGCCTGTAGCCAATGTGTAGTGGTGCTTTGGAGAACCTCTACAGGCTATCTACAGTTTCAGTGCAATTCTCAATGTAAATATCTAACTAGTTTAGGAAATATTAATGTTTTTTGAACATATGGCCCTCCATTACGAATAGGAAGTTGAAACTTGATAATGGATTTGGGTCTATAAGTGAAAGGCAGAGCAGACCTTCTCAAAGAGCGTTTCCTGCCCAACTGTACAGCTGAAGCCTTTACATCCCTTATTACAAATGAAAGCCTTATGTTCAGTAGCAATCCAGAATAACACCTTCAGCTTGAGCTTCTCAGAAAAAAACCCAAACAAACAAAAAAATCCCACCACCACCCCAGCTGTACTTTGGAAAACTATAGGTGAGCAAGAGAATAGTAAGGACTTGAACACTTTTACTGTTAGAGAGTGCCCCTGTGCATTTTCCTTCTCCTCATGACTGTTTCAAAAATCAAACATAACTTGTAAAGCATGTGATGCTTGGCACATCAGTGCCAGTTGCACCTCACTACCTATTAGCAATGTGAACGTCACAGCTGCAGTATGAGAAGTTAAGGCACACCGGCTTAGTATTTAAAGACTTACAGAACAAATTTCTCCATAGCATGCTAGCTTGCATAATGAGGATTGACAAGCTTTTTTCATATTATCCTATTTCTCTGGTTCTGACACATTCCTAAGTGCGTAAGACCCTTGGAGTTGCTTTTGCAATTGGAGTGAACCTCTCCCCAAATCACCTCTGTGATGAAACTACTCCTCCTGCCACTGGCTTGGAGTTAAATTGACCAGGAGACTTTTATTTGTACTAAGAACAGTTGAAAACCTTTCATGTTCATCTGCACATAGCTCCTTTAGGACTGGCTTCTGTCTTACTTCATGTTGATTTCTCATATGCATCCAAAGAAATCTCCTTTACTACCTGTTTCAAAGGAGTGGCAAAGATTCAGTGACAGCTCTATCTATCCTGATTTCTCTCTGCTATTTAATACTTCGCTAAATAGATCATCCTCAATTATGTGCAGAACATCTTCAGCTATGGCCTGAGGTATATTTATTATGACTATTCAGTACAATTCAAGACAGTCTGTTTGAGGAATGCTCTACCATTATTTTTAAGAATAGGAGAATCAAAATATAATACAAATTCAAGAAAAAAGCATTACCTGTAGGGCCCTAGAAATGTGTGGTAAATCCCAGCTTGATCACAACTATTTCACTAAGCCAGCCAGTGCCCCCAGTGCTCTGTTTGCCCAGTATCAGGGGAAAGAAGCCAAAGACTCCTGGGATGTACTTCTGATGTTTTCCCTCCTCCTGGCCCCAAAACTTTTCCGGTCCACAGCATCCACAGGAAGCAGGCAGGGGCCTTCATTCTCAGCCAGTATATAACCCAATGACTAGGCCACAGCCCAAGGAGACAGATGATGGGGATTTTAAGCTTTCTTACAAATGTGTTTTTCATCTTTGTTTGCCCAAGCCCTTATTCAAGGTCTTTCAATGTAAACACAAGAAAGGCTCATCTGTGAGACAGTGGGAGTTATTTCTGAGGATTAATGTAGTTGGTTCAGATGGCATCTGAACACAGGCGGACTCAGACACCTTGCCTTCTGCTCCTGGAACAGTTTCCCGCACAAGCCATGCAAGGTGCCGAACATAACCAGAACAGCCTGCAGTACTAGGTCAGAAACTCCCAAGCCTGTCAGTGCAGATCTTATTGGGCAATAATTTCTTTTTAACAGCCTCTTTCCCTAGCAATTGTCCTCTCTGTCAGTGCTTGACACAAACAAACGTAATTTCCTCCAAATCATTCCCACAGAAGATTTTAATTATGTGCTCATTGCAGCTGCCTCGCAACCAAAAGTAGGGTTTTGCTCAGTTTTCCTAAGTCATAAAAGCAGCTCCCCTGTGTCTTAATTTCTCCTATTACTCTGATGATCACTTCCCGCCTTACACAAACTATACTAAATGTGTGGGTATCAGGTGTTCCCTGAGTGGAATTGTACTGTTCATCTCACTAGGTGGTCACAGCTTGCAATAGAAGACAAGTAAGACGAATAAGTTATTATAGTCTTGCAAAGTCATTGTGGCTCTGCTGTGCAACTGAAGGTCGAGCAAGTCTGAAGTATTGGGGGTTGGGGTTTGTGGTGGGAAGAACAGAGCACTGGACATGTAGTAAAAGCACTTAGCTCAGAAAAGGCTGCTATAAGGAAAGAAGCTTTAGTAATCCATCATAAAGACTCTGAGACATTAAGACAAAGACATTTTCTACATTTTGTAAGTACAGGAAGAGGAGGTTTAAGAACTTGAGTGAGGATTGTCAGGTAGATTAGAGCAAAAATGGGACGAGAAACGAAGACTTTATTTCCCATCCACATGTTGAAACTTCAGAACAATACTCTCTCTCCTGGAGTACATCTGACTTGCACTGTTTCTCTTTTTAGAGACTAAGCCTAAATCTCTAATTCATATGATCAGTCCCATAGAAACTAGGAAGAAAAGAGTCAGGATCAAGCATTTAAATTGCAGTCTTATGGTTTTGTTGACTTTTTTTTTTTAAACCCAGCACTCATGCTTTCTTAGCACTCAGTACCTAAACTATGATAATAAAGGTAATTAGGAATAATAGCAGGTTACTATATTCCAAAGGCTCCAAATTGTATTTAGCAAACAGGTAGGATGTAAGAAAAACATACAGAGCTATTTGCCAGCCTAATTAATGAGTCTGGTTAAGATAAGTCATATTACACCTGAATATATGACATACTCTTGAAAGATTGTGACATCTGTCCTCACTACAGGTCCACCCACAGGAGATGACTGCAGCCATTTGCAGAAGACACCTTACATCTGAACTATTCATAGGAGCTTTCATGATGCAGCTGATGATATATCCAGAATCATCATGACAGCCACATGCCAGCAGATACCGTACCACAGTCCTTGTGACTGTCTGAACAACCATATTGTTAGCTTTAAATGTTAGGATCAGGATGGAACAATCATGATTGATGGATGCAATAGTCAACATGTGGATTTGGCAGCTGAAAGGTGTACTGCTTCATTTCCGAATACACTAAGTGCCACTAAAAGAGCCTGCTCTTCCACTTGTATATCACTTCAGAACTTCAAGGCAGAGCGACCTTGGAGCCTGGCATGTAGTAATGCACAGTAGTAATGTGGTTTGCTAATCTGTTACAGACACCTGGGCACAATTAGGCCACTATGAATCAATATTGCTGTTCTGACAGAACCACTCATGGTGTCTTACACACAGGGAAGGTTCCGTCAGTTTTGTGTAGTCACTCTTGGGTACCTGAGGGTTGTTCTCTCTATGCCTTACACCATCCATGCAGGCAATGCTATAGGTATCGCTCACATCTCTTCCTGCTCCCTGCTGAACAGACTTTTTGTGGTAAGAATAGAGGAAGAGCCTGGCTTCTCCCTTCCTGTGCCACACAAGCCTTCAGGGAGTGCACTTTGCACAAGAAGCAACAGGCAGGATCAAAAAGAAGACACATCCTGAAGGATACTACAGTGGCTGCCACCACTCACACAAGAAGCCTTAGCAAAACATGAGGAAAGTCTAGGCTGCAATTTCTAAAGTGCTGGCAGCTATTCTGTCTGCACTCCATTTGCATAATAAGAAACGTCACTCAAACACTTGTATGAGAAAATATCTCATTCCCTTTCAGCAGTATATGCCTGCTACTGCACCAGTGTCTGGAGTAATTGTGGGGGGAATTTACTTTGCCCTGTGTTCACCAAGCAGCAAGATCATTGTCCACACCTGCAACTTGTACTCTCTACACTGTGAGCTGTAGAAATAACATTTTGATGCTTTGAGTAACTATCCTCCTCAAGGCATCTGTCACCACACTTCCTTCTGCCTTCTCAAGTTCTTTCCAGCCACTGCGCTTTCCCACTGCTGAGTGTCCTGCTAGAATCTAGCAGCCACTTTTTCTCAGAGCAGCACCAGCAGCAGCAATCGGTAGGTGTCCTCGATATTCACCCCATAGAGGCTGCTAGGACTGCCTGGACCGTCTACAATTACAGAAGAGGAAATTGTCCCTTAAAATTCCTCTTCCTCCACCACACGCCTAGGAACCAAATAAGTGACTAGGAAACAATTCAGGAGACAAATTTCAGACTCCGACAACAAAAAATCCAAAGCTTCCCCTGAATATTGAAAAGAACTACTCTAGTTGTATGATAAATCATGTATGGTGCTACCTACTTTGTCTTGAGAATGTGAGACACGTTCAGCTGAGAACAGTGTTGGATGGCAATACTGTCGTAGCTCAAGTTCACAGGCAACATACCAGGCACCACCTGCTCCAAAGTGCTTACCAAAGAGAAGGAAGGAGGATTTTGCACTGATTCTTGTCTGTAAAAATTATGTTCTTACAAACAGGCTGTCTACATGGTAGACATTTTTTCACTATTTAGTGTCTCAAATAGAACACAGCTAGTCCTTACCACAGGATTGCCCCAGGAGTTAAAAATAAGAAGCAGGCATATTTGTGAGAACCATGTGAGCCAGTTGCTTAGTGTCCCAGACAAAGTGTTTCTCATCGCACTTCCTGAGGGGTATGCTTTGAGGCTCAGGTGATACAGCTCACAATACCGGATTCTCTGGGAATGCCTTTGAGAACAAGTCTAACCCTGACAACCGTTATGGGTATGTGCTCACAGGCAGATAGAATATAAAGTAGAACAACTTGACAGAGGAACTGTCAGGACTGAGATAAACAGCGACTATTTTCTTGATCATCATAGTTAGCTTGACTCAAAACCGTTCTGAAATAGTAGATGACTAGTTAAGTGCATGTACATGACACAGAGGCATGAACATACAGAATATTATGTCTGTTGTGTCACTAATGACATTACTACTACCACTTCCCACTCAAAGTTTATCTATTTTAACATCTTTGTTATTGACACATCAGTGAAATAAAGTATTACAGCACATGATCATTTTAAGTATGTGAATAGCTATATTAATGCTGATTTAATTCAAGTAACATATTTCTTCAGTGTCTGCATCTTAAGTCCTAATAAACATTTAGAGTAGTTTAGTATGGATCACAATAGTATATGAATCTGCTCTTATCTTCTTTTAGGCCCCTGTGTGGTCTTCCATTTCCCACCCCCCTCAATTTCTGTCTCTTATGTTTCTGGATCTTTAATACTGCTGACTGCAGCAGGCTCAGTGCTAAGCCACCACCTACTCTCGCAAACAAGTCAGCACATTCATTTCACCATCCAGATCCTTCCACCTCTCTCTGGTAAGTGCTTCCACTCCTCTTAGACTGACTACATTTACACTGCCTTTCTGTGATTGTCCTGTCTCTTCCCTGACATTCTAACTTGATCACCTCAACAGTAGAGATTTATTTCTCTTTTTTTAGTACTTTCCCCTCAATCTCTGTAATTCTTTCCTCCTGGCCTTTCCTCTCCCAGAAATTAATTAGTAAATGAGGCAGAAAGCTGCTTCACAGCTCTGTGTATCCATTCTGTTTCCTGTGTTGATGCGAGGCAATTTGTAACGAATGTGTAGCAGAGATTGTTGTTCTGTACCTTTCTGAAATCATGTAAGTGATTGTCTGGGATGGCACATTTACTGTCTTCTGAGGTAAGTAGTCTAGAACCATGGTCAACACCTGCTGATGATTAAAGCAACTCTAGACACTCCTCAGAAGCCCAGCTGAGCAGCTTTCTTTGCTGTGACCTTTTACTGCTACCTACATCCTCATTGTAAAAATGACTGCACAGCTAAATTATAGCTAAATTTCCTTTAATGCTTTTTTTTTTTTTTTCCCCAAATTTCAAGCCTGGAGGCCAGATTTATAAAGCTGTAATTGCTAGATGCTGATCAGGTATCTGAGTGGTTTTACAAAAATGCCTGAAGTGTAGGCACTGCAAAGCACAGCATATAGTCCCTAGTCCAATACTATCCCAAGCCTTTAAACTCACACACAGTTGCTCAAACACACACAGAAGCTGCTGTCTGGAACCAGTGAAGCCTTCCTACATCACTACACAAACCTGGCTACACGGACTAGAGAGTGACTTATTGAGTGACTTATTTACTGCTCATCTTCCTCTCATGTGATCTTTGCTTTGACTCACTGAAGATATTGGTGCACCTCTTGCATTTTTCCCTTGAAGTGATACCAAGGCTTGCTGATTAATTTTGGTTATTTGCCTTTTTGTGTTTCCTGCTCTCATTTCATGCATGATGCATATGATGCGTCAGCAAAGTGACCACACATTTCCTTATACTGCTTCGGCTGGTGGTAACACAAGCTCATCTCGTCTGAAAGTGTCTCCCTACATGGCCTGCTGGGAAGCGTAGTGCTAAGAATAAAGATGATACACGACGTTTACAGGTACTCATGATCCAAGTATGCTGAATCTGAAATGTTGTAGGGTATAGTGTTAAAAGCACTGTAAGTTTGTGAAAAATATCATATGATAAGGACCTGCCTCAGAGTTGATACACTGAGTGATTGACATTGCTGCTGAATTTAATGCTGAGTGGTTTTCTGCAGCCTGGGACACTGAGCAACTGGCTTTTTCATGTACAAGTTATGAACACCTTTGAGAGAAATACAGACCCTGGATTCTGACTGTATTGATCAGGATCACATCAAAGAAATAATGATTTGCATCAATCTTGCCTCCCAGAAAGACCATGAATCTTGTGCTTGAGTAATGGGAGACAAGAGATGTATCTTCAGATAGCCTTGTGAGGTGGATTACAGTACTAGCACTGTTTTGACTGGTGGAAATTAAAGCACAGGAAGACTGAATTAGTTAGGGTTACATAGACATGCTAGTAGAAAAAGGATTAGAGTCCTTAGCATCCTGGCTATGAGGCCAGAGCACTCATTCCTGGTTACAGGTACCAGAAAGAAAGAAAAAAAAAAAGAAAAAAAAAAGAGATGGTGAGTGCTGATTAATGGCTTGATCCTCAGCCACATTCACTAGAAGAATTAAATGTTGCGACAGGATCATGTGCTCAAACCTCACACAGCCAGGGGTCATATTTGGGCTGTGTCAGTAAGAAACATTCCTGAAAATGCATGTGTACTCACTGAACAAACGTAAACAACTATCAGACAGCAGTTTCATAAATGCCAATCTACTACACAGCTGTTAACTGCATTAATACAGTATCACATGCTGTTATTAGGGTATCACTACATCAGCTTCATGCAATATGTACAACAGCAGTTACAGGTTTCATGTCTAAACCTAAACTGCCATTGGCATCTTGATGTGTGCAAACAAGTTTATTTTCCTCTGAACATGACCCTCCAACCTTGATGCAGGTTGCTGTTAAAATGATTTAATAAAAAGGTAAGACAAAACATTGCCAGCTTTATCTTTTTTCATCAGGCAGGCTTTTGAAAGCTGAAACTCCATTTTTGTGTGTGCAACAGTACACACACATCTCAAGACAGGGACATTCTTAACAGATCTTCAGCTAATAAGTAGGCACATCCAACAGCAAAGACAAGGAGACACCTTCGAACCCTTCAGGAATACAAAGGGATAGGAGTAGATTTTGTAGTAACAGACCACAGAAATACAGACATACCAAAACAGCGTAGGAACAGTCTGTTGCCAGGGTTAAATCCTACTTTTGCATATCTTAAAATGACAACATTTCCCTAAGGTCAGCTTCATTCTTTTTCTAAAACCTTCTTTTCCCAAGTTTCTTCTTACCTAAGTTTTATACAGAGGGGAGCTCAGTGACTTCTGTGAAGTTGCTCCCAGTTTACATCATTGTGAGAGAATCCAAATTTTTCACCTACATTTCTTCCTCTTACTTCATGAGGACACCACATAGCTATACATTCTGGGATTAGTCACACTACAGAATGACTTAAGTGTTACAGAAAAGACTGGGAACACATTCAAACAGACCAAGATACTGTCAAAACTTTTCTTTTAAACAGAAAAAAAAAAAATCAATCTACCAAAAATTATTTTGCAGGCTACATATTCTGATTCCCTCTACAACTCTTCTCTAGTTTGAGGGTAAGTGAAACACTCCAGCATGGTTCATCTGTTACAGCATATCTGACTTTTATTGAGCTTTAATACTGAATCATCCTCAGGTTGTTTGCATATACCCTTGGGTGACTGAATGATGGTCTACCAGCTTCATCATTTTTGTTGTAGATTACCCTGTTTGTGAATGATGCACTGCCTCTGAGCACAACGTACCAACTCTAGTGGTTTTTTTACAGGGAATTCCTAAATAAACAGCTTTCATGCATTTTGTAGTTCATCTGTCTTTGAATTCCAGCAAATCTGGTGTGTCTCAGATATGTCAGATCTGAGTAAGCACTGGGCTGGTGATCTGCATGCATGCAGTAAATCCTGTATGCTTAATATCCACATGCATAGATCAGCTGTGCAATTTGCGCACTATAGGTCCAATATCCCTACATCAGGATTTACTGCACTGGTAACACAGAGATGACCTTTCCAAGTGCAATTAATCCAGGGCATCTGGTTTCTCAGCCACATTGGGCTCCAATTATTCCCTCATTTGAAACATTGTAAAGTAAGTGAAAGCATCCATTACTAAAGAGATAGCTCCAATTATTGTTGCATCCCATGTGGTAATGCCTTCCTGGCTTTTTGCTCTACATAAGCTGATATTCCACCCAGAGATACATTTCCACAACTCTTATTAACTTAAAGAGAAAACAGAAACTGAGGATTTCTATTGTCAGTATGGCTTCCTCCACTTGATGTATTGAGCACAGACCATATCCGTGCCTGAGGACTAAGTCAGGAATCAAAAAACCTAAATTAAAATTAAAAAAAATAGTAATAGAAACTAGAATTCGAGTCTGTCTGTTTTGTTGGACTTTAAAGTTATTTATTACTAATATAGCTTAATACTTTTGATCATCGGAATACTAATAAATAAATTTTGCTTTAAAGGTTGGCTAGAAAACCCCACAACTCTAGATTCCATGGAAAATTGCAATTTTGAATTATTTTGTTAAACAAGGAAAATAAGAAATCAGGCCATTTAAAACACCACAGGAAAGAAAAGAACAGGCACCAGTCCCAGAATGCCAGTTGCCTCTGGGTTTACAATATTGCCTTAAAATACAGAATACCAGCTGCCCAGCTGCCTGTTATTCTTGTCAACCCACTTTTTTCTCAAAAAATTATTTTTTTTTTAAACTGGAAATGTTATTTTAGATGTCAACAGATAATTTTGATTTCAGTGTCTTGAAGAAGGAGACTCAAAACTAAACTTAGCATCACAGGGGCTTGAACCTGCATTATCAGCTTCTAGGGCAAGTCTTACCAGTCAACCACTGACTCTAGGATGAATTTTTCTCTCTAAGGTTCGTTTTTCATTCAATGAAACAATACTTTTGACATTAGTTTTTGGTGTATTTTTCCGACCTGTTCTAACCATAGTTTTAATGTCTGCAGTTTATTATTCATATGAACAAACTTAAGTAAGCTATAGTGAAAGTGCTGATCCATGCATGCTGGTAGATGGAACTCTAAAGGCTGAAAGCAGTTATTACCCTCAACTATTTGTACTGTTGCTTTTCCTGAGGCTGCTTCTGTAGAAGGGACAGTTTGACAGGACATACAACCTCTGGCTGGTTGCTGTTCACAGTTCAGTAAACTCAACTGAAATTAGCTATGATTTACTCTCTAGTACTTAGAGATATGTATTTTCCAAGCCACGGTACCCTCTTCCCTTACTTTACTCTTCTTCATTTGTTTATTTTTTCTTTCAAATGCACATCTACTATAGGTACTTGGTATCTGAAGCTTTCAAAAAAACTCTCCTATTGTATTTTAGCACCCTTACCAAAGCATATATAACTAAACACAAAATAAAGTAACTGTTAAAAGGTTAATAAGAGTAAACTAAATCAAAACTCTTCACTGACCTTTCTGGAAGCAATAGGAGTCTTAACTTTGTTGAACTGCTGTTAGCTTTTCATTCATGCCAAACCAAACAGCATTCATTTCTTTAGTACAAACAGATCTTAAGGGAGTTCAGAGGTTTTATACCTTCCCATTAGGCACTAAATAGGCCTTAAATACCCTGAACAGCAGCACCTGGATTGTCTTGCCCATAAACCCAGCTAGGAGTGCTATTTGAGCTCTGTTCCAGGCCTTGTTTGAACTGCCAGGAGCAGCCAGGTTAGAGCTCCTGCAGTAAGGATGGGCAGACAGGGCTGTACCCTCACTAACCAAGCCCCCAGCAGTGCTGGGACAGGAGTGGTTTCAACTGCCTAATCACCACCAAACAAGGTAGGTTAATAAATCAGTTCTAATGCCCGCTTGGGAAGTCTAGGGAGCAAGTCAGGGTTGGCAGGGTATGTGCTGGCTATCTGCCCAGGCAGGGGCTGGGTGCTCAGGCCCGAGCCTACCTGTGAGATGCCCCATGCTGTAATGAAAGCCGTTACCCTAACGCACGCAAAGAGGTCGCCTCCAGGAGATTGGGAGGTGGGAACCAGGGTGACAAGCTTGTTGTGTTAAAACACAGGTATGGGTTTAAACTTGAGCACTGCGAGGAGGGAATGATCTGCGCTGCTGAAAAAAGTGTGTGCGCACTCCCTGACTGGCTCTCACCCAACTCCCGCCCACACATCGTGCCCGGGCTCAGTGCGAGGACGGGGATGAGTCCCTGGTGCACCTGACGACAGCTGCTCGCCCGGCCTGCCATCTGCCGCCTTCGCGGCCGGGCCTTCGGCGCCGCTGCCGCAGCAGCTCGGAGCCGCGGGCTGAGGTGAAGCGGGGAGGGCAGGTCCGCCCTCCGTCCCCT
>JAVJGI010000060.1:15776876-15808411 GCA_035590275.1 Ibycter americanus
CGGGGGGGCCCTTCGGGCCGGCGGCCTCTGAACCATCTCAGAGTTGAGGGGGCCGCCCCGGGGCCTAGGGCGGGCCGCCCTCCCCGGGGTTGCCCAGCGAGCTGAGGTACGAGCCAGCGCCGGGTGCTGCCGCTGGTGGTCTTCGGCCCGGTGGTCGCGGTGCCCTCTGGCCGAGCTGCTCGGGGGTGAAGGCGCTCCTCCAGGGATGCGAGGTCTTGCTCAGCGTAGATGCAGAAAAGCGGGAATGTATATAGCATGCATGCATACGGATTTCTGATGTGGCACACAGGTTTGCTGTCTGCTCTGCAGCCTTACGTATAGCGCTCCCGCGCCGGCCGCCCAGATTGTTCTGGGAGAACATGTGCTCCAAGTGCAACCCTTGCTGCACGGTCTGAATTACCAGAAATATCTCCTGTTAAGCAGTATAATTGTGCATTTGTCCTGTAAGCGTATCCTTTGGCTGTTTTATACCATTCGGGTGTCTGCCTTTAATGTCGTATTTCTTATCCTCTCCATTTCCAAGCAAAAATGTTTAAACAGAATTAACACAGATATGATGCTGCCTGCGAAGAGGCAGACAATATGGTAGCTTTGTAAGCCGCATGATAAAACCAGATACTCTTCTTAAGCACAGTCTTGAGTGACTTTTTTCCTGACAATAAGATCTCTTTCTAGAAAATTCAAAGTCCGCTGGAGATAACAGATGTTAGTTCTGTAAATACCCTTGTAAAACAATGTTTCAGTATTGTACGTTTCTGACATTCTTCATTGTTTTTTGTGTGAATGGCTAATGCTTTTCAGTGTCTTGATGTGCTGCTTCAAACAAATTGTCTACAATGCAGCATCTATTTATGTTACTATTTCTCAAGCAGCTTCAAATATTTGTCTTCACATTTTTTTGATGCTTCATTACTAATGATGCTGTTAAAGACTGGCTAGAGCTTGATAGATGCATATGTTAGATAAGGGATAGTATGTAGACAGATGGCCCCCAAAATGCTAGTATTAGGAGCAGACAGCCACATCTTTATCATTCTTTTAAACTGTCTTCTTCAAGATTTATAGCATACAGCAATAATGCTATTTAATTCTTTCAGTTTTAAGATCTCAGTTTTTTCAATCTGCATTTATGGTGTTCCTGTGTTAGTATTGCACCCCAGCTTCATATGGCAGATTGTTAAATATCCTCAGCTAACCTCAGTTTCCAGCAACTGGGCACAATATAGCTAATACATCAGTTGGCAATAGCTTAGTTTTGGTGGCTATGCAGTTGGCTGTGGAAAGCCAGATTGCATAATCATATTTAATTTGCTATGAATATAGCAACATCAGACTAGGGCTCTTGGGACCTTAGCTGAACCTGGTGACAGGGCATCGTCCACTTAAAAAGTTACTGGCAGGGCTTGCTACAAGAGGATCTACTAACAGTCACTGTGAAAGAGGAAAAAGGAAGATTGAGAAATGGGGCACCAAAGCTGAAGGTACAGTGTTGTGTGGAGGAGCTGGGGGAACAGCCCTGGGATCAAAATAGATGCGGTAGTATTTTACTTGCCAGGAAAGGGAATACTGAAGTCTTGAGGAATCTGATGCCCTTGTCATGGGAATAGGCTCTAGATAATAATAATGCCTGCAAACTCCACCTTCAGGTAGCCTGAAGTCTACAGAGACCCTTGGAACTTGTTTTGTCAGCTGATCCTATGTGGCTTACAGCTCGGTGCCTTATTTAGGGCTTCTAAATCAATTATCAAAGGGTCTGCTGACTAGGGACAGGCATGTCAGTAGAAATTAGGCTGCCCTAATATGGTTCCCATTGATTTAGCCAAGGTCATGCAGGAAGTCTACAGCAAAGCCAGAAATAAATTCCAGAACCCCAAACTCCTCTGTGTTACCTTAACTACAATTTCGTCATACAACATCTACTACTGTTTCTCAGTAACATTGACAGAGATTTTTCTGTTTACTGAAGCTAATGAGAATTTTCATAACGTTGCTGTTATCAAAAAAAGTACATTTACAAAACAGATTTCATGCACAAATTATATTTGGGGTGAAATATTTTGGCTTTTTTTGGTTATCTTTAAAGGTAAAACATGGTTGGAACCATTTATCTAGTTTCTGTTAATAAATTTGAACAAAATTTCAAGAATATTTCTGATAGAATTTTAGGAAAAGAAACATGCACCAATGTCAGATAGGTTCAATGGAAAACTTCTGTTGTTCTCTAAGAAACTGGTTTTGTTCAGTGTTTTACGAGCTTTCCATCTGCTCAGACTGTGGAGAAGACACAAACAAGTCTGTCTGCTAGCAGTGTGAAAGGCCAGAGCCTCTAGCTCTTAGGAGCCCTATGCTAGAGTGTAATAGCAGAAGGCTCCATCAGTAGCTGTTGTGACCGTATGTTGGTTTATCTGGCATAGAAAATAAACAAGTGGCTTATAGGGTCAGGACTGCTTCAGTAATCCTGGGGACTGATGAAGTAGTATGTATGCCATTTTGAAGATGTGACACTCTGCAAGACTACACAATACAGCTCTAAATGTGAAATGGAGATAGTGCTTGGAAATAGTTACAGATACTGGTAAATTGGGAGTGACCCACGAAAAAGCTGATCCAATAATGGTAGAAAATTGAATGTACCAGTGACCTTACTGGGAATAATGTAATAAGCCTAATGGGAAATGGCTCTGCTTTAGTGTGATTTCCACTGATGGATGGCTAAATAACGATACTCCTCATATCTTTAATTATTCTTAACACCTGTGTCCAATCAATGGTATCAGCTTTTGGGAGCTGATGGACTAAACCCAGAGACTTATTTAGACATGTAAATATGTAAATGTACATATATGCTTATACGTATGCATACAGTAAAACTGCAATTCCAGAAAACCTTTTTATCATGATGCATAATTTAAAATCAGATGTGCTGCCACTCTTGAAGAAATGGAAGTCACAAGTTTCATCTTTCATGTAACTTTGTAGTACAGAATGGGTAGGCTGAATGGGATGCACTGAGATTTACAGTAGCTGCAAGTGTAAAATGGAATACCACTCTAAAATTAAATAATTGGACCTCACGCAACAGGTTGCTTCACAGGTAAGATACAAATGCAATGTTAATAGGAAACACTGTGCCTCGATCACAACTTTGCTCAGATCCTTTCATACTGTGTGCTTTTTGTACCCTACATGAAAATTAAAATTCTCCTCTGTGAACTTAAAATGCAAAATTAATAAGCAATTTTTTTCAGTATTCACTCAGTCACCATGCCAAGAGCTAGATTAGCTGTCTGTTAAGGTCAATAATTTCAGTGGAATTAAATCAGTCCCTGAAGTATAGTATTAAGTCCAGGTTCACTTACTATTTTGCTATATCTTACAATGCTACTGTACACTATCTGTTCATTTGCTTTACTCCTAAGTGGAGTACAATAGCTCTCAACACCATCTTGCATCTGTTCTGAATGAATGTGCATTTTGCATTCTTGGGTCAAAGCCCACAAATTAATGCCTTTTGTAAAACTGGTAATTTGAGAAAGTGAACTATTTACATTACTAATGAAGCTGTCTCTCCCATGTTGTTTATTTTGCCAAATAATTTTCTGGGATTCTGTGTGGGAAAATGTCAGTTGTTGGGCAAGTATCAGCTTCAAGTCCAGCTGGTTCATGAGAACTCTTGCATTTAGCGCCAGACAGCAGGTCAGAAGAGCAAGTGCTGGATATGGTCTTTATCTGTCTGAAGGTGGTTTGTTTTTTTTTATAGACAGCATTTTGAATTTTCCTTGCAGCACTGGATTCTTATAACAACCCGTTAGCTTGTAGGGAATATGATGGCTGACTCTAGGCCTTTGGCTTAATGAAGTGCCAACAGTGAATTTGCAGATCAGTTCAAGGACAGCTTTTGTGTGTGTATGTTCATTGAGTTCTCCTCTTTCAAATTCTTTAATGCTTACCTCTGGTGTTATATGAAATCAACCAGAGAAGGTTAAATTGAGCTGTCCATTATTTTATTTGCTTAAAACATTCTCTATGTACAGAAGAAGGTCATGCTTCTCATTGCATCTGTTGGTTGAGTGCATTGCATGCATTGTGGGTTTTCTGTCTCCTCCTGTTTTGTGTGCCTCTCCCACTGCATGCATACCACTCTTTTTATCCTCTTCTATTTCCAGCACTCCTGAATCCAACACCCCTCTTGCTGGGACACTGGTATGCCCTGGTCCCTTCCGTGTCTGATGGGAGAAGCTCTGTCCTTCCTCTTTCTCTGCCAGAGGCTCTGTCTGCATTCTTCCATGGCCCATTTCCCTGGTACTATAATCCCTGTTAATCTTTCCATGCCAGGGACACTGTGCCCCAGGGTTTTCTTCTGTTATGGGGAAACAGTTGTTTGATCCATTGACCATTACAGCAGTGACAATCACATCTGCTGGGCTGTGAACCAGATATAGAGGGCACAATGAAAACCCCCCTTTTCTTGTTTGTCTCATTCTCCAGTAAAATTAATAGACTTCTGCTTATCAACATCTAGAATATTCTTTGATCAGACACAGCACTTAAGTTTTTACACTTAAGGCAAAGGGAGGCCCAAACCACTGGGGCTGTAGACACATGTAGTTTTTATTTGGCTGTGAAATTGGTTTAAGGACTTCTTATCTCTGGCCTCTTGCTTCTTCCCCTTCACCTTCCAACAGCCTTAGCTGCCTGTGGGACCATGTTATAAAAACATACTGGCAAAATGTCTTGATTTAAGAAAAACACCATAAAGAAAATGTACCAAACAGCTATGCCTTGTATGAAATCTTGCTTTGTTTGTCTTGTGCAATCCTACCCTTCATGGTTTTCTGCAGACTATTAAATATAATCTCTTGGCAGTGAGGTTACATTTACCAGGAAGATTGGTTTCTGGTTCTTTAAGCATTATTGTACTGCACAATAATACTTACTATTCAATATAAAGAGTATTATTGCTTGACTAAGATTATGTGGCTACACGTGACTTATGCTTGAAGGGTCATTCTGCAGTCTATGGACATTTAACCCACCAGCTAACATATCTGCAGTTCTCTGCCATAGCAGTCAGTGAGTAGGTGGCAGGTCTGTACGGAGGTGTGTCAATTGAATACTATGTTGTCAGGGAATCGCTGTGTCTGTGTCCTGTTACCTGCCTGTAAGCATACCCCAGTTATGGCTTCGGAAGTTGTACTTCTTCAGTGCCCTGGCTTGCTGCATAACTAGCCAACATGTAGTAGTGGCCTCTGCATGATGGGACAGACTGATAAGCCTAAGCACAAGGAATCAAATTCTTCTCACCTACCCAGCTATGCATAGGTCTGACACTGCTGACAATCAGTCCTGATCTGCAGTCATAAATGAGAGGAGAATTGGACTGAAAGGTTGCCCAAGGATGTGCCCAAGTTGTGGGAGTTTCTAGGCTGGGAGCTGTCAGACACAGTGACATGAGGCCACTGTGGTGGATTGCAGAGGTTTACCCTGGTAATGGCAAGTCTGAGATGGCCTTATGCAGTTGTAGCTAAGGCTTCTCAGGTAGCATGAGCATGCACATGGATATTTGTGTGTTAAATTAGCTGATTTGCCTTAATATCTGCTGTTCTCATATGGAACTCCTCGCAAGAGTTTTGTTGGTATTTTGTAACAACCGTTTTGCAGTTGCAAAAGAGCTAGTCCTATTCTTTCTGCAGGATTTTGGTGCCTTGAGCTTAATCCATTTTCATTTAAAGAATGTATGCAAACGTTACTGGCCCAGAGGCATGCTGCAAGAAGTCATGAAGTTGGTGTAAAAATCAAGACACTTTTACACAAAATACATTTGGGATTCTTTTCCTTTGACCTCTGTTTTTTGAGGCAATATTACGCACGCTTACAAGCTCTTCCTTGTGACATGGAATGGTAGGAAACCTCTTAGTTTCATTAATGTGGATGAACAAGTTAGTGTCTTTAAAATCAGAATATGGTATTTAACTTTTCTTTTACAATAATATCACAGTTACTTGGTTTCTTTATGTTAAGTAATTTATAAAGCTCAGATACTATTCCATTTTAATGCGATATGAATGTACATCAGTTCTGATACCAACTGGCCAGAAAGTATAGGCTTACGCAAACAGAAAGGGAGCAGCAAACTGCATTGGGTGATGGAGATACATTTTTGTGAGCTGTCCTTTTAGGGACTGATGTACAGGGTCCATATTTTAATCTGATTTCATGCTTTTGCTGACTTAAGTCATGTTCCTTCCATCAATTAGAAGAGTGAATACTCTGCTGCATAAACTCGCTCCATTGAGGACCACTCAGGTGCAGAAAGTAACACCTGTACATGTTT
The DNA here is from genome assembly GCA_035590275.1 of Ibycter americanus. Lineage (NCBI taxonomy): Eukaryota > Metazoa > Chordata > Aves > Falconiformes > Falconidae > Ibycter > Ibycter americanus. Next base: position 15,783,211 of record JAVJGI010000060.1, read on the forward strand.
CAGGGGATTAGGGCCACTGGGTTCCTGTGCTTTGAAAATCCCTTTGAATTGGGTCTATCTTCTGTTTTATTTATGTATAGCTCAAAATACCTTCTGGTATTGACTCAGTCTTAAATACTGCTAGGCAAAGAAATGATAAATAAAACCATCAAATAATAGGTAATTGAAGGCAATGTTAAGTTTGCCACTGATGCGTTTGACTTGATGTCAGTGGGAGTAGAATTGACTAGGTCCTTAAGTGCCTCAAACAGGAAATAAAGGTGGAGAAGAAAAATCTGTTGTTAAGGAAAAATTATTTTTGTTATCTGCTAGCAGTGTTTCTCTCATGAGCCTTTTATCAAACCAGCAAAGAGATGTTACTAGAGACAGGACAAATGGTTCAGAAGAATTCTCCAGCTACCTAATAGGTTTTGCTGGCTCTTTTGCAAGTATAGCGTAGCTGCTTCCCTGCTGTGAAGTAGTGCAAAACTCAAGCAACTTGCTTTTTGAAAGCAGGCTCGGGGCCGGGGGACGAGCAAGGAAAAAAGATTTTACCCTGTGTGAAAAGTGTATTCTGGACATGTGAAATCACTATTGACTGGATTAGATGTTAATGACCTCAAAGAGTAAAGAATTAGAAAATTATGTAAATCAGCGAAGCCCAACAGCCAGTCATTCTCACTTCATGTTAATGTTCATCTTTCATAATGAAGATATTAATGAAAGGATGAAAAATGCTTGAACATTGGGCTGAATTAGATTAAGCACGCTTAATTTTTTCATTCTTAGTATGCAGTCTTTTATTAAATGCAGATGTTTTTCATGTGTGGTACAGTAGGGATTCATACACCCTATGCTGCAGGGGGAGAACTAGCCCCATATTGTCCCATCATTGATGCGAGGTTTGGCATGCTGGGCATGTGATAATGACTTTTTGGATAGAGGTTCGGTGACCTTGGTTAAGTCATATAATCTTTTTGTCTGCATTTTCCACTGGAGGCATGCAGAACTATTTCTTCTCTACCAGAATTTTTTGTGTACAATGACAAGAAAGTCTCTTGGGCAAAGGGTGTCACCTACTATCTATATTTTCATAGAGAAGCTAGCAAGTAATGGCTGTGAAATTGAAATAAGCATCTAAGAATTAAAGCTGAGCACATAATGCTAGTATGTAGGAATGTATTTTTCCCCTCAGTGGGAGGGAGCAATGAACAGAGGATTAATAATGTGAAGCACCCAACATTCATCATTTCAACCCTATTCAGTTTCTGTAACACCTTGGAGAATCCGGGAAGGTGGGGTATTAGAGCTGCAATAGTTATGGTTCTGTCTACTAAAGTCTTTCACAGACTCCTACAAAAGAAATAAACCATTTATGTCATGTGTTAATCCTGTAATAATATTGCAAATTCAGAAGCGAGAGAAGTGGTGTGCTGTGTGTGTGTGCAGACAAGACAATGTGGCAGAGGAAGTGGTCAATCATTATGACACTGCAGCCAAATTGGGCTCTGGGCTTAGGAAAGCCCCTGTGAGGGGAGTGAAGGGGTACTGAGCAATGTCACGAAGGAAGCATGTCACAGGGCTGAAAGTGTGTAGGAGAGGTTTAGCTAATTAAGTCTGAGGCTGTGTCTGAGATAGTAAAGGATGAAAAGTAAAATGAAGAGTGCTGGAGAAACAGCTTGAGGAGGGATTTTTGTCACTAAATGCTGAAATCTATCTATAATTTAAAAATGCGAGCTGATTTCATATGCTTTTACCCACCTGCTGTTTACAGTACAGGATGTGAAGGCCATCATCCTTTATAAGGCTGCAAGTTCTTAGATGATATTTAATGACATTAGAGTACCACATACTGTATAGACAATGGTGCTGAATTAGCCCTTCACTGCATTCGTTGCATGAGTAATAAATCTAAGGCAACAAAATGAGACAAGTGTGAAGCAGGTGAGATGAGAATCATGTTTAGAAGACACACTGACTATACATACAGCAGTCCAGATTTGGCAGTACATTGGTTGCTTTGCAGTGTCGTGTTGATTCAAGGCAATCATAAACCCAGGTTAACCATCCAGTTCAAAGCATGTTTACTGCTCATCAGCATTGTCAGAGTACACAGAACAGCTACAGGCTTTGTTAAAACTGGATTGCTCTATGCATATATAGCTGAAGTGCACATTAATAATGATCAAGTCAGTGCTTCTGTTGGATCAGCAGTGCTTTCTATTGGAAATAGTGTGTTCTCTTCAAGGATTTTGCTGCAGTACTGAGAAAACCCATGGTGATAGAGATTGGCTGATCCCCTTTTATATTTCCAATTAGATCTATTTCCATTTCTAATTCTGAAGAGCAGCAATAGGAATAGACTAGAAATGGCTTTAGTTTGCCTAAAACTGCGATTTAGCAGACAGAGGGAATGATTGTATGCTAAATATGAGTGGGGTTATAGTTACATTGCAAAGAATGGTTTTGCTGAAGGGCAGCTGTAATTTGAGGGGGATTCTGTTTGAGACAAAATGCTTTATTCCCTGACCTTAGACAAGCAATAGCTGCCTGAACAGGCTGCATAGTTTCATGCATAGAGGGTAAACAGTGTTTCTTGAAATTCTGAAGCAAAAATGTGCTGCTTCTTTTTAATATATAATGCTTATCTGCAGTGGTTTCACATTATACTATTGGTGTGCTGCTTTCTTGCAATTTAACTACCTAATATATGCAAATGCACATTAATGTGTAGGCAGGTTTTGCCTAACAATTTTCCTGGAAAGGATTGAAACTGAGGCATAGAACTGCATTTTCAGTAGTGACAGACATCTTCTGAAATATGCTTACCATATGGGGAGAGGAACTTGTTCACAGCAAAGGGTATGAGAACTACTTCAACACAAGTTTCTGATATGGGTGCCCTATTGTCTCCTGCCTTCTGATTCTACTTCAGCCAGCAGAGCTCACTGAGGCTCTGCATTTAGCCACAGACTATATTATGACTCTGTAGAACAGAACACAAAGTGATAGTTGCCCTAAAAATCAGTGGCACTAAGGGTAATGGTGCACTTCTCTTCCACATGGTGAAGTCCTTGAGAGATTTTAAAAAACAGTGACTTACCATTGCAGCAAAGTTCTCTTCTGCATTGTTATCCTTGGTACAGTGTTGTGTCACTTGTATGAAAAGGAAGGGGAAATTAGACACAGTGGAGAGACTTTTTGTTAGAGATTGTGAGCTCCTCGTGGGGTAATGTATGATGCAGTTTAGGCATGTGTTTTATATAGGCTGTAAAAGGTTGGGAGAATAGGACTGCTGAAGGAAGCAGGAGGGCAGGATACAACTGAGGTAAGACTGGGGTAAGGGCATGTCCCACCTTATGTATCCTCCTTACAGGCGGTGAGATTTGAAAACTTGCCGATACACCTTTTGCCCATCAGTGCAAGAAGGTACCATTGTTAGATACATCACCAGGGTTTGCCAGGTAATTTTCAGATGTTTGAGACAGAATCTGCCCTGTAGCATATATTAGCCAATAAAAGTATTCTTCCCCTGTGAATTACTTGGCCAACCCTTTGGTATGACTGCATAACCCTACGTGCTTGCAGTGTTGTCAGTGTTGTCATGAAAGGTGTGGTGTCTCTGAATTGGGTCATGAGGATGTCCATCAAAGGGAGGAACCTGGGGAAAGGAGGTAACAACTGAATGTAGTGGGTTGACTTTAGACCTGGTCAACCTTGAATATGTGTGGAAAGGGTGAAAAGGGATGTCATTCTGTCATAGTTGGTAACAGAGCAAGCAGTCTTATCTGTTATTTTCTTGTTCCTGGTATATGATGCTATGCATTTTTTCTTTCTGTTTTAGCATGATAGGTATTGTGCTCTTATGCCACAGGAACATGCTTGGTGAATAGGAACTGAAAGATAAACAGTCGAAGGGTATGGTAGATGTCCTCTTCTAAAAGCATCTGTGCTAGTGTGGGATGTGGGTGTCCTTAGCCTGATGTTTGTCATTTCTCTTAAAGAACCACCTGCAGAGTCTTTTGTAACTTCACACTAATTGCTCCATTGGTGATGACATCTGGCGCAGACATGATGAGCATCCATAGACATGGACATATTTTACCAGCCCAGCTAAAGCTTAAAGAGTGAAATGCTTTTCCCTTTGAATATGTGATACCCAGAAATATCAGTTACCAACAGATATCAGCTGTCAGTGAAGGACATCTAACAAAATCTGGGACACCTAGATATGATGAAATCATGGACACGGAGGCAAGCATGAAAGCACAAATCTTGACTTATCAATCAGAAGGCAAATAAAGACAAACCTGTGGCTTGTTTTTAATCCTAGGTTTTGAGCAATCTGTGAACCTGATGTGGCTTATTAAGAGGGATAGAAAAACACTTTTTGCCCTAGCTGTCCTCAACAAGAGGCCTTTGCCTTGTGGACCTCTGCCTTCTGGAACAGATTGGGGTAGCCATGAGTTAGATGCAATGGTTAAGGGAGTATGTGACTCGAGTTGTTTTTCTTCTGATTTTAAGAAGTCTGAACTAGGCAGCACAGACATTCCAGTTACCTGCTTCACCATGGCTACACTAGTAAACTAGTTCACTAGACAGAGGCTCTGACAGAATGTCATCCATGCTATTTCCTTGCTAGCACGTTCTGTGACAGTTTTGCTCTCTCCTAGACAGTGCGCTCCCCGGCACGGTGTGGGAGATAGCTTCCTAGGAACAGTCCCTGGCTCCAGCTATGGATGAGGCTGCCTAGTTTTGGGAAATCAGTCTCTGTGGATGTGGGTTCTGTTGTCCCCCGTGTCCTTCCAGAGAACAGGCCCTGGTGTGTTCTGTTTACTGGTGTTGCTCCAGCTTTAGCATCCAGCATGATCGAAAGTGTCAATAGGCCTTTTTCTCCAAGCTGCTTCTGCTGGTGTTGGGTATGAAACATACTGCATCACCTGCCTTGCTGCATGGGAGTGGAGATGCCTCAACAGCTGGTGCATGATCTGAGATGCACTGTGGTCGATTCTACACTTTTTATCCTGTCCTTTATTGAGTAGTTGGTGTGCTAATGTAAGGGAGAATTAGAACTCAGGCCATTTTTTAAAAATAGTACTAATGCATTAGCTGAAAATAACACTGTCTTGTAACCTGTTCACTAAAGCAGTGCTTTAGGATACTGTGTGATACATAGTGGCAATAATTCTATGGATAATACATGTATGTAAACAGTTCAGTGACAGCTTTTTTTGTCAAATGGAAAGTACATTTTCGTCCTAAATAGAATACGGTTTTCATAGTTTGCTGTTTACAGCCTCTGGTGAAAAACGTTCAAAATGCAACTCAGACCTAATGGTCTGCATTCTCTGATGGAAGTCTAGTGAAAGACAAGCAGAATTTAGCCTGTTGGTTTAGTTTTAAAGCTAGTAGCTGCAAGTGGAAAAATAAACAGATTAATAAATTTTAAAACTCCAAGACTGCTTACTGAATGTTGCTGGAAATCATGCAGTTAACACTTGTTTTAAATCCAGTCTTATTTAAGCTGTTGCCATCAGTTTCAGAAGATCCGGATTCTGTTTCCTCATGTTCTACGGAGTCCCTTGACAAGTCACTATTGAACTTACGGGCATTTAGGCCATGTAAAAGGGGCATTAATCTTGCAGAATGGGTATTCGGTCCTTTCTGAAAATCAGACCCTCTAATACATATTTAATAGGTCGATCAAAAATATTGGCAGTATAACATCACAATTTCAGCTTTCATTCGGAGTTATGAGTCTCCTCTAGGAGTAGAAGAATTGGAAGATACAATATCAATGTATAAAAATACATTATTATTAAAACCCTTAATGATAATGAAAATGTCTATTCTTAAGCCAGTTGGAATTCCAAGATGTAGGAGAATTTGAACATATGGACTTCAGAGATATTTTTATGGTTTGGAAATTGTTTTCTAATGGAAAAGTCTAATTTTCTCTCCACTATTGTAGGGTGAAGATGAATCTGTCATACTTACCTGGAGATAGACACTGAAAATGGTTAAAGGGGAATGAGCTTGTAGGCAATTAGAACAACTATGTGGGGAATCGCCTTACAGTGCTTGCTAGGCCAATCTGACAGCTTTAGCAGCCTTCATTTTTAATAAGTACTTGCATCTACCAATGCTATAAAAAAATTATGAGTCATAATGGGTCCATTGCATTGTATTAGCTGACACTTGATCAAGCATTGGTAGATGAAACAAAGTGCAACTAACTGGGAGCACTAGAAGACTGTTAATACTAACATTAGTATTTCTTTGTTTTATTTTTCCAGGAGTTTTCCAGATAAGGGGTGTATAAAAGGAATATACCAAAGACCCTTGCATCCTTGAGCTGCGGGTTTGTCTCATGTTAGCTGATATGAGGGGAGAAAACTGAAACTACATTAGAAACCATGCAGGGAAGCAAAATTTCACAGGAAATCTTATGTTTTCATATCCGGCACTTCACTTTGAACAAATTTTTGAGGTTCAGTGGCTACAGGGGAGTGTGCCAGTGGCCAGAAAGTAGTGAGAGGAGCCAGAGAACAGCTTCACTAAGGAATATTTTTCCCTCCTACAGTGACTAAATTTGATGTCAAAAGACATCTAACACATAGAAGCATAAAGGAGTATCTGTGGTGTTTCAGAGTTTCAGCTGTCTTGCTGTGCTGTCTCGTTGCTGCTGCAGCAGTTTACTTACTGAGGCAATATGGCCATGAACTGACTTTCAGCTATTGTTGCTGAGGCATTGGCCATGAAAAAGGGTACAAATGAAGGATTCCCAGTCATCTTAGGGGCTGCTGTGGGCATGATAGGATTCTTAATGAGTCCTGATTTCTGTGCATCATTAGGCTCCACAGAAAAGGACAGTGCAGCCCAACTAACACACTGTCAGACTGCTGTGACTGGGCTGGTTTTGTACATGGTGTTATGCAGAGTAGAAATGCAGGTTCACAGATAATTTAAAAGGCTCCCCTAAAAACTTGCAAATTCTGGCAGTAGCTTATCACAGCTATTTTCCATCCTGTCTCTTTCCAGATATTGTAATAAACTGGGACACTGTGTTTTCTCCTGTGGTGTTGTATTGACATAACAGAAGAGCTTGCCAGGGAAAAGCATTTCTCAGGTACAGTGCACTGAAGTTCCTCAGATGCTGACTGGCTCCATTTTAGTTGGAACTGGATAAGCATAAATGAATTCCACGTTTGTTTTGGCATTGTGATCTTGGAGGTAGCAAGACCAGCAGTCTTCCTCCAGAATGAAATGTGAATCTGTCGCAGCTGGAAGAAGGAAGGGTAGAATTGCTGGATCCTTATGCCTGTTGCATCAGGTGCCTCATGCCCAAAGGCTGACAAATTAATCCTGTTTGTCAGTGACTGTTTATTCTTTCTGTACCATCCCAAGTGAGGCGTGTGTGTACATGCACACACACACATTCAGCAGTGCAAGGAGAAAACAATGGAAAATAGTAGAGATGCATAAGATCCATTGTCTCCAAGAAAAAAACCTTGGTTTAATATGCATACATGCTAGCTTTTCCACTTAGTGACCTAATCCTTTACTTTCACTTAAAGTGAGTAACCCTCAAGTGACAATAAATCATTGTTGGCAGATAGGCCAAAAATCTAGGGAATATAAAGATAAGCTCTACATCTTTTTTTTTTTTCCTTTTTTTTTTTTTCCCTTTAGCTTCCTTTATCTTTTCCTTCTCTCTAACAAGTATTTTCCCTTTTAGTAAGAGAGGATCTGGCCAAGGTTTGTGATAGACTGGGATTATTGGAGGTTATTCCCGTAATCTTTGAAAGTCTTGGTTTCAGCAATTTACTGTAGCTTCCGCCTATGAAATGGTGGTTCTTGCACATCTCCATAGACATTGATTTAAGTCAATTGGTTCAAATGGCCAATTTCTGTATGTTTTATACACAGATGGAGAATCAGGGGCTACAGCAGAAGACTTGCATTCACCTCCCACAGTGGCAAATTTAGTAAATCCTGCTAGCCCCAGTCTAGGCTTGGGCCTCTCATCATGTGCATAGGTACAGTATCCCAGTTTTGTTTGGCTTTCCAACCAGTTGGTGTTCCCAGGTGCTGGACAATCTTGCCCTAGCAGCTAGGTCTGCAATTTGGGCTGCTGTTTGTCTGCTGCTAGATTAAGCCATCATTTCTAAAATAAAAAAGCATTCAGCTCTGATACCTGTAATTTACTTTGAGTTGTTTCTAATCCTAATAAAGATGTGAGGAGGTTTATATATAAAAGCTTTTAGCTTTTTTTCTTTTAAACAAATAAGCATCTGGTGGTTTAGTTTTCTTTAAAACAGTAGATTAGGTCAATCATAATTTTTTATATGGGGCTCTTGAATGTGTGTGTGTGATAAATGATAATTGATTAAGGGTGACAAGTTAAAAAATCAGTTCCCTCAAAACTTAAATCTCAAGTTTTCATTTGCAATAAGACCCTGAAAATCCTAAGCAGAGTAACTTGAGTGCTAATGTGGAAAAAAATCAGCTAATATAGTGAGTGACAAAAGTGAAAACTAGAGCAGAGTTTATGGGTGGGAGAAATCAGGATCAGCGGTCCTACTGCAGGTATAGGGAGGAGAAATTCTAACCTACTGGATGGCCAGAAGCCAGACATCTAAACTGTCAGCTTGCAGTCTTCTTCTTTGTCAAAGAAATTTTGCAGAAATACTGCTTGCTGTGTGGATTGGAGTAGGGTGCTGGAATATGTGCAGCATTACATACGTAACTACAGTAATCTGTGTATGTGCACACTAATAATTAGCACTGAGGTTCACAGATTTAAAGCACTGTTTTAAAGAACCTGTACTTGATGGAGATTTTTATTTTTCTGCCATGTGCCCAGTATTAGTCTTTCAATGATTCACTGTTTTTGATGGATGCACATTTAGTTGAAGACTTCTGACCTTCCAAAGGCGCACTTCCTTCTGAATCAGAACCCATCTTCCCTATCAATATGCCATTTCCTATCTTTGCAGTGCTCCATGGGTCTGCTAGCAATCGAGCCAAATCTAGCACATTGCCATGGGTCTGAGCGGAACTAGGTAAGGCCATGGGGGCTGTGCTCCCTGGCTCTCACCTCCTACGTAACTGGTGGACTTTGTGGAGAGCTGTTAGGGAGTATGCTGCTCTCCAGAAGCTTCAGCATAGTTCTGCCTCAACCCTGGGGCCCTTCTGTATTCAGAGGCACAATGGAGATGGCTGCTTTTTGCCTAGAGAGCAGCTGAGTAATGAAAAATTAGAAAATCCTGGTGGTGTTGTTTATCTCCATGCAGTTACTCCTTTTCTTTTTATGGATCAAGGTTGCTGTAATAGCATTTTTCTTTGCAGGTAGATTTGGAAATACAGAGATAAATTATGGAAACCAGGGTGTCTCCTGTCAGAATAAATGTTTCATGAGAACAAGGGTTGTGCTTATTCAGAGTCAGAAGGACTGATACTGAAGTACTATATGTATGTTAATTTTAATGTATAAAATATATGCTTGGACTTAAAAATGCAGAGTGAACAGCCTCAGGGGCAAGTGTGTATTAAATCTATGACATCTGCCTCTGTGGGTGATGGTAATGTAAAAGTGTCTGGGGGTTTTTTCTTTTTTTTTCTGTAACCCATTTTAATTTATCTACCAATCAGCCAGGAAACAGAGGAATCTTAAAGTACTTGCCCTCCAAAGCAGTTTTTGGAGGTGTGTGTTCTTTGACATTGCATCCAGACCGTGTTCACTCTAACTAGCCTCTAAAGTACATCAGATTTTTTTAACTCTTTCTAGCTCAGATTATTCAAGTTTTTTCTTTAATGGTACACTAGTTTTCTTTGTGTTGGAACAGCTTACATAATTTTTACAAAACATGTCTGCTAGTGTGTACAGTCATGCTAGTCAACATGAATTGACTGTTACAAATGACTTAAAACTTATAAATTATTTTCAAGTTAAAATGGGACCAAAAGTGTGATCTCAGAGTTTGCAGCTCATCTTTCAAAGGACGTGGGATGTTGAGGTGGGCTTGGGCTTTGCCAAGAGTTCTGGATCAATTACTGGTTCCTTTAGGCAACATGAGAGAGAATAAATCCTGGTCTCATTTTTCTTACTGCTCACAACTCTTAAATAATTAGTCTGTCACAGTATCCAGGATGTGCCATGCCCATGTGACTTGTCATCTGAACTGTGGGGTCCCTTCCTTGCTAGCTCACTTTTTCTCTTCTCATTCTGTTCCTCTGTCTCACCAAAAGCCTCTGCCTGGTATTTCTGAACCTTTGCCTGTTTTAAGAGTTTCCTACCTGCCTGAAGGTAAAGTCATGTAAAGTCATTTGAAATAGTTTCCCTGTTCAAATTTCTATTTGGAATAACTGCGCTTTGGAAAATTAATAGGTAATTCGGCTGTAATAGCTAATAGTTGCTTTGTAAATGTCCTCAGACTGGAGAGAGATATGTAATTGGGGCCTCTAAAACTTATGACTAACTCACTATGCATTGATATATTCAGTGGTTTATCCAGTCCATAATGTGGAGGTATAAATAGACTTTCAAATCATTGCATAACAGCAGCATTGACTACAATTTAGAATAGAGGACACTGGCAGTCTCCCAGTATGGGCGCTAATGGCATTTTGTGAGTATAATCTGTCTGCCTCATTGTTTTCATTTCTAAAATGGAAATAGTAGTATTTTGCCTAGCTAACATTCACGGGGGAAAAACTTTTTAAAAATGCTTTCCAATTCATAGGTAAAATTATTTGGAGACAGCAACATATTTAAGTTATTACTGAAGAAAAATCTCGTCTTTTATGTGAAAGGAGATCTTCATGTGTTTAGAAACAAAACTAAGGGTGCAGACATACTACATTAAAACAGTAGTTACAGACTGAGTTCACAGCAGATGTTAAGGGCAAAAGTTACCATTATTTCTATGTCTAGGTCTCCCTTCATATGCTTCTGTTTAGATAAGAACTGTAATCCAATCTGTTCTCTTTCATTGTTTGGTTTATGCAGGCACAGGCTTGCTACAGGAAGTGGTATATCTAGTGAGTCAGGGAGCTGATCCAGATGAGATTGGACTAATGAATATAGATGAACAACTTCCAGTCCTAGAGTACCCTCAGCCTGGTCTGGACATCATCAAGGTACAATTTATTGCAAAGAAAGTCTTTCAGCATTTGGATATCTTTTTCCTTGGTTCCACATTTAGCACTTCATTTCATCATGTGTCCTTGTCCTTTTCATTGCTGGACTTGCTTGGTTTGTTGGAATGATTCAAAGTAGTATTAGGTTATTTTAAAATTGCTTTTATCGAGCTTTGTTATACTCTATTTAATACTTTAGACGTTTCTCCATGTCCTAAATATCTTGCCAGTGGGTTTTCCGAACAAAAGCTCAAGGCTTCCCTTGCTTACATAAACAGAAGCTGTCCAAATGAGGCGAATTTGCTTTGATTCCTTCCCTGAATTTGCAAAAGAGGAACTACAAATACGGAGATCTATGGATCTGTAGACACACTGCTCTGAATTTTATAGATCTAAATCCTTAGAGACACGTGATCTGTGGATCTACAGACTCTGTAGGTGTAGTTTGAGGAGTCCGGAATGTTCTGCATGAAATGACTTCCACACTCTTTAAGAACCACTCAAGACTAGCGGCATGGCGTATAAGTGTGATTTTTTTCATTGCTGTAACTACTTCTGATATAGGCATATCTTGGAATGATTAGGCAAAATACTGGGCTCCATCCTGTTAACAGCTACAGTGCTTGTTGAATTGAGCTAGCTAAGGCTGGCATGGATAGATTTGAGCTGCTTCTGGTCAATGATAACTGCAGCTTCGAGAGTATTTAGGGGTCAGACGTTGCTTTTCTTTTTCATCTGTGTGATGCCTAGCCCAATGAGATGTCAGTGCTACCCTGATGCAAATAAGTGGTGGCAATAGTGAGAGGTTTAGTCTGAGATTACACGTTGTAACCTATACTATGTGCTAGCAACTTGATCCAATATGGATTTATGCAGTTTTTAGCTACTAGAAGATGGATTTGTGTCATAAGCCAATTTTGTTTCAAATTACAGAAAAATAACTCTGTTTGAAAGATGTTCATGCACTCAGATAAACCTTTGGATTGTCTGGGCCCAATTCTGAGGATAAAATAAATTGCAAGAGTAAAATTTTGAAGTGAAGAAATTAGGGGTGGGGTTTTCAGAGCTTCTAATATTTCTCAAGGAATTTTAGTGGAAGTATCAGTGGAAAGAAAGTTAGTTTGACACAAAGAATCCTCAGCTATTTACCCTTTTCCTGAAAAGGTCCTACAAATGAAAGTACCTTGAAAACAGAGGAAAAACCCAACAACCCCCCCCCCCAACACATTATCCAGCCTTCTGATATTTAAAACAGATGTAACTCCCCAACCAAATGTTTAGTCCCAGACCCCTATTAATTTAAGAAGTAAATTTGTAAATGTGACTCAGTATATTAAAGAGCTTCAAGTATGACAGTTCAGGACAGCTCAGGATGTGCCAAAAACTAATGCACAGTAAGAAATGTTTCATGTCTGCTTTATTTCAGGAACTGACATCTCCTCGCCTCATAAAAAGCCACCTACCATATCGTTTTTTGCCTTCGGACCTCCATAATGGCAATTCAAAGGTAAAAATGAAATTAAATCATGTTTGTTTAACTATATTGGCAGCAATGAAGTGCTTTGGGAAACAGGGTGGGGGAAAAGCTTTCAAGAAGGTAATTATATATTTTTTTTTACACCACCCCACCCCACCCTGTCATAGGTAATATACATGGCTCGCAACCCCAAAGACCTGGTGGTGTCTTATTACCAGTTTCACCGCTCCCTAAGGACCATGAGCTACAGAGGAACATTTCAGGAGTTCTGCAGAAGGTTTATGAATGACAAGTGTAAGGAGCTGTTCTCTCTGCACACGCTGTTACACATTTTTTTTCATCTCTGCATTCCTTCTGCAAGTACAGAAATGAACTGGATAAAGGTGCATTTGTTTTGCATATACAGCAAGGAGGTTGCTACAGATAGTGTTGCGTGGACTTGTCCATGCAAACTATGGCCATGCCTTGTAAATAAAAAGTAATTGCCTTACAATATTTGATCCCGTGGGCTCAGCAGTGTTCCTTACTTAGCTCAGGCAAAACTCTAGTCTATTCTTCTAAAATTTAGTTCGCAAGTTACCAGGTACCTTGTGAAAGGTGGTATCTCAGCATCATTTGATTTCATTTGTACAGCACTGTTAGCTACTTCTCAGGAGTCTTTCTGTTCCTCAAGGGTGCTTTTTTTCCCTGGTATCCCTTTAATATTTTTATTTCATCCAAAACCTCAAGATTTGTCCCTTGCAAGATACTAGTTAACACACAAAACCCTCTACTTTGCCTGAGGTTGATCTGGAGTTCATCAGTAAGTTGGAGTGAGCCGCTGTAAGAAGGCAGTTGCAGGCTGTATGAGAATACAGTAACCTGCTTTACAACTGATCAGCTGCTCACCCAGGAGCTCCTTTGAGTGAGGGCAGTTTGATGACCCACCCACCCACTGTGATCCCACTCAGGCTGCACTGCTTTAAGTAGCTCCGTTGCACTAGCTCAGTAAACTTAGAGGCCTATGTTCTCACATAACTGGCTGGCACTGGGCTTTTTGCCAATGGATAGCCACGCTTTCTAGCTAGGAAGAGAACATTTTTACTGTCTTCTATTTCTCCACAAAATCTTCTCTGTAATACCATAATTTGACACTAAGAATTCACCAGGTGCCTCGTGCTCTGAGAGCAGGATTTCCTCTACATCCAGCGCAGCAAACTTTCCCTCAACCTGGAATTTGGAGAACTTGATGCTAAAGTTGCTGTATAATACTGACGGGAAGAAAAAAGTAAAAGCCTACCAATGGAGGTTATTTAACAGGCCTTCAAAACCTTTGCTACTTTCTTCTGCAACTTTGTGCAGGGAAGATTAATGCTCTCCTTCCATTCCAGCCCACTTTCATGTTTTTCTTTTGCATTCCCTGAGAATGGCATGTTTGTTTGTAGCCCATGATCAGGAAATTCTAGACCAGAGACGTAAAAAAGACACGTTAGAAGGTCTTCTAACATAGGAGGAAGGTTCTCTACTCTTTTTCATATAAGTATCCCAAGAGTTATTTACATCTTGTAGCAGCTAGCTGGTTTATCACAACCTCTTAGAGTCAGTAAAATGTCACAGCATGTTGTGTGTCCATAATTGTGCAAATCGAGTGTTTTGTAATGCAGTAAATGTAGCATCTAGCTAAATGTTTTCATCTCATGGAAGCAATGCAGCCCCAAAACAACCTTCATAAGAAGTCAAAGTACTGTTAGAGGAAGAAGCACTGAGCCCAAATAACGCAATCCCACTCTTTACCCCTCCTTATACCTGACCATATTGAAACAAATTCAGTGCATGTTAGCTATTTTTTTTTTTTTTTTTTGAAAGCATACATTTGGGTAGGGATTAGTCTTGAATGTGCTAATTCTTTGGTATTATCCTCTAAAGCTTAAGGGAGTGTCTTACATAAAGCATAGGTGAACTCTGCTAACATCTTAATGGATTCTTCCCCTGTACCATTAAAAGCAGCTACGAACACTTCTTGCTTGACTGATATGTTAGCTTTGTGTGTGAATTTCTTCAGGGATGTATGGAATAGGAATAACAAAAATGGAATTTTTGCAATACATTTAACAATTGAAACTGAGTCAGCTGATTAAAATAATTTTCCTATGAAACTGACCACTTACCAAAATTAAACAATTATTTTTCAAAGGAAAAAGGTGGCTTCAAAATGCAGAACTAAAAAATTTAGTATTTTTCTTTAGCCACTTTGCTGAAAAGAAAATTGACCAAAAAGATATTGGGAAAGAATGTGAGAAACTGCTCACCATATTTGCTTAACTCCTGCCTTGATTATCTGAAATACTTTGGGGAAATTTATCACTGGTAACAAAGAAATATGCAGAATGCATATTTGTTTGATTGTCTTTCTGGTAATATTGGCAGCAAAATATGGTCTCTAGATAATAAATACCAGTGTCTGAACCTCTGCTAAATATACATAAATTGACTGAAATCAGTGCAAATCTGGATTTTATCAGAGAAGTGAAAAACAAAGGAGGAAAGTTTTGGGGGGAGGGTTAAGGCTTCCAGTAACCACTGCCTCAGCAGTGCTGGGAGCACAGACCCTCCCAGCATAGCACCTCAGCTTCTCTTCAAGTCTTAAACCCCATGCAACAGGTACAGGGAACTGAAGACAAGCTGCTGGTGGCATGCAGGAGGTAGGAGGCATAAGCTTTTCATCATTAGCAATCCTGCATGCTGGGCCTGCTCACGACTCCTGATTACCCCATCACATCACTCTGGGCTTTCAGGAGCACTCAACACCTCATTGGCATCTGGTTGTAGACTGGATTTATTGTGTAATAGAGATAGCTGAAACTGTTCTGGCATTTCTACAGAAGTTGTGTGGAAGTGTTCAGAAACTCACAATGGAAGAGAATGGGTCTTAGATTTTAGCGGGGGGCCAAAAGATGTAATGATAAATAGGATATTCTGTCAGTACATCTTCCATTTTTTGGAATGACCATGAAGCATTTTTATAGATCTGTGTCCTTAATACTACTTTAATTAAGAAAGGAAATGATTGTTAGCCATTCTTTGTCCCTAATAGAGGATGCACTATGGAACTTTCCACAAATGCTGTATCTAGCTTCTAGGTGAAATAGGCTGCAGTTAATTGCAGGAATTCATACAGGGTGGAGCCACTGGAAATTTGCCTTCTGCAAATCTGTGTAATTTTTATTTTGGCTCAATTTCCATTCAGTAGTCACGTGGTGTTAATACTGAGCTCCAAGAGGGTCATCATGAAGTATGGTGGCATTTTCCGTTGAACATTTTAGCTTTGTGGTAAATTAGTTCTTTTGAATATTCCAAACTGATAGAAGACTTTTTTACTTAAGTTCCTTGCTGTGCATGGCAATGGGTCAAAACCAGATACTGTTCTCCTGGGGCTATGAAACACTCCAGTTTTTTTCTCTCTTTTTTTTTTTTTCCTTTTTGAAAAAGGCTTAATAACAAAAGTGTTCATTTTCCTCATGCTAATCAATGTCTTTGTAGTAGGATATGGTTCATGGTTTGAACACGTGCAAGAGTTTTGGGAGCATCACATGGATGCCAATGTACTTTTTCTCAAGTATGAAGATATGCATAAGGTATGTTAGATGTAGCAAAAAGGTATTTTAATTATGTCTAGCATCGTAGTGTTTAAAATACATAAAGTACAAAATTTGCTCCTTATGTCCTTTTGTGCTCCCTAATGTCTGATACCATGTAGAAAGCACTGGTATTCAATAGCTTCTGTGGACTTTCAGCATTTTCATAAACATAGTAATTTACTTGGGAATCTGCCTGCATCCCGTAGGCACCAAACTACTCACAGAGGAGGCAGAGGTGTGTAACTCTTCAGTGCTTGCTACACTCTGCCCTGGGCATTCATTTAAAAGAAAGGTCTTGCTGTGTGTGCTGTATCAATGAGAAAAAAAATCTACATCATCAGTATTTTTCCTGTATATTTTGCATTTATTCTGATAGTTTGGTTGTTCTTACTGTCTTTTGTGAAACAAGATTGAAAACAATTAGGGATGATTGTGTAACATAAAGTGAACATAATTATTGGGTCCTTACAGTATGCTGGCTAATAAATCCACTTTATTTTTAATCAGAAATTTAGTAGAAATACTACATAGGTCATTGGTTTCTATTTCCTATTGTGATCATGCATTTTTAAGAATTAATGAAAATACTTCAAAGTGTTTATTCGATGGGAAAATTAATGCCAACATAGGAACAGCCCAGCTCCTGTCTCTAAACCTACAAAAAGGCAAAATCACAGTAGAACTCCATAAAGCTGGATGAATTATAATTTTAGCTTTACTGAGCCTTCTGATGGAGTGGGATGCTAAAAGATGTAATACAATCAGAATAATTTTTAAAGTTTAGTAGAAATTATTTCAAACCCATAGTTTTGAATAAAGATATTCCTAGCTGTGCTCATTGATGGATACTGCTGAAAGCTGGTAGCATCACAGTATCTTTCTGCTTCCTGATAAATATTGCTATTTTGTCCTTGCAACTCCAGAAGTCTTACTTATACTTGAGGAACCCTGGAGTTTGGATATATAAATTAATGACTGCTTATTCTCAGAGGTCACCTCACTAGATCCTTTTCATCTACATGAATGCAGTCCCAGAAGCTAACAATGAAGGAAGGGCTGTTCTAACATTTGTGGTAATTTATTTTATCAAAATCAAAGTAACTTTTAATTCCTCCAAAATAAACTAGTATTCCAAAGTGATCAGTTAAGGGTGTGGTGTTGTCTGAGTTTGCAGTTCTCCATTCTAATATTTGAAGGAGCGAGCTTACATGACCATGTTCTCTGCTGACCTTACCCTAATTACTTGGAATCTGTTGATTTTCATCAGATTGGAAAGTGGCAAAATTTTAAGACCGTGGTGTTTCTGCAACTTCTGCATTTGTACTTTTCACACTCATCAGGATATAACATTTTGAAATATTTAAACTCATTGAAAAAAGTAATTGAAAATATTGTAAAATAAACTGTTTTTAAATACTCTCTTACAGGACCTAGCAACAATGGTTGAGCAACTGGTGAGGTTCTTAGGAGTTTCTTATGACAAAGCACAGTTGGAATCCATGGTGGAACACTGCCATCAACTCATTGATCAGTGCTGTAATGCAGAAGCGCTTCCTGTTGGCAGGGGTATGTTTAAAACCCACAGTAAAACTCTTATTGTGGAAGTTGCAAGAAGCAACTGACAACTTAGTAACCTTCAGGATGTGTTAAGGTGTTCGCAAAATATTGCTATGTAAATGATGGGAGGTAAACTGACTGTTGGTGCTCTTTGGGGGGTTGTTTGTTTTGAAATAAAGTTAGGTAGAAGTGACTGAAAAGGATGGATCGAAGATCAACAGTCTATATTCAACACTATGCAAACCACTCTGTTAGAGTCTTTGGCTTACTTGAACAGGTTGAGCTGTTCATGCTGAGAAGACTGCACCGCTCCTGACCTTTGGCATATCAAAGCCTACGCAATTTCAAACAGTTTAACCTGGCCTAAGCCCTTGTTTTTAAGTATATCAGATTTTCTAGAATAGCAGATATTTCATGCCTTCAAATTAGAATTGACAAGGACCTGTAGTTTTCCTTATGAGCTTTTTATTTTCATTGTCTACCTCAGCTGTGCAAAATGTGTTTAGCTTCTAGATGTTTATGCTGGTGAGGCCTTTCTCTAGGAACCTGACGTGCCCTTTGATCTCTTGATACATATGTCCTTTAATAATGTCAAGTTGTCTTTCTCAGTTTCTTTCTGATAAGCATAAAAGAGGGAACTCTGTAAGTCTCCCTTGAATTATCTTCTGTAGGCTGCTTTTACAGCACTTAACAGCTCTTTTTTAAAATGAGGGAATGAGATCAAAATGGTCAATTCCTACGTCAGCCTCACAAATGCCTTACCCAGACATAAAATCACTTTATCCACTAGTTTAATCCAGTGTTAATTGGAACTTTCTCTCTCCATCTCCCTTTTTTGTCCATCCATAGCCATGTTAGCACTTTTTTGATACAGCATCATACATGAAGCATGTGTTTATCGTGACCACAAAGTCTTTTTAGGGGAATTGATTTACAGGTTATTTTCTTACTCGGGGATCATGGCCTGAGTACTTCATTCTTAGGTTTCTGTGTAGGAGCCCTTTCCATGCTACCTCTCAGCCAACCTTCATGTGATCTGCAAATTATATCAGCTCCAATTTTTATAATTATTTTCAAATCTCTGATAAAAATACCAAGTATTGGCAGTCCTTCTTGACTACTAATTCTGAGTTAGCCAGTTGTTTATTCATTTGTCATGCATTTTGTTGACATTATATGGTTCTGTTAAAAAATACTAAAATTGTGTGCCTTACAAAAGTCTATTGTATCTTTGCATTCACCTTTAATCAGTCAAACTGAAATCTTACCAACACTCTCAGGTTTGCTTGAAAGAATGTTTGCTTTCCCATGAAAGCAACTTCACTGGTATTCTATACTCCCTTTGCATCTTTCTTGGCAGACTCTTACGCCAGTTTTCCGTTACTCGGCTCAGACTATCATCAGAATAATTGACCCATTATGATTTGTCCAGTTTGTATGTTGGCACAAACATTTCGGAATGTCATACATGGAAAAAAGCCATTGCTTGCACCTCCTTGCTTTTATATGTGACTTTGCACACCTGGTATGGAAAGGCTTTTGGTATGTTCTGTAGGGGCTGTATGCTCCAGTTATTACAGTACGACCTGGAAACCAGACTCTGTCATAACTGTGATATGGCACCTCTTTTTGCCCCAGTTCACTTATGTTATTGTAATGATGAATTCTTGAAATAAATATCTCAAGTTTGCTGGCTTGAGGTAAAATTCCAATGAAGACAAAGGAGTTTATAGTTTCACTGAAAGACCTGATATATTCCCTATATGTTTCTGGTAGATTCTCCACTGATGGTGTGTTTTCCTGCTCTTAGTTACCTTGCTTTCAACTCCCATCCTAACCTCCCCTTACTGCTTCCAACTAAAAATCCATCATGTAGCACAACTTGTATCTTGTGTGAAAACAACACACCATCTCATTTGCAGTAGGATGTTACAGCACATTGCCTAACTGATTACCAACCCACTTCTCTGCTATGAAGACAAGATAATGAGTTTGGTAAAACATCCTGAGGGCCTTGGATAAAGTGTTCTATGTCAGTGCAAGATTTTACAAGCAACAGAGCTGCTTTCTCCTCCATCGACTTCATGTAACACAAAAAACTAGGTTTGTCCTAACTTCCACGATCTGGAGGTCTGTGGAGCAGCAGCAATGCTACATGCACAGTCCAAATCCCCTCTCCTTCTCCAGTGAAAGCCAGAAAGGTGGTTGTAAAAGAACGATGAGGTTGTAATACAAGAGAAGAGAGAACAGAGCTGCTGGTTAAGACCTTTCACAGGCAGAGAGGCTAAATGCTGTCTCTGCTGGCCAGTTCATCTCCATTCAGATAAACAGGGTGATGCCAACTTTTGCTGCATGTACTGTTCTGTACATGGTGTTAGTTCATTGTTTTGTAGGTGAGCCTGCAACCTCCCATTCAAGGGGCAGAGCCTCTTATTTATACCGCCTACAAATCTTTCAGAAAGAAGCCTCCACTGTGTGATAGAGAAGGAAGGGAGCAGTTAATGTAATATTTTAATGTAATATTTTGTCATTTGTTCGCTGTGTGCTTTTTATTAAAAATATCCTTATTTTGAATTTCTTTTTTTTCTTTTTTTTTTGCTGTCTGGCTTTTACAACAAATTGTTACTTCAGAATGCAGCTTCATTAACAGTGCTTTGTTTGTTCTCTGTTAGTTTCTGTGACAAAGAATGGTGGCAATAACATGACAGCTTATTGTAATTTGTTTTAAATATTTTTAATTTGTCATTAGTTACATTTACTTTATTTTGCTTTATTTTAGTTCTTCATTTTTTTTTCTTTTAGCACATTGATCTTTACTCTGAAGATAACCCTGAGCTGCTGTGAAAGCAGAACAATGATTAGATATGTTACTTATATTTGACTTATCACATCATAATTTACACAGTTGCATGATACAAATCATAAACCAGGTGGGTGACTTTTTGACAAGCTATCAGTTCATGTGGTTAAAAAAAAAAAAAAATGCTACAAATAATCCACTGCATTTGTCCTTCATAAAACTTGTCATTTGTCCACACATGTTATTAGGGAGATTCAGAAATAAAAGGCTTATCTTTCGTAAGCAGATGAAGAAAATGTTTTATTATCATTATTGAAAGGAAAATACAGGCTTTTATGTTTTGTGTTGTACTTTATGCAATTATAGTTCCCAGAGCAAAATGGAAATCAGTATCAGATGTTTATGATTGCAAGTACTTCCTTAATGTTTTTTTAATACAGGAGAAATTTGGTGAAAACAATAAATGTTGTGTTTTCAGTCAGTGTAAGGTTCTTTTGATCTTTGGATCCTGAAAACAAACCAGAACACTATCATACCTTCAGGAGTTATAGGAAAATCCTGATTTCATAAAACGGCCCTTGCCACATGTACTACACCATCGTGTTAATATGTAATTTGTAGATGTTTCAGACAGTTTTGTCTTTGGACTCAATTATAGAGTTGCTGCATAAAAGCAATGGTAATTAAATTAAATGGGTATTCTTCTTATGCATCAAATGCATAATTAAGCTCCCTGCATGTAGTTTTGTTCTTGCTGTTATGATTAAACTCTCTGATAGCACAGTCCCAATTCTCCTTTCATTTATTCCAGTTGAACAAGCCTGGATTTTGTCTTTATTTATATCCAACACAAATGAGAAGAGAATTGGGCCTCTCAGCCTGGTTATTCCATGAGGCTTATTCACCGACAAGTAACCCTGGATCACTCTGAGTTAAACAAATTATGCAGTGCGGTGAAACAGTGGTTAAGGGGGCCACAACCTTTGTCTGGTGGGTTCAGCAGTGTCATCAGGTTATGTTACTAGTTGGGTTCAGTAGAGTAGAAGAATACTCCATACAAGGGTAAAGTGGTCAGTGTCCATATTGCATTCATGGAAAGCTTCCTATTCCTTGTGTACAAAATTAGAATTTAAATGGCACAAACTGGGTGCATGGCACTTATTCTCTTCCATAGATATAATCCAGGCACTCATATTTAACCATGAATTCTCTCCATATTGAGAAATGTAAATTCATGTCTTATCTGTAAACATAAAATAGTAGAAATTAGTAATGATAATATTACATCTCAATAATCAGAATAAAATAATCAGTTTAATGCCTCACATTCCACGTGCCTTTTCAGTAGTTCTCTAACCAGTGTATGCTGGAGGCACAGCAATTTTGAAATGTATTATTGTTAGCTGTTGGAGTTATTAAACAGCCATAGCTTGCACTGAAACCAGAAACCCACTTTTAAATGAATACCCAAACCAGAACCTGTATTTATTTCTCATTATGGCTAGATCAAAATCTCACAAAAATCTGAATTCTTCCTGTATAATACTCAGCTGATACAGATGACAAGGTGTATGGTACTTATTTTAAGGCAGTTTTAAGGCTTTGCAAGGGTTGTAGCAGGGGAATTGGGACAAACAATAAACAGCCGTAGGTCTTACTGAGCTTTCAGTGAAAACTAAGACTGATTAGCATCTCACAGATGATACTTCATGCTCTGCGTGATTAGACTGTAGATATTTGGTGTCCCATTATGTCCACTCTCTGACTTGTGTTCCTTGTCTGTGTTTCAGGACGAGTTGGGCTATGGAAAGACATCTTCACTGTTTCAATGAATGAGAAATTTGATTTAGTTTATAAACAGAAGATGGGAAAATGTGACCTCACATTTGATTTTTATTTATAAAAAATGCATGCATATGATACCCAAATATAGCTAGAAGTGCTTTATGCATTCATTTATTACCTGCTGGACAAACTACTGTAGCTATTATGTGTAACAAGATTTAAAAAAAGAAAAACTATCTAAGTAAACCATATGAGATACAATTATCTTTGATCCTAAACAGCTGTTTATCTTCTAGTATTTTAATTCTTTGTCCACATGCAAGAACATCTTAGACAATACTAGAATATTCAGCTGTTATGGAATGTATTATATACGTATAAGGTATGTATCATATATGCAACTAGAATGTACACCTTTTCAGCCCCACATTATTTAATGTGTTTTATAAACCTTTTCACTAGAACCTAAATAAACATCCGTAAACCAAATAAAAAATTATTTCAGAGGGAAACAAGTAACAGGCCAAAACTGTATGCTAGAATGATCTCAGGGGTTAATTGTCACATTTATTTTTATAGCAGGTATATCAAGTATAAATAAATCCCATTCCAAAATAGTAACTGATCCAAGTGGGGTTCACATTAGGTTCTGCACACCCTTATCTGTATGATTTGAGTAGGTTCTGTGCACTGGCGTACTCTGCAAGACAGGTCTTGTTATGAAATACAGCTGTGATTGTCATTGTAATCCCAAAACCCACCTGTGCTTTCATGGATGACAGCACACAGCTGTCTTCATGATGGATGAAGTTCTGCTCCATGCTGACAGTCAGCAAACAGAAGCTTCTTAAGCCCCCAACTCTAATTCAGTCCTCAAAATGGGGCTTGAAAGCAAGGCATCTGGTGCAGGGTGTTTCTTGAGGAATCACTCTGATCCATGTCACCTTCCTGTGTAGATGTGAATTCTACCCATTAGATACAGTAAGAGAAGATAAGGTGCTGGATATCCTCTAGTTCCACTGAAAGTTAAGGGTGCTTAGCACTGTTTGCAGTTTGTGCTACTGGACTCCACCAAACCTAAGTGGAAGATGAATATGCATGCGAGTGTAAGCAGGCAGAGGAAACTGCAGCACTGAAGGAAGGGAGTTTGAAAATGTGCCACCAGGTGGGAGTATTGCACAAATAGTCATGCAGAATACAGTTTCCATAATTGTAGCCATGACTGGTCTGGATTATAATCAGGATTCAAGCTTATTTCTGTAATTTTTTTTTATTCTCTACGACAGGTACACAAACAGCCTGAAGCAGGCTACTATCACTATAAAATTCTCCAGAATTATTTTGTTGTTCCGTTAGGTAATGACATCTATGCTTTTTAGGTTCTCAGCTGCAGGAGGCCCATTTTTGCTAGTCAAATATTCAGGCTCACCAAAAGTTGTGAGGAAGGACTAGCAGATTTTTAGTGTTGCAGTTCTGTTGGGAAACTAACTGTCAGTTCAGCAACTGGCAAGTGGTGTAGCATGATGTGGCTTGACAGCACTTTTCCTTGTATATTTGTGAGTGAAAATGCTTTTGGTGAAATTTTATTTCTATTTTTATATTTTTAGTACTGTATGAATATTAAGCACTACACATTATACTTCTGTGCTTGCTTGCTTATTGAATAAAAGATGTGTTCCATGCATTGTGGTTTGCTGATTTTCTAGACCGGCTACTCGGGCCACGTAGTCTTTGTACAAGCTACAGATCCTCTCCCCTACCCTCATCTCCTAACTTAAGACAAAATAACCACAGCAAGATGGCATCAACTCAAACGACCATCTGACCCAATGAGCTGTCTTAATGCCTGTGCCAGAGTACAGTAGAGAGCACAGGACTCTGTGAGCATCTTTGGGTTTAACAGCCCTGTGCAGGGTTTTCTTCCCATCATGCTGGTATTGACAGCATCCCATGGCAATGAGTTCTTCACCTAAATACATGATGTATGAAAAAGGACTCATTTGCTTAGAGACTGTCACCAGATAGTGTAATTTGGTGTTCCTTGTTCCTGCATTATGATACATGACACAGTCACTGTTCAGTCTATGCACGGTTTTACACACTTTTTATCTTACACCTCTCAGGCAACTCCATGCTGAGGAGTCCTACTAGTCTCTGTCGTACAGGAGTCCAAAACCCACAAACTGCAACAAGCTGCAAGAAGACAGGAGTAGGAGAAACCATTCTTACTACCGAGAAGACAAAATCTCCCCACAGTTCCTGCAGATTAGAGTCAGAAGAAAATTTCATTAGTACCAAAAATCTACTTAAATCACTTAATCCCGAGGATGTGCAAGCAATACAGCCTTACTGGCTGCCTAAAAGGCTTCTTGTATTTTATTTCTGAATATACCAGGGAATCCTACTCCTGTTCCCAGGCACAGCCAGTCTCCTTTGCTACAGCAGGAGACCACCCCCAGCCCCCAAAGCCAAAAATGTTCTAAGGCCACATTTTTAACACCCAGGTGTATAGACATGCTATTGCCAAACTGAGCTTGTGCAGAGGGCCACCAGCTACCAGACTGGATGGGGAACAGCTAATTTGGCCAAAAAAAATTTCCTTATCATAGAGAGTAATAGCCTCTGTGTCAATCCACTGTGCACCTACTGCGATGCTGGTTTTCCTTGTTTTAGACAAGAAAGTTGCTCTGTGCTAGGAATCTGCTTTCTACGACCAGAAAGACTGTCCTTAGCCAGAGCTGTTCTTTCCTACCCCTTGACTGTTGCCTTCTGTGCTGTCAGGTGAAATTTATCCAAGAGTCGAAAGTCTGGTCAAAGCCCATTCCCAGATAAGCCATGCTGAAA